>CM044009.1:48886315-49486315 GCA_024085815.1 Flaveria linearis | reverse complement strand
GTCGTTTACAACTACTGAACTATAACAGCTGAAGAACAAACTCTTCAGCTGTTGTATAAACTACTGAAATGAAAAATATAAAACTACTGAAAGGAAAATAAACCATCACAACAACTGAAGAAGACTTCTTCAGCTGTTGTGACAAACTCTAAAACTTCAGCACTTGGTTTTCAGACTTTGGTCTTCAGATGTTTCATCAACTGATGACTTCAGTAGTTGTCATCAGCTGTTGTCTTCAGTCGTTGTCTTCAGACTTTGTGCATCAGCAGTTGTTCATCAGTTCTTCAGTTCTTCAGACTTTGATCTTCAGCACTTGTCTTCAGTACTTGAAGTCTTCAGTACTTGTGTTTATCAGTACTTTAGACTTCAGTACTTGTCTTCAGTACTTTGGGATCTTCAGCTGTTGTACTTCAGTTCTTTGAACTTCAGCTGTTGATTCTTCAGACTTTGTCAGAACAGCTGATGAGGGTCTTCAGCAGTTGTTGTGATGTCATGTGGGACTTAGAGGTTTTCCTGATCTTGGCTCATTGGTTCTTTTGGTCCAACATTTCCTTTCAACTTTGCCCCTATGGATTTTAGATTTTAAAAAATTTTAGTTTTACGTTTTGGTTTAAATAATACAAGTTAGCAAGTCGCAATGTGCGTGTGTGGTTCAACGTTTTTACGTTTTTTTCCTGTTTAACGGGCCCGTCGCAAGACGTTGGTCCTAGATTGAGTTACTTATTATTTTAGATGTTTTATATTTCGCCTTCGTGGTTAAACGTTTATACTCTACTTTTCGTTCAGTTTTATTATTTTATGTTTTTCATCTCGTTTTTAATACGAGATTTTTCCTTGTTTGTGGACACTAATGGTGGTGTATAATTGATACTACTTGGCAAGATTTTACGTCTTATGTTGCAACGCGAGGGGTAATACTAGTTATACTTTAAATAAGGGATAACTTTATAAAATAGCAATCAAGTTTTGTAACACCCGTAATTCTTATTAAAAGGAAATAAAAGAATAAAAGAGAAAGAAAAAGGAGAAAAAGGAAGTCAACCCCAAAGTTGAGGGACCAAAGGTGTAAAACGATAAAAATCTTACAAAGTTGGTAAAAAGTTGGTGTAAAAGGGCAGTGTGGTTGCCCATACTCACTGCACAATATCTTTGTTCGATTTTTAGAGAGAGAAAGAAGGCAGAAGCTTCGGGTTTGAGAAGGAAATTCAAGCAAAATTCGAATTCAAGGTAAGAATTCGTGAAGTTTAGTTGTTCTTGGCTAACCTTAGCCTCGGTTATATGCTTACATGTGTTTGTATATGTTCAAGAGTGTGTTTAGAAGGCTTCTAAGTGTTGGAATCGTTTGAAGAAGCTCGGGTGAAGAGTGTTAAGATTGGAAGCAGCAAAGGTGAGTTCTAGACCCCGTGTTTCACATGTTTTTACAAACTTTTGGGGCTGGAAATACATATAAAAATGTTTTACACTTATTTTGAATGTTGCCCGTATGTGCATGCGTATGTATGTTAGTGATTTATGCTATGATTCATGCTTAGTATAGTATGTACATGTTTAGAACTAAGTATTATGTTGTTTGGGGACTGGAATACGACTTAGAAACATGAATAGGCTGCTAATACGACTAATAAGACCAAATAGTGGTCGTATGACCATCAAGAAATTTTCTAAGTGTGGGGTTATACGACTGAATAGTGGTCGTATGACCATTAGAAATATTCTAAGTGTGGGGTCATATGACTGAACAGTGGTCGCATGACCACTGGAAATTTTCTAAGTATGGGATCTTATGACTAAACAGTGGTCGTAAGACCCTTGGAAATGTTCTAAGCATGGGGTAATATGACTAAACAGTGGTCGTATGACCATTAGAAATTTCCTAAGTACGGGGAATGATACGACCGAACAGTGGTCGTATGACCTGTAAAAATTTTCTAAGTCTGGGGATGATACGACTAAACAGTGGTCGTATGACCTAGGAAAATTTTCTAAGTTTAAGGTGAAATGACTGAGAAGGTGATACGACTGAGCAGGGCTCATACGACTGAGCAGTGCTCATACGACTGAACACTTAGAATTTTTTTTCAGAAATTTTCTGGAAAGCTGATTTATGGGATTTTGACCAGAGTTGACTAGGGTTAATAAATGATGATGTTTTTATGAATGTAATGATGATTAATGATTAACCCTTCTTATTGTTACTGATTTTATTATCAGTATTTTATTATCGTTAATAATATTACTATTATGTTGTTAAGAATGAAAAAGGCATGATAAGGAATGTTTAAAGATTTAACGAAGAGCATAATCATTAATAAGTAAAATATTAATGATAAAGAGAAATGGAACGTAAAGTGAAAGATAATGAAAAAGGAACACGATGAATGAATGCATGCATTAATAAATGAACGAATGAACGTAAGAAAGGCTTGCAAGCAAATGAATGGAGGTGCACACCCCTGGCAGGTGTTAGCTCAACTGTGATGCGGGTTAGCTACCCCGGAGGATGCATACAGGGTCAATCTTTGAGATTGATAATGAGGTGAGCAACTTTGTGTTGCAACAGACTCGGTTAGCAGGCAATCCGAGAGATTGCCACTGAGGTGAGCAACTATGTGTTGCAACAGACTTGGCTAACATATAGATAATGAGGTGAGCAACTACGTGTTGCAACAGACTCGGTTAGCAGGCAAATCATGAGATTTGCCACTGAGGTGAGCAGCCGTGTGCTGCAACAGACTTGGCTAACATATTGATATTGAGGTGAGCAACTACGTGTTGCAACAGACTCGGTTAGCAGGCAAATCATGAGATTTGCCACTGAGGTGAGCAGCCTTGTGCTGCAACAGACTTGGCTAACATATGATAGAATGAAATGAATGAACGTACGAAAGAATGTAATGAACGCATGAATGAAAGAAATGATCGTACGTATGCAATGAATGTATGAATGAAATGAATGTATGAACGTATGTAATGTATGAATGAATGAAAGTAAGATATGTACGAATGGAAGAACTAATATGAAAGAAAGAATATGAATGTAAACGATGAACGGCACACGAATGAAAGTTAATGAATGAACGACGAAGATAATAATAATATTATCTGTGTACGTACTTGTGTGACCGCATATAAGTAAAGAAAGGTTTTTCCTTGAAATGAAAAGTAAAAGTATTTTAATCTACAAAACTAGAACTCACTCAGCAACGCTGACTTTTATGTATTTTCCAGTTGGCGGGTAACAGGTTGCTGAGGATGGCACACGGGGATGGCTACTTGACGGGCAAGACTGACATCCAAATTATGTTTTGACGATACTGTTGTTTTGTAATTCATTCGACTAATTGTTTTGTGACTTACAAACTAGAATGTATTGCTTAACAACAGTTTTTATAATGAATGGATGGTTTTTGTTAAACTTAATTCCGCTGCTTTGATTTATAATATATGAATGTTTATGCTGTGAATGACCGACTGTGAGGTGCCCGGGATCGGGGCCTTACAAGTTTTTGAATTGTTTTAATTAGGTTACTCATCAAGTTTTTGTTTCATTCAGGTCACTCGTAAAATTTTTGTTCTAATCAGATCATTAAAGTTTCAGAATTATTCTAACTAAATCATTCATAAGTTACAAAAAATTTAAAAAATTAAAGTTTTGCAAAAAATTAAAAATATCCAAAAAACTAATTTAACTAAAATAATTTATGAATTTTTTTAAAACAATTTAATATATATGAGTGACCTGATTATAACACTGTTAAAACTTTAATAATCTGATTGAAACAAATATAAATATTAATGACATAATTAAAACACTCTTAAAGTTTAATAATCTAATTAGAACAAATAACAAGTGACTTAATTAAAACTCGTTTGCTATTGTATAAAAGTTTTCCCTTTAAATAATAACAAATTACAAAATTGATTATTAGAGGACCAATTCCGGAGTGTTTCAACGTTTGAAGGAGTCTTGAATACCAGCTTCTGGAAGTTCGTATGCACACCCAATGGAGTTAACGCCCAATAAGTACGTTTTTAAATAATAACGTACTATAGAGTTAATGCCTTTCTTAGTACAGACGTACTTATTCCTTCATTTTCTTTTAAATCTACTTCTGCTTTCTTTTCTAATTCTTTTAATTGCTTTCTTTCTATTTGTACCTCTTGACTATAGTATTCCTTAGTTAATGTTTCTTGAAATTGTATTTCCTCCATTTATAAAAATGATATTTTATTAATTATAAATCTTTCAAATGAAAACTTATATTGTTATTTTCCTTACTTTAAATTTTCTAATTTGTTTCTCGTAAGCAACTATATTTCATTTGCATACTATGCACACCCAATAAGTACGTTTTTAAATAATAACAACAAACGTATCGTTATTTTCGTTATTTTCAATATTGGTTTTAATTATTGGTATTAATTGCGGAATTAAATATTTAAACTATCTATTTTTACGAAAAGTTATTTTCATAGTAAATCTTGAAATTTTTAAAATTAATACTTCTTTTTAAGGTTTTTAAATACAAAGTTTGTATTGAAAGTTCCTCTTTGATTTCTAGATTATATCTAAAATAATTGTTTACCAATTCATTTTCTAATTTACTAATTTCCTTAGATATTTTGGAAATTCTTTTTGAGTTTTCTTTTAATTCTTGTTGAATAGCAAATAAATCATTTGTCATTTTATTATTTCTAGAGATAATTGTGTTAACTTATTTTCTATATTAATAATTCTATTATTTATTTGTTCAATTTGTTGTGATAATTGTGTTAACTTATTTTCTATATTAATAATTCTATTATTTATTTGTTCAATTTATTGTTGAATCATCTTTCTAGATACTTCTTTTGATATTTTATTTATTTGTAGAAATGGTAATTTTTGTAGTCTAGTTTTTAAATAATTACGAGTTTCTTTTTCTAAATATAAATCGTATTGTAAATTTTTATATTTTATTGTTGAGCTCATTTATATTTTGTCTTAATTCTACAAGTTGTTCTTGTATATCTTCAGTTGATATTCTTAGACTTGGTGGTTTATATTGTTTAACAATTTGATTTGTGAAGATTTGTGATGGTTCTAAATATTTTGGTTTTAGATTGGTTACATTATTTCTTCTTGAAGTTGTTCTAAAATTTCCATTAAGAGGATGTACTGGTTGATTAGTAACTAATTGTGTGCTAGTATTTTCAAACAATTGATCTATTTCTATTTTATTTTTATTTATAAAAGTTATACTATGATGACTATTAGTTAGGGCATAGTTTACTGCGTAAGTTATTGAAAACGGATAATCTCCTGTATTCAATAAATCTTGTCTATGAAATTTATACATTATGGCTATTGATTCATCTAAACTATTTGTGATTAATGGTATTCCATATTGTAGATTTACATTAAATTTCATGACTGAGTATTTTAAATTTCCTGATATTCTTCCAATTATCTTTTCATTAATGTTTCTTGATGTAATTCTATTATCTACTACGGCTAAATCAATAAGAGTATCTATATTTCCATAAGTACTTTTTAATATTATTTGTACTGCTCCTATATGCATATAATTTATTTTATTTTGTTTATTTAGGTAATTTATTTATTCTTATGTTTATTTTTTCTGTATTTATTAAACTTAATCCTACTTTACCATTTGATTCTTTAATTTCTATTGGTATTTCATTTATATATCTCCTAATGTAAATTATATTTTCTCTAAATAGAGTTAACGCCTTTCTTAGTACAGACGTACTTATTCCTTCATTTTCTTTTAAATCTACTTCTGCTTCCTTTTCTAATTCTTTTAATTGCTTTCTTTCTATTTGTACCTCTTGACTATAGTATTCCTTAGTCAATGTTTCTTGAAATTGTATTTCCTCCATTCATAAAAATGATATTTTATTAATTACAAATCTTTCAAATGAAAACTTATATTGTTATTTTCCTTACTTTAAATTTTCTAATTTATTTCTCGTAAGCAACTATATTTCTTTTTATCATTGCTATATTATAGACTTTTATTAATCTATAAACCATGTAAGTAATTTTGACTTTTCAAAGTCTAGTTTTGTTGAACGTGTCTAAAGGGTTCAAATAATGATAGAGTTAATGAAAGACTTTATAGTCATAAATTTATATGGACCCCTTGATGAATATTATCATTTCAGTATTCAAAGATATTATTATCATTCTAATTAACGAAGACATGATCATATTCAAAGCAATAAAATAATAAATATTCTAAAATAAATATCCTTGGATTGAATTAAAATTCATACCTGAGTCGTTTTGTAGGTAGAATGATCGTTTTACTTCTAGCTTTGAATGATTGTTTAACTTTAGTAACGTGACTTTGATAGAGTGATGGTGCTCCAGAGTATAACCTCAACACTCAACACTAGTGGTGTTTCAACACTCACAACAATATCAAACTGATATTTTATTTCTCAAAAAAGACTTATCTTACAATACATGAGAGAGGGTTTATATAGACCCTTTTACATAGCTCGGATTTCAAATCCGGATTTTAAACAAATAAAAGTACAGTAATTATACATAATTGGGGGTATCTACAGTTACATGGGCCACATGGCTATAAGCCTTTGTTTGACTCTAATGTCTACATTTTTGTCTTTACTCGATTATTGGCTCAATATCGCTTTCTTCTTGACTGTCATTACTTTCTTTTGGTGAGCTGTTACTTTCTTCTTTTGCTTTTTCTTTAGTACAGAATTCACATGCATGACCCTGTATCCATTGAATGCGTTGACAGATTCCTTGTCTAATTGTTGATGAATACTTTTCATTATTGTCCAACATTTGAATTTCAAACATTGATATAGCATCACTTTGTTGTGGAGTGATTTGATATGATGATTTTGAATAGACTATCATATCTTGAGCTTTATACAATAGCCTTGTATGGTTGTCGATAGATGATAACGCTTTTACTACACCTGCATAATTATTAATGATTCGTTCTTCATCTGAGATTGACTGAACTGGATATCCTGCTTCGTTAATTGGATAATTTTTGTTACTATATCCAACTTGTACAGCGTGTTTTGCTTGAATAAGTACTTCCCCCCAGGCGGAGAAAACCGGCGGTACTGAATAAACATGTAAATAGATTTGCTTGTCTTTCTGAAATCTTGCTAGTTGAATTCCGAGTGCTGTTGGAAAATATTTAAACATAGAATTAACATTATCACAATAAATATATTCTACCATACCTAGATAGAAAAATTCATGTGTAGTTAATGCCGATGCTTTTGGTAATATGACTGCCTTTGGACCCAAATTTTGCTTGTTTCGTGGATAAATTGATAGTATCTTGTGTTTATCTTGATAATTCTGTAGTATTTCTTGATATTGATTTTGCTTCTTCAAGGTTGTCTTTGTAGTTTCCCTAATAGAAGTGAGTCTCTACCTGATCAATACTTGGTGATCGAATTTCTTGAATCTTTCCAAGAGTTTGCATCTTTTGTGGTTCTTTGCTTGGAGCCTTTAACTGTTCCACAAACGATGGCTTGTATTCTTTCAGTGCTTTCTTTGCTTCTTCAAGGGATTTGTAACTTTTGTGGATTACTCCAGGCTTTCCAATGATATGCATACTAGCTTTATGCCATTCATCGAAAATTCCTTTCATTGGTCCATTAAAAATTACATAATGCTTCTTGTCTTCACCTTTTTCTTCTTCACTACTTATTATTGGAACTTCTTTTGTTAACCCTTCTAGTATATCAATAGTTTTTCCTTTTCCATGATATGCTTCTTCCATAGTAGTTATTAACTTCTGAATGTGCTGGATTTCTTCGTTAACAATCTTTAGTTCTTCTTCGCATCTTTCTTTCTTTCTTTGCTTCATTTGAAGATCATTCTTAAGTGCTTTTGTTGCTGTCTCCATTGCTAGTCTTGCTCCTTCCATTCTCGTGTGAGTAAATCTGAGAGAGCATTATCTTCTGACTTTATTAATATTGAAAAATAGCTAAACTCTGATAGCTCTAATTGCCATCTAATTAATCTTCCATAAGTATAGCGCTTTTTGTTGAGTTTAAGATTCTTAAACGTTGATACATAGCTAGAATCTGTTTTTAGAATAAACTGTTTTGGCTTTAAATCAAGAATCCATTTTTCGAATATCTTGACAACAGCCAGTGTCTCTTTCTCATGAATTGGATAGTTTTGCTGCGCTGCATTAAATGTCCCTGAGAGATATTTTACTATCTTCTCAAGTCTCTTAGTGGCTTGTAAATTTAGTAACTGAGTGAGCATAGCTCGAGGAAAACTTTCCAGTTTGAGACTTTCGTCGCACGCTGGTTCATTTTCTAAATGACTTGACAAGTGTTTTGTCTTATGCTTTGAAAGCACAGAGGTAACTAGTTTTTGAGGTATAGCTGTTAATACAGCTCCCCAATTTTCATTACTTGCATCTGTAGATACAATGAGTAAATCATTTTCTTGGTAAACATATAGTGGAAAAATAGTTTTATCACAAATTTTTTTTATCTGAATGACTTTTTTCTCATCCTCTAGAGTAAATAGCCATGGATTGTGTAAGGCCCACCTTTCTCAGGGAAGCCTCACAGTTGGTCATTCACAGCAAAACATCGAGTTAAAACAATCATTTACTCATATACGTATAAAATATATATTGCAGCGGAAGAATACTGTCATTTCAATTCATCACAAGTAAAATATAAGCATTGTCTTTAATCCACAAAACTATTTAGGAGTTCTTTGTTTAGCTTTTCTTCATCCCAGATGCCAGTCTTCTAGTGCCAAGAAGCTTCAGTCCCATGCCTCTATTCCATCGCTCTAACTCTTACCTGTCAACTGATATGCATACAAAAGTCAGCTTCGCTGAGTGAATTCTAGGTTTTCTTTGTAAATAACTTTTTGTAAAGGTATTAGCTTTAGCAGTTGAAAATAGTTCTCGTCTATCAAACATCAATACATACAGGCTATCACTTTATCGATACTTTATCATTACTTTTCATTTCTCGTTATTTATTACTCTTCTTTATCCGTCAATTCTCTGTCACAATCGGTGCCTAGGCTCGCCTAGGACTTTACCGACACACCAATTAAGGGCTTACAGTCGTACTCGATCGGGCCATTATTGTCATGCCAATTCAGGGCTTACAGACCTGCCTGTTCGAGCATTACTTTATCCGGGTGAGGGCACAACAAATGCAACCCTCCTTTAGCCATTGCTTGCAAGTCTTTACTTTATCCCTTGCCTGCAGGACTTTACTTGCAAGACTTTACTTTATCCAGGTACACGTTATGGGCCACATAACCTTTCTTTACGTTTCACTTTCTTATTAAAGTTATATATGTTTAATATAACACAACACATCTCGAAGGCAATCCATCACTACAAGGTTATATCTCAATAAGGAAAAACACGTTATCAATTCGTTAAAAAATCCCGTTTCTCATATAAGATAGTAAGTAAAACTTTACTCTAAAAGAACTGATTATAAGAAGTATATATCTTAGTATGCATACCGCCCCAAAACATTTAAAGCATGTATAAAATAGGGGATCTAGAACTCACCTGAACTCGTCCAAGTAGCTTAAATTCTAAGTCACTTAGGCTATAGCCTGAATACTCTAGCTGCACGAAAGTTAACATGCAAAAACGTCATTTTCTTCATAATTTCGCCCATAGTTTCGCTACAGCGAAACTGTAGTTTCGCTGCCAGTTTCGCTGGGCAGCATTTCTGCTAGTTTCGCTAGGCAGATTCGCTGCCTTGAGCGCCCAACTTTCGTTGGAGTTCCCTAGTCTCGCAAAGCCTATAGGTCAGTCTGGGTCTTAGCGAGATTACTGGCGAAACTATAGTTTCGCCCCAGCGAAACTGTAGTTTCGCTGGAATTTCTCCTAGTCTCGCTGAACTAATGTGCAGTTTCGCTGGTTAAATGCTCAAATTCGCTGGATCGGGACCCAGTTTCGCTGGATGAACAGAAACTCAGATCCAGCCCATTTTTTAACCCAAAATCTTAACTTTTTACGTCCAAATCCTTAGTTTACCTTCCATGAAACGAAATCTAAGCTTTTTACACGTTTTCACACGTATAAATTCGACCTTTATGTGTTTCTTTAAACTTTTCAAAACCCCAAAACCCTAGAATCCGGGTTTGATCTACAGAAGGCCTTAGAGGCTGATTCTTACCTCGTTTTGTTGCTCTTTTCTTCTGTTTTGATGCTCCAATCCACTAGAACTTCAATCCTTCTAACCTTCAAGCTCTAAGTCTTGAATTTCTTCACTTTCTCTCTCTACTTTCTCTCTCTACGAATTTGGTGGCTAGGGTTGAAATAGTGGAAGATGGAGCTGCTCATGCATGTTTAAAGGCTGATTAGGGCCCTTAAACCCATCAAGTCTAGCCCATTAAGGCTAATTTGATCCATAGCCCACTAATTTACCCCTTTATTTCTTAAATTAACCCTTAAAAGCCCATTATTATTAAATGGTTCGTTTCGGGAAATTTCGGGGCGTTACAGATTGGATGGTTTTAGTTTTTCTTGTAACGGTTTTCTCCGTTTGGCTAAATCTTTAAAAAATCCTTGTTCCCCAATATAATTAAGACTTCCTAGAAATCGTTGTAATTGTTTTCTATTTTCTATTTTATTTGGAAAATCCTTTAATTTTTGTAAAATGTGTTTTTGTAGAACAATTTCTCCGTGTGAAATTGTTAATCCAAGGAACTCAATTACTTCTTTTCCTATATTTGCTTTTGGCTGAGATAATATAATTCCTTTTTCTTGACATCGATCAATAACCTTGATTACCTGTCTTAAATGATCTTCATAAGAGGAATTAGTAAATATTAGTATATCATCAACATATGCTAAACATATATCTTCTAATCCTTCTAAATTTCTATTCATGAAATCTTGAAAAATTCCTGGTGCTTGCTTCAACCCCATTGGTAGCGTATTCCACTCATAATGCTTTTGTGGTGGGAAACTAAATGCGGTTAATGGTTTAGTATTTTCGTGTAATCGAAGTTGCCAATAGGCACTCTTTACGTCGAGTGTGCTAAATATTTTCATATTTTTTATCTTACTTAAAATGTAATCTTTTCTTGGGAGTGTTTTAGGTGTTCCTATCGTAGCTTCGTTTATAGCTTTATAATTTATTACCATTCTTCTTTTTCCTCTTTTTTGTTCATTATGATTATCCACGTAAAATGCAGGTGACGAGTGTGGACTATTACTTGGTCCTACAACTCCTTTTTTGGTTAATTCTTTTATTTCGTTAGCAAATTCGTCTATATCATTTTGTGAATAAGGTATATTATTAGGTACAAATATTTCTTTAGTAGGATCTCTTAATTTTATTTCTATTAGTTCTTTATTTTTATTTTTATCTCCTAGAATTTCATCTGTAAAACATTCAAATAATTTTTTCTTGGATTTTGTAACACCCGTAATTTCTTATTAAAGAAATTAAAAGAACAAGAATAGAAAGAAAAGGGAAGAAAACAAAAGTTAACTTAAGGGGAGGGGCCAAAAGTGCCCAATTTTGCAAAGTTCATATTTATTTACATAAAAAGGTGGTATGGCCTCCCACTCTTGTTTCACATCATCACCATCTTCGGACATTTAGAGAGAGAAAGCAGAGAAACTTTCGGGTTTGTGAAGAACAAGAAGAAGAATTCGATTTTTAGGTAAGGTTTAATGTTTTTAAGTTGTTCTTGGCTAAATCAGCCTCGGTTGAATGCTTATATGTGTTTCTATGTGTTCAAATGCGTGTTAAGAAGGTTTCTAAGTGATTGGAATTGTTTGAAGTAGCTCGAGTGAAGAGTGTAAACCCGAAGACAACAAAGGTGAGTTTCTAGACCCCCTTTTTACTCGTTTTTAAATGATTTGGGGCTGGAAAATGCATGTATGTATGTTTTCATGAATTTGGGTAGGATACCCGTATGTTATGTACATGTATATGTTCATAGAGTATGTTTTGGAATGAATGAATGTTTATGTTTATGCTAAGTTTATGTCTGGAATTGTGTGTATATGTTTAAAACTAGGTATTATGATGTTTGGGGACTGGAATATGAATTAGACACATGAACAGGCTACTAATACGACTAATAAGACCAAACAGTGGTCATATGTCTGAAATTTTGACTTAGAAAAACTAAGTACAAGATAATATGTCTAAATAGTGCTTATACGCCCAGGAAATTGGCCTTAGAAATATTTTAAGGGTCATATGTCCCAACAGTACTCATATGTCCCAACAATACTCAAAAGTCTGTAAAAATTTCCTAAGTATGGGGGATGAAACGACTGAACAGTGGTTGTATGACTAGTGAAAATTTCCTAAGTATGGGGGATGAAACGACTGAACAGTGGTCGTATGACTAGTGAAAATTTCCTAAGTATGGGGGATGAAACGACTGAACAGTGGTCGTATGACTAGTAAAAATTTCCTAAGTATGGGGGATGAAACGACTGAACAGTGGTCGTATGACTAGGAAAAATTTTCTAAGTATAGGGTGAAACGACTGAGCAGGGCTCATACGCCCAACAGGGCTCATACGACCAGGGTTGAAAATTTTCTAAGTGTAAGCTGGTATGTCCGACAGTGGTGAAACGACTGAACAGGGCTCTTACGCCCAAACACTTAGAATTTTTAACAGAATTTTCTTGGAGTTTGTGCAGTAGGGTTTCGCATGATTAATGACTAGGGTTAATTAATGATGATGTTTTATGAATGTAATGATGATAAATGATTAACCCTTATTATTACTGATACTATTATCAGTATTTTATTATTATTAACAATATTATTATTTAAATATTGTTATGCATGGAATGACATGATGAAGAATGTTTAAAATTTAACAAAGAGGTATTATCATTAATAAAGTGAAAGATTAATGATAAAGAAGAATGGAACGTAAATGAATGTAAGAAAGGCTTGCAAGCAAATGAATGGAGGTGCACACCCCTGGCAGGTGTTAGCTCAACTGTGATGCGGGTTAGCTACCCCGAAGGATGCACACAGGGTCAATCTTTGAGATTGATAATGAGGTGAGCAACTAAGTGTTGCAACAGACTCGGTTAGCAGGCAATCATGAGATTTGCCACTGAGGTGAGCAGTCGTGTGCTGCAACAGACTTGGCTAACGTACGATTGAATGAAAGATAAGTGGTGCATGTACTTACCTCAGGTGACTGGATCAGCTTCGTGCACAATGTTCGTGGTTGATCACCACAGGTCCAGCACCAGCTTCGTGCATAATGTTCGGGGTATTGTACATGTTACCAGAAGTAATGAAATGAACAAACGTACGAAAGAATGTAATGTGAATGTATGAATGAAATGAACGAATGTACGAAAGAATGTAATGAACGTATGAATGAAAGAAATGATCGTACGTATGCAATGAATGTATGAACGTATGTAATGTATGAATGAATGAAAGTAAGATACGTACGAATGAAAGAACTAATATGAAAGAAAGAATACGAAAGAGTATGAATGATAACGATGAACGGCACACGAACGAAAGTTAATGAATGAACGACGAAGATAATAATAATATTATCTGTGTACGTACTTGTGTGACCGCATATAAGTAAAGAAAGGTTTTCCTTGAAATGAAAAGTAAAGTATTTTAATCTACAAAACTAGAACTCACTCAGCAACACTGACTTTTATGTATTTTCCAGTTGGCAGGTAACAGGTTGCTGAGGATGGCACACGGGGATGGCTACACGGCGGGCAAGACTGACATCCATTTATGTTTTGACGATACTGTTGTTTTGTAATTCATTCGACTAATTATTTTGTGACTTATGAACTAGAATGTATTGCTTAACAACAGTGTTTAAAATGAATGAAGGGTTTTTGCCAACTGAATTCCGCTGCTTAATTTATTAATATGTATGTTTTATGCTGTGAATGACCAACTGTGAGGTGCCCGGGAACGGGGCCTTACAAGTTGGTATCAGAGCTAAAGTTTAAGTGAAACGGGTAAATTTTTCAAAAATAAACCTTAACTTAAACTGAGAATGGGACGGAAAGAGGGATGTCAGCCCGAGTAGCCATATGCCATCAGGTATTGTTTTTCTTAAAAGTTAATCAGTGTTATGTGCGTGTGCTATGTGATTTATGTGTTCTCAGTAGATTTAGATGCTGATGTAGTCAGGATAGGAAGTACTTGGGGTGTGAAGAGTAAAGTAAGTGGCTAATCACAACTGGCCACTGTAATTAGGGACTTACTATACTTGACATAAACTGAGTTGTTCCTTGAATGACTGTTTTAGTGTTTGAATCTTATAGTACATAGGAGAATGGCTGGGAAGAAACCTTCTAAGGCTACTAGAGGTAGAGGTCGTCCGCGTACGACTAGGAGCAGTGCTAAAGCTAACGAGACGACTCCCGTGAACCCTGAGGTTCCTGATCGGACTGAAGGAAATGAGAATGCTAGTCTGAATGCCTCAGCTAGGGAGGCGATTGCTGACGAAGTACACCAGGTCCTACAGGCAGTTATGCCATCTGTAGTGACCGATGTTATTCGAGCTATGAGGAACGAGGAGAGGAAGGAGAAGGAGGACAGGAGAGGGTCGACTGGAAAGGAAAGCAAGGGAGAAGAGGAACGACCGGATCCTGAGATAGTAGTATCTGATGAGGAAGGGGATGATGTAGTAGGGGTAACGACCAAGGGGTGCAGTTACGGGGCATTTCAGAGGTGCAAGCCCCCGACTTTCGATGGCAATGGCACTGCTGCAACCGCTCACCGATGGGTAAGGGAGATGGAAGCGGTACTCGAGATCAGCGAGTGCCGTGAGGATCAGAAGGTGAAGTTTGCCACCCACTCCTTTACTGACTCAGCACTATGCTGGTGGGACAATATTGTCCAAGCTGAGGGTTCCAGGGCCATCGGGAAAATGAGGTGGACAGAGTTAAAGAAGTTGATAATTGAGGAATTTTGTCCTCACAGGGAACTCGATAAGGTTGAGAGGGAGTTCCTACAACTCGAGGCGGGAACCATGACACACCAGCAGTATACTACCAAATTCAATAAGATGGCGAGGCTGGTGCCGGATCAAGTGACACCGGTATCTCGAAAGATTAACCGGTACATTCAGGGACTGCCAGCTGACATCCGCAGGCACTTGATCACTGCCCGACCGAGCACCTTTAGGTCGGCAGTAGACTTAGCTGGGAGGCTCTATGACGAGAGGGAAGTGATGGTGGTGGAGGCAAAGAAAGCCGGTGGTGCTAACCGGAACTGGAATGGGAAACGGTTCGGGCGTGGTGGCTTTACCCCGAATAACAAGAAGGCTAGAAGGGATGACCGTAGGGTGGGGTCACCAAGCTCGGGACCCAAAAGGTGTGACAAGTGTGGTAAGGAGCACGGTGGTGAATGTAGGTGGGGGTTAAACGTCTGTTTCAAGTGTGGGAAATCCGGTCACATGGCTAGGGACTGTAAGGCTGCGAGATGTTTCAACTGCGGGGAGAGTGGCCATATGAGTAGGGATTGCAAGAAGCAGAGGGTGGAGAGTTCCGGGGCAAAGAAGACGGTCGGGACTGAAGGGCAGAGGACAAGTGCCAGAGCTTTCACCATGACCAGAGAGAGGGCTAGGACGGACCCCGATGTTGTGTCAGGTACGTTTCTAGTAAATCAGACTCTTGCTTCTGTGTTATTTGATTCTGGTGCTAGTAAGAGTTTCATTTCTGCTACTTTCTATGCTAAATTGCCTATTAGTAGTAAATGCATTGATGAGCCTATTGAAGTAGAAACCGCTATTGGTAAGTCCACTAGAGTTACTGATGTGATAGAGGACTGTGCCATAGAGTTAGAAGGTCATAGGTTTGCTGCTAGATTACATGTGATGCCCCTAGGTGGATTTGATGTAGTACTAGGGATGGATTGGTTGGCAACCTACGAAGCGAATATCGTATGTCGAAAGAAGATGATTAGATTGACGGCATTTGATGGAAGTCTGGTGACAATATACGGTGATCGGGTAACGATGATTCCGAAGGTGATTTCGATGGCGGTGGCGGGGAAGTGCATGAGGCGTGGGTGCAACGCCTACCTATGTTATGTGAAGGATGTGGAAACGCCAACACCACAACTATCCGACGTTCCGGTTGTGTGTGAGTTTCCAGATGTGTTCCCGGAAGACTTATCGGGATTGCCACCTGACCGCGAAATCGAATTTCAAATTGACTTGATACCTGGGGCCCAACCTGTTGCTAAAGCACCGTATCGATTGGCTCCGACTGAGATGAAGGAGTTGATGGAGCAACTGCAAGAGTTGCTTGACAAGGGCTTTATTAGACCGAGTATCTCTCCTTAGGGTGCTCCGGTCTTATTTGTGAAGAAGAAGGACGGTAGCATGAGGATGTGTATCGACTACCGTGAGTTGAACAAGCTAACGGTAAAGAATCGGTATCCGTTACCGAGGATTGACGACTTGTTCGACCAGCTCCAGGGTGCCAGTTGGTTCTCGAGGATAGATCTTCGATCTGGCTACCACCAGTTGAAGGTGAAGGAGCAGGACATTCCTAAAACAGCTTTTCGTACGCGTTATGGACACTATGAGTTTCTCGTTATGTCATTTGGGTTGACCAATGCGCCAGCTGCTTTTATGGATTTGATGAACCGAGTGTGTCGGCCAATGTTAGATAAATCAGTGATTGTGTTCATCAATGATATCCTGATTTATTCGAGAAGCAAAGAAGAGCATGCCGGTCACATTCGGGAAGTATTGGAGACTTTGAGAAGGGAAAAACTGTATGCTAAGTTCTCCAAATGTGCTTTCTGGCTACGCGAGGTGCAATTTCTGGGTTACGTGGTAAATGCAGAGGGAATCATGGTGGACCCAGCAAAGGTTGAGGCTGTGATGCAATGGAAATCACCAAAGACGCCATCCGAGATTCGTAGCTTCTTGGGATTGGCGGGCTATTACAGGAGATTTATTCAGGACTTCTCCAAGAGAGCCTCACCTTTGACAAAATTGACCCGTAAGGACGTGAAATTCGTGTGGGGTCGAGAGCAGGAGACTGCCTTTGAGGAGTTGAAGACAAGACTAACACAAGCTCCTGTTTTGACATTGCCCGAGGGGAATGAAGACTTAGTGGTCTATTCAGATGCATCTTATTCGGGCTAGGTTGCGTGTTGATGCAACGTGGAAGGGTAATAGCCTATGCATCTCGACAACTGAAGACCCACGAAGTCAACTATCCCACACACGATCTAGAACTAGCTGTGGTGGTTTTCGCGTTGAAGATTTGGCGGCACTATCTCTACGGGACGAAGTGCACCATCTTCACGTACCACAAGAGCTTGAAGTACTTCTTCGAGCAGAAGGACCTAAACATGAGGCAGAGGCGGTGGTTGGAGCTGATAAAAGATTATGATTGTGAGATCCATTACCACCCGGGCAAAGCCAATGTGGTGGCTGATGCCCTTAGCCGAAAAGAAAGGCCTGAGCCGATCCGGGTGAAGGCTTATCAGTTAATCATGACCTCCGACGTGATGACACAGGTTAAGGAGTTTCAATACGAGGCTTTGAAAGAAGATCGTCTTAACTCCGAAAGGATGAGAGGTCTAGTTACGGAATTGGGTGAGAACACTCTTGGTGTTAAGACCCGATTTGGGCGAAAGTGGATTCCTCGATACGGGGATCTACGTGAAAAGATCATGGATGAGGCCCATAAGACTCGATACTCCATTCACCCCGGTACTACCAAAATGTACCACGATATGAAGAAGGATTACTGGTGGCCGGGTATGAAATAGGACGTAGTGGAGTATGTGAGTAAATGCCTAACTTGCTTACAAGTAAAGGCAGAACACCAGAAACCGTACGGGAAGATCCAGCCGTTGGATATACCCGAGTGGAAGTGGGAGCACATCACCATGGACTTCATTACGAAGCTACCACGTACCCCGAAAGGGTATGATGTCATATGGGTGATAGTTGACCGCTTGACAAAGAGTGCCCACTTCCTACCGATCCGTGAAACGTACTCATCCGAAAGATTGGCGGACCTGTTTATCAAGGAAATTGTAGCTCGTCATGGTGTACCGGTGTCTATTGTGTCCGATCGCGACACCCGGTTTACCTCTAAGTTTTGGAAGAGATTTCATGGTGCAATGGGGACGAGGCTACACATTAGTACAGCATATCACCCTCAGACAGACGGTCAGTCTGAGAGGACGATCCAAACACTCGAAGACATGCTTCGGGCGTGCGTGATCGATTTTGGAGGAAGTTGGGACAACCACCTGCCGTTAGCAGAATTCTCGTACAACAACAGTTATCATGCCAGTATTGGCATGCCACCCTACGAGATGCTATACGGTAGGAGATGTAGGACGCCCGTATGTTGGGGAGACATTGGGCAGAAAGAACTGGGAGGTGTTGAGGTGATTGAAGCAACGACTGAGAAATTGGAAAAGATCAAAGCCTTCATGAAGGCGGCGAAAGATAGGCAAAAGTCGTATGCTGACAAGAGGCGAAGACTGATAGAGTTCAAGGTTGGTGACCGAGTCATGTTGAAGGTCTCACCTTGGAAAGGGATTATCAGATTCAGGAAAAGAGGTAAGCTAAGCCCGAGATACATAGGACCTTTCCGAATTGTCGCACGAGTAGGAGAGGTGGCCTATCGACTTGAATTGCCAGATGAGTTAAGTGGAATTCATCCCACATTCCATGTATCTCATCTGAGGAAGTGCTTGGCTGATGAAGATCTGATTGTTCCACTGGAAGACATCGAAGTAGACGAACGGCTCAATTACGTGGAGCAACCAGTGGCAATCATCGATCGTAAAGAAAAGAAGTTAAGGAATAAAGTGGTTCCTCTTGTGCGTGTACAGTGGAGGCACAGGAAGGGATCCGAGTCTACGTGGGAGACCGAAGAAGAGATGAGACAATATTACCCACATCTGTTTGAGGAATAACAGGTTTCGGGGACGAAACCTGTATAAGGGGGGTGACTTGTAACACCCGTAATTTCTTATTAAAGAAAGTAAAAGAACAAGAATAGAAAGAAAAGGGAAGAAAACAAAGTTAACTTAAGAGGAGGGGCCAAAAGTGCCCAATTTTGCAAAGTTCATATTTATTTACATAAAAAGGTGGTATGGCCTCCCACTCTTGTTTCACATCATCACCATCTTCGGACATTTAGAGAGAGAAAGCAGAGAAAATTTCAGGTTTGTGAAGAACAAGAAGAAGAATTCGATTTTTAGGTAAGGTTTAATGTTTTTAAGTTGTTCTTGGCTAAATTAGTCTCGGTTAAATGCTTATATGTGTTTCTATGTGTTCAAATGCGTGTTAAGAAGGTTTCTAAGTGATTGGAATTGTTTGAAGTAGCTCGGGTGAAGAGTGTAAACCCGAAGACAACAAAGGTGAGTTTCTAGACTCCCTTTTTACTCGTTTTTAAATGATTTGGGGCTGGAAAATGCATGTATGTATGTTTTCATGAATTTGGGTAGGATACCCGTATGTTATGTACATGTGTATGTTCATAGAGTATGTTTTGGGATGAATGAATGTTTATGTTTATGCTAAGTTTATGTCTGGGATTGTGTGTATATGTTTAAAACTAGGTATTATGATGTTTGGGGACTGGAATATGAATTAGACACATGAACAGGCTACTAATACGACTAATAAGACCAAATAGTGGTCATATGACTGAAATTTTGACTTAGAAAAACTAAGTACAAGATAATATGTCTAAATAGTGCTTATACGCCCAGGAAATTGGCCTTAGAAATATTTTAAGGGTCATATGTCCCAACAGTACTCATATGTCCCAACAATACTCAAAAGTCTGTAAAAAATTTCCTAAGTATGGGGGATGAAACGACTGAACAGTGGTCGTATGACTAGTGAAAATTTCCTAAGTATGGGGGATGAAACGACTGAACAGTGGTCGTATGACTAGTGAAAATTTTCTAAGTATAGGGTGAAACGACTGAGCAGGGCTCATACGCCCAACAGTGCTCATACGACCAGGGTTGAAAATTTTCTAAGTGTAAGCTGGTATGTCCGACAGTGGTGAAACGACTGAACAGGGCTCTTACGCCCAAACACTTAGAATTTTTAACAGAATTTTCTTGGAGTTTGTGCAGTAGGGTTTCGCATGATTAATGACTAGGGTTAATTAATGATGATGTTTTATGAATGTAATGATGATAAATGATTAACCCTTATTATTACTGATACTATTGTCAGTATTTTATTATTATTAACAATATTATTATTTAAATATTGTTATGCATGGAATGACATGATGAAGAATGTTTAAAATTTAACAAAGAGGTATTATCATTAATAAAGTGAAAGATTAATGATAAAGAAGAATGGAACGTAAATGAATGTAAGAAAGGCTTGCAAACAAATGAATGGAGGTGCACACCCCTGGCAGGTGTTAGCTCAACTGTGATGCGGGTTAGCTACCCCGAAGGATGCACACAGGGTCAATCTTTGAGATTGATAATGAGGTGAGCAACTAAGTGTTGCAACAGACTCGGTTAGCAGGCAATCATGAGATTTGCCACTGAGGTGAGCAGCCGTGTGCTGCAACAGACTTGGCTAACGTACGATTGAATGAAAGATAAGTGGTGCATGTACTTACCTCAGGTGACTGGATCAGCTTCGTGCACAATGTTCGTGGTTGATCACCACAGGTCCAGCACCAGCTTCGTGCATAATGTTCGGGGTATTGTACATGTTACCAGAAGTAATGAAATGAACGAACGTACGAAAGAATGTAATGTGAATGTATGAATGAAATGAACGAACGTACGAAAGCATGTAGTGAACGTATGAATGAAAGAAATGATCGTACGTATGCAATGAATGTATGAACGTATGTAATGTAGGAATGAATGAAAGTAAGATACGTACGAATGAAAGAACTAATATGAAAGAAAGAATACGAAAGAGTATGAATGATAACGATGAACGGCACACGAACGAAAGTTAATGAATGAACGACGAAGATAATAATAATATTATCTGTGTACGTACTTGTGTGACCGCATATAAGTAAAGAAAGGTTTTCCTTGAAATGAAAAGTAAAGTATTTTAATCTACAAAACTAGAACTCACTCAGCAACGCTGACTTTTATGTATTTTCCAGTTGGCAGGTAACAGGTTGTTGAGGATGGCACACGGGGATGGCTACACGGCGTGCAAGACTGACATCCATTTATGTTTTGACGATACTGTTGTTTTGTAATTCATTCGACTAATTATTTTGTGACTTATGAACTAGAATGTATTGCTTAACAACAGTGTTTAAAATGAATGAAGGGTTTTTGCCAACTGAATTCCGCTGCTTAATTTATTAATATGTATGTTTTATGCTGTGAATGACCAACTGTGAGGTGCCCGGGAACGGGGCCTTACAGATTTGCTGCTCTAATACTATTTTTTCTATGGCTAAAGTAATTGCATAACATTTTTGTGTTATTTTTATATGATAATTGTGGTATATCTGAGTTCTAATCCTCTCTGATTTTTGACTACTTGTATATGGACATTTTAACTCTATGTGTGTTAGATATTGTATAAATGGACTGTATAGCCTAAGGAAGTTATTTCCAATAAGGACTGGTACTCCTTAATCGAATTAATATATGACTGGCACATTAAATGTTTTTGCTTCTATCTCTATAATAATATTTTGTGCTGCTTTTACTATTGCTAGTTTTCGCTTATCTGCTACTCTTATATAAATTGGTGTTCGTAGTTTTCTCCATTCTTTATCTAAATATTTCTCTTGAGCTAAACATACTGAGGCACCAGTATCTAAGAATGCTAATACGTCTATATTTTTTATTTTTATTTTTATAAATGTACTATTTGGATTACTTTTCTGACTCATAATCAGTTTCTTCTATTTCAAATTCTTCTTCAGAATTATCCGATGAATATTGCCTATAATAATGCTTATTTTCATAGTCGCTACTATCACTTTCTATTGGTTCTAGTCCTATAGCATTAATTTGTTCTAAAAATTTTACTTTCTCTGTTTGTTGGTTTCTTTTTGGGCATCTATTTGCATAGTGTCCTTCTGCATGGCATAGCCAACATTTACACGTTGATTTCTTTTCTGGGCAATATTTTTTCTTTTCATTTGCTTCTCGTTTCTTAAAATATCTTTCTTTGTTTTTTGGATTAAATCATTTTTTCGTAAACGAGTGTTTTCGTGAATTATAGTATGGTTTTCTTTTCGTAATAAATGTTGTTTGTCGTCGTCTTATTCTCCCTCGTTGTGAAGGATGTTTTCTACATCCAAACGATTGAGGTACATCAATGAATTGATCACAACACTTTGTTGTTTGTCGTGCCAATTTTTCTGAGGACTTTTGAGTGCATAATTCTATTTGATAGTCTTCAATTACTTTTATTATTCCTCCTAGAGTATCAGGTACCGTTTGAGCTTGCTTTCTTAGATTAAACTTTTCTTTAATTGTTTGTCCTAATGGATGTGGTAATTTTGTTATAAATGTTTCCTTAAATGGTTCTCTTAATTCATATGGTAACAAATAGTAATATTTTTGAAAGTGGCATCTAAAATCTTGAAAATAGCACATATTACATATCCTCATATTTGTTAAAATATATTTTATCTTATCATTTCTATATGCATCCATTAGAGGATTTTGACCCTCGAGGTCTTCGCCTCCAAATTTTTTATATATTTGTCTTGTGATTGATTTTAGAATTACTATATTTTCATTTGTGTTATTTGGATCTACATCTTCAAAATTTAGTTCATCTAAATATTCAAATACTATTCCTTCTGTTTTATACTGTAAGTAATTTAAATAATCAGTTGAATTCATTTCTCTTATACCAGATTCTATACTTAAAATTAACCCTTGCCTAACTGCCCATCTTTGTAATTCCTCTTTTATATCGCGTCTACAATCTAGATTTAGTGTTTTGCTATCTTCTTGAATTGTTCGATCTAAACCATCAGCTGATTGCATTTCTTGAAATCTAGTCCTCTTTTTCCATTTATTGTCTTTTGTTTTATAATAATTATTTTTATAAGCATATTGGTCGTATTTATCTGGTTCTGTTTTAACCTCACTTGTTTCTCCTATTTCATTTATATCGTTATTTTCATTTTCTTCTGCAAAGATTAAATCATTTGTATCGTCTAGTTTTATTCCTTCCATAATCTTTCTTACTTCTTCTATTCTTTTATCTATTGTTTCCATTATAATTTTAACGAAAATGGAGCTTTTATCTTTTTCTTTTCTATTCTTTCTTCGAATCTTTTAAATCATCTAGGGTTGTACTTCTACGTGGGTTTTCCTCGTATTCTTTCAACTTTAGTTCTAATTCTCTAATCTTTTCTTCTGGTTTTAGTATTACTTCTGATTTTAGTTTTTCCTTTTTATGTTGTTCTTTACCTTCTTTACAACAGTTTTTTATTAAATAATTTAGTAGATCAATTATATTATACAATTGTGGATTATTAGTATGATATAGATGTGGGTATCCATGTCCTTGATAGCATTCTTCTTTTATATTATCCGTTGAATAATTTTCATGTGGTGATGACTGTTTTAGTTTTGGTTCCTTTAAAAAATTAATATCTCCTATTGTCCAAAGGACATAGTTTTCAAATTTTTGTTCTTACTGTTGTATTTTTTCATTTACATTATCTATTGCTTGTGTTCTTCAGCACTTGGCCTGGTTTGGCAAATGGCAGCCAATGCTGAAATCCTGAGTTTTTCATAGTTCCATCCTTCATGATTCAACAAAAGTGAGTAGTAAAAATAGAGATCAAAGTTAAGGGGGTGAATGTAGTGATTAATCTTGATCGGGTCATATGTTATGGCTTTATGGTCCATGAAGTGTGCTTTGATTGGACTAGGGCATGAAGTTGGAGTTTTGTATCCGGATGAATGATCAATGGCTAATATTTTGATTTTTTTGTAATTTATTTGTTGAGTTAAGGAGTCCAAGTAGTAGAGTAGTGGGCCTATGTCATGGGTTAGTGCTTACTTGTTTTTAAAAGTTCTGCGTGTAGTGTTGTCAACTATTATTTAAGTTGATTATGTGTTCATGAATAAAGATGTGAGGGTGTGAGGTTGAAAGAAGTAAGTCTTCTATTTAAGTTGATTATGTGTTGATGAATAAAGTTGATTACGTTTTATTTGATTCAAGATGTTGGTAGATTACAAAACTAGTTTATGAAAAGTATGTTTGTTTTAATTGAAGAAGTTGGTAGTTCATGAAAGTTGGGTTTTATTTGATAAAAGATTATTGATAGATTACAATTTTTTTTTGTTTTGATTCAAGTTATGTTTGATTTGATTTATGAAAATTGGGTTTTATTTGATTCAAGATGTTGGTAGATTGCAAAACTAGTTTATGAAAATTGCATGGTAGTTTATGAAAGTTGGGTTTTATTTGATTCAAGATGTTGGTAGATTAAAAAACTTATGTTGCTTTGATTCAAGTTATGTTTGGTTTGGTTCATGAAAGTTGGGTTTTATTTTATTCAAGATGTTGGTATATTACAAAACTAGTTTATGAAAATTGTGTTTGTTTTGATTCAAGAAATTGGTAGTTCATGAAAGTTGGGTTTTACTTGCATCAAGATGTTGCTAGATTACAGAACTTGTTTATGAAATTATGTTTCTTTTGATTCAAGAAGTTGGTAGTTCATGAAAGTTGGCTTGATTTGATTCAAGATGTTGGTAGATTACAAAACTAGTTTATGATTATTAAGTTTGTTTTAATTCAAGAAGTTGGTAATTTACAAAAGTTCGGTTTTTCTATTCAAGATGTTGGTTAGTTACAAAAGTTGTGTTTTTGCTTCAATATGTTTCTAGTTTATGTTTTTGCTTAAATTTTCTCGTTATGCTAGTTTTCAAGTTCGTTTCTTTTTGCGTATTTATATTGTTTGAAGAAAACGGATCAAAAGATATTAAGATTAATTGGAAGTAAGATGAGGTTGAAAAAACTTTCTAGAAACATGTGCCCATTAATTGACATTTCATGGACATATGAGAAGTAGTCTTCGGCAAATTTCTTGGAAGACTATAGTGGATAAACTAAAAACAGAACACAATTTCATAGCGGATCAAACAAAAAAAGAATTGTAATGATTACCTAAAAGCTAAATTATCTGTCCGGACAAAGCTAAAAAAACAAAACCGACAATGTTTATAATCCTGTAACAAACACTTTTAACTTGTCAGAAGAAGAATGATGATTAGAGATGAAGCTATTTTATTATTATTTTTAAATTTAATAATTATTATATTTCAATAATCTTATATAATTTTATAATAGAGTAAAAATTACTGTTTTATTCACTAGGGTTTGATTGAAATAACTATTTTATTTAAAAGTTTAAAAATAACTTTTACAGTCCAGCAGTTTCATATTTGGAACCATGTTCATCTAGATATGTTAACACCATTAGTCTTGTTCTGTTAAGTCAATGTAAAAAAACTATAGTGTCCCTGATAACATAGCAAATATTATATCCACCAACTCCCTCTTCTTTCTTTCTCTATCTCTCTCTTTTCACATTTCCTGTCTTTTTCTACCCTAACCATCATCAAATGAAACCATCCACACTACCGCTTAAAGCCACTAGCAGCCGAGTAACCGCCACCTCTCCCCTGATCATATCATATCTCCCCCTTGTCTCCAACTGCACACCTCCATCACCTGTGAATCACTCAACATCATAACACTGCCATCACCAACAAACACCCTTCATTCTTAATTGAGACTAGTCAACATCGACCGCTTTCCTTCGATGTAAAGCTTCTATTTAGAGCTTTTTGATAGCTAAAGTTTTTCAACTTAGATTTGAGAGTTCTATCCAAATAAAAGTTGATTTAAAGCTTCGATCCTGTTCTCTTCATCTTCGTTACACCTTGAAATTATGTGTGTGTTGACATGGGTGAAACCCCTATAATAATGATGGCTGATGATGGTTAATTGTGTCGATATTAGTGTAGGGTTTGTATAACCCCTGTCGATTGTGTTTCGATGACCAGTTTCAATTTAGGTCATTTGGATCCGCTAATTTTGGTGGTGGTTTAAGGTGGTTATGATAATGATGATGATGGTGGTGTGGAGTATGATAGGGGAAACGGAGAGAGAGATTGTAAGGATTACACTTAGAGGCTGATGCAACCAAAGAGCAACTCAAAGCACTCACAGCATGCACATATGAAGTACTAGGAAGTACTTCGTACGCTTTGATATTACTCAGTGAATTATGCTAAGTATCAAATCTTCCAAAGCCAAAAGACCAATTCTTCCGAAGGCAAAGATGAAGTCTTTCGAAGCTTCAAAGACAAAGTCTTCTGAAGCCAAAGACTGATTTCTGTAGAAGATAGAGGAGGCATGTCTTCTCTGACATACTTTTGATAAAAGCTGGATGACCTTTCCGCTACCATATCTGAAGACTCACCAACTAGCATGAGTTTTTAAAAGTTCATGCTTTTATCAACTGTGGATTAAGGTGTTAAGTTTGTAACTTTCCAACTATGTACTTTTATCCTTTTTATAATAGATAAGGATTTGAGCTATGGCATATCATAGTCACTAGTTAAAAAGTAATCTGCCTTTTGACTCTGCATTGATCTTGTTGCCTACATTAGTGTTTCCAGCTGGCCTTCAAAGTATGGCCGACTGTAGGAAGTAGTATAAAGTATCTCAAGTACTTGTATTCTAAGGTAAGCTTTGTAACACTTGTAAGAACTTGAGAGCAATATACGTCATTATTGAAAACTATACTTGAGTTTTCTTATTATTGTTCTTTTACTTGTGTTCTTTGTATCATCCTAACCGGTTTCCTATTTGATCTGCTAAGTGTTCTAAGTCTCTCCATCTTGTGAAACTGTGGCATCGACCCCCTTCACCGGTCCTGCAGAGATTTATTTTAAAAAATATATAGTTATATTTAATCTTATACTACGAGGGAACCATAATACATTTAACTTGAAAGAAAAATAATAACGGTGCTAGTGGACTAGATGAAAATTGTTACAAATACTATTGGATTAAAAATGTTATTTTTAATCTTTTAGATAAGATTGGTTATTTTTATCAAATCTCGACGGCTAAAATAGTAATCCATTCTTTATATTATTTTTCATACCGTCCCACAAATATGTAGAAGCTTTAAGAAGTACGCCCTTTTCTTACCCAAATCTTTGTGTTCAATTGTTTGAGGGTTCTACTTCAAATGGTTTGATATTTAGGGACCATTTCAATACATTCTCATCATTCTGATGAAGTGTTTGATCAAAATTTAGATGATCTTAATGACATCGAATGCACTCAAATGAAACTAAGTATAGAGTCATCTGATTGATCCAAAAATAAACGGAAAACCCCTATTGTAGGTATAAGTAAGGAGTCAACCATTTGATCTAAATCTAAAAAGGAGAAACAAAAAGATAAAGAAGCATTACATTAAAATCTAATAGAAGTTAGGAGACCAAATATCTAGGTTGCACATATGTTGATTGAAAAAACATAATTTGTTTAATGATATGGATGTATGTATGGATAAGTTGGAGAGTTTGGGGTGGGGCATTTTGATGTGAAATATCTAATGACACTTTTGCTTTTTTGGTAAAAGTGCTGATATAAGGAATGTGTGGTTGTGACTATAGGCGTCGACATGTAAGCTTTAGGTTAAAATACAACAGCGAAATATGAACTATTTTGATGCTATATTTGGGGTTTTTTAGATATGATGGATAGGTTTTTGGATGATATGTTTATGATTTTTTTGGATGTGATCATTAAGATTTTGGGAAAATATGTTTATGGATTTTTTTGGATGTGATGGTTAGTTTTTTGAATGATATGTTTATGTGTTTTAATTGTTTTGATTATGGATTTTTCTTAATTGGTTTGATGAATGTAATGGATGATATGTTTATGGATTTCTTTAATTGTTTATGTTTATATGTTTATGGTTGTTTTGAATTGTTAATAGGTAGTCTATGGATTTAGAGGATGAGATTATCGTTTTCATTTTACTTTGTTGGCAATGGTTATGGTTAGACAGAATTGGAATGATAAGAGACTTGAACTCAACATTGTCTGATCATACGTACATGTAAGAGTTATTGTATGGATCTTCTACACGATGACATGAGATAATGCATCTATCACGTGAAGCATATGTACTATTGATCATTTTCAACAAAGAAATTGGTTGCAAAGTAGTAGGTCGATAAATTTTGAAAAAAAAAAGCTAGCTATTTTTTATTCTCGTAGGTCATAATGAACACATTCAGATGGTAATGAAGATTTCAACACTCAACGGAAACGATTCATAGATATTATCATCGGATCCTAAATGCAATGATGAATTTGCAAGAGAAATTATAGTTCCAATATTTTCTAATGCCATCACAAATATTCAATGTTTTTAGAACTGGATCGGACAGTTAACCAGACGTCTTACAGGTTTACTGGTCGGACCGGTTCAACCGGTTGGACCGGATATAAGAACCGGATAAAATTATAATTATTTTACAAATATATATATAAAAATACTAAAAAATAAATTATATATATATATATGAAAAACCGGTTCGATCGGCCAACCCCCCGTTCAACCGGTTCGACCCCCCTGTTCCACCTGTCCGGTTACCGGTCCGACCACCGGTTCAATGCGAAAACTATTTTAAGCACCAACCGAACCGGATCAGATTGGAGTCTGGTTCCCGGTTCTACGGGTCGGACCGGCCGGTCCGATCCGATTTTCGAAACAATGAAAATACTTTGAAAAGACATAGAAAGCTAAAACAAATATTTCCAGGAGCAATAAGTGCATTAGATAGAACTCTTATACATAAAGTCATACCACTTGATCAACAGACTCATTATAGAGGAATACGAAAAGATGAATGCTACCAGAATGTTTTAGGAATTTGTTTATTTGTTATGATATTCACGTTCGTATAGCTAATGAAAGGCATTACACATGCTTTTCGAGTTTGAAAAAAGTTGTATTTAACCCGACGTTCGGCTTTCCTTACCCCCTACCAGGTTATAAATCATTGTTTTAATCTGTTTACTAAATACAATATATTTGTTTTTTAATGTAATACCTTTCTTACTAATGCTACATATAAGTATCACTTTTTGGCGACGATGCGTATACCAATACTATTGTATTTATGACCCCATACCCTAATACGAGGTATTGATTAACCGATATTCAATGACAACATGTGTTAACTAAGGAAGAAAGATTCAATCATGCTCATGCATAACTCAGAAATGTTGAGCGTGTATATGGTATGTTGAAGGCGAGATTCACAATCATAAAAGCAAATGACTCCATTTTCTTTTATAATTCAAACATATATAGTTATTGCTTGTTTTACCGTCCATAATTTTATACGAAAATGCAATATTCATGATCAGTTTTTTATGGCATACGATGAGAACATAATATTTGCATAAGCACAAAGTGGTAACAATGATGTATATGAATAATTTGGGTGATAGAGATACAATGAGGTTTACAATGCATTGAGTATATGAATAATTTGCATGATGAGATGACTAGTTAATTAGTTTCAAGTGATTAGTTAGCAAACTTATAATTTGTATTTGGATTTTAGTATGTTGTGTATTGATTTTAGTATGTTGTATTTGGATTAATTGCTATGATGTTTTGTATTTTTTCGTACTTATTCATTGTTTAGTTTAGTAATTCGGAAATCTAAACAAACATTCAACACAAAATATTACAAAGGAGCAAAATAGTCATACTGTACAACTATTTAGAGATTCAACCAAACAACAATTACTGGTTCAACACTTAATAGTTTAAAACTTTTTAACCAATGAGATTTATTAGTGTTCAGTAATTACTGGTTATCTTGACAAACAATCTTTATATGTTGGGCAAATATAATTAATTCCTTAAATTTATATAAATCTAATTATCAATTTCTTTGTACAAGTATCATTGCTTATGGTACAACCATAAAATCTATGGTCATTCTTTTATCTATTATATAAATATATATATATATATAGCTTAATTATGGTTATGCATCATGTGTTGTATAATGTGTTTAGTGGGTTGTACCCACATTTTATCTTCTTTTTTAAATCTTTAGCTTTTTATTTTAATCCAATACTTTTATGTAATTCACAATTTAACAAAACATTTATTTCCTTTCAACTTTGCCCCCTATGCTTTTTAGATTTTAAAAAATTTTAGTTTTACGTTTTGGTTTAAATAATACAAGTTAGCAAGTCGTAATGTGCGTGTGTGGTTCAACGTTTTTATGTTTTTTTCCTGTTTAACGGGCCCGTCGCAAGACGTTGGTCCTAGATTGAGTTACTTATTATTTAGATGTTTTATATTTCGCCTTCGTGGTTCAACGTTTATACTCTGCTTTTCGTTCAGTTTTATTATTTTATGTTTTTCATCTCGTTTTTAATACGAGATTTTTCCTTGTTTGTGGACACTAATGGTGGTGTATAATTGATACTACTTGGCAAGATTTTACGTCTTATGTTGCAACGCGAGGGGTAATACTAGTTATACTTTAAATAAGGGATAACTTTATAAAATAGCAATCAAGTTTTTAAATTGTTTTAATTAGGTTACTCATCAAGTTTTTGTTTCATTCAGGTCACTCGTAAAATTTTTGTTCTAATCAGATCATTAAAGTTTCAGAATTATTCTAACTAAATCATTCATAAGTTACAAAAAATTTAAAAAATTGAAGTTTTTCAAAAAATTAAAAATATCCAAAAAAACTAATTTAACTAAAATAATTTATGAATTTTTTAAAACAATTTAATATATATGAGTGACCTGATTATAACACTGTTAAAACTTTAATAATCTGATTGAAACAAATATAAATATTAGTGACATAATTAAAACACTCTTAAAGTTTAATAATCTAATTAGAACAAATAACAAGTGACTTAATTAAAACTCGTTTGCTATTGTATAAAAGTTTTCCCTTTAAATAATAACAAATTACAAAATTGATTATTAGAGGGCCAATTCCGGAGTGTTTCAACGTTTGAAGGAGTCTTGAATACCAGCTTCTGGGAAGTTCGTATGCACACCCAATGGAGTTAACGCCCAATAAGTACGTTTTTAAATAATAACGTACTATAGAGTTAACGCCTTTCTTAGTACAGACGTACTTATTCCTTTATTTTCTTTTAAATCTACTTCTGCTTTCTTTTCTAATTCTTTTAATTGCTTTCTTTCTATTTATACCTCTTGACTATAGTATTCCTTAGTTAATGTTTCTTGAAATTGTATTTCCTTCATTTATAAAAATAATATTTTATTAATTACAAATCTTTCAAACGAAAACTTATATTGTTATTTTCCTTACTTTAAATTTTCTAATTTGTTTCTCGTAAGCAACTATATTTCATTTGCATACTATGCACACCCAATAAGTACGTTTTTAAATAATAACGACAAACGGATCGTTATTTTTGTTATTTTCAATATTGGTTTTAATTATTGGTATTAATTGCGGAATTAAATATTTAAACTATCTATTTTTACGAAAAGTTATTTTCATAGTAAATCTTGAAATTTTTAAAATTAATACTTCTTTTTAAGGTTTTTAAATACAAAATTTGTATTGAAAGTTCCTCTTTGATTTCTAGATTATATCTAAAATAATTGTTTACCAATTCATTTTCTAATTTACTAATTTCCTTAGATATTTTGGAAATTCTTTTGAGTTTTCTTTTAATTCTTGTTAAATAGCAAATAAACCATTTGTCATTTTATTATTTATAGAGATAATTGTGTTAACTTATTTTCTATATTAATAATTCTATTATTTATTTGTTCAATTTGTTGTTGAATCATCTTTTGTAAGGCCCCGTTCCCTTGCACCACACAGTTGGTCATTCACAGCACAAAACATACATATTAATAATTTAAGCAGCGGAATTATTTAAACAAAACCATCTGTTCATTTGAAACACTGTTGTTAAGCAATACATTCTAGTTTCTAAGTCACAAAATATTTATTTGAATGAATTACAAAACAACAGTATCGTCAAAGCATAATGGATGTCAGTCTTGCCCGCCTAGTAGCCACCCCTGTGTGCCATCCTCAGCAACCTGTCACCTGCCAACTGGAAAATACATAAAAGTCAGCGTTGCTGAGTGAGTTCTAGTTTTGTAATTAAAATACTTTACTTCTTATTTCAAAACGTTCGTTATGCATATGTGATCACACATCGTACGTACACATAAGTAATATCATTGTTATCTTCATCATTCGTTCTTTAGTTTTCATTCGTGTACCATTCATCGTTCTCATTCACGTTCATACATACATTCTTTACATTCATTCGTACGTTCTTTAACTTTCATTCGTCAAGCATGCAAAACTCTAAGGGTCACCTCTCTTCTCTGCCCTCATGGTTCCAACCCATGAGCCGACAAAGCATATCGTATCCGTCTGGTGCCCCTATGGCTCTCAGTCCATAGACCGACACCTGGTGCCCCTATGGCTCTCAGTCCATAGACCGACACCTGGTTGCCCCTATGGCTCTCTGTCCATAGACCGACAACCTGGTTGCCCCTATGGCTCTCCGTCCATAGACCGACAACCTCGTTGCCCCTATGGCTCTCTGTCCATAGACCGACAACGTCTCGTCCGGGGTCACGTTAACCCCGTGAGTGATCGTCACCACTCCTGCTGTAACAACTATCCCGTGACAGGTCACAAAGACACTGCCCCGTTGTTCTTAAGGCAACTATGGCTCACTGTCCATAATCTACCATAAGGCTCGTAATAGGCCTAGTTACTAGAACCAAGCACCATTTCCAAGACTTCATAACCGTCAATTCCATCTCGTGCCCCTTAGACCATGCAAGACTTTCGTTCATTCATTTATGCATGTATTCATTATCATTCTTCTTTTCGTTCATTCGTTAATACATGCATTCATCATCATGTTCCTCTTTCATTATCTTCCACTTTACGTTACATAATACTTCATTAGTTCATTCTCATTATTCGTAAAGTTTCAGAAAGATAAGCATACACAATTACAAGGAACATACACACTCATCATACATTCATCATCATACATTCATCTTCATACATTTATCATCATTCATAGCATCATACCATACTTAACAATATTTTATTAATAATATTGTTAACAATAATAATACACTGATAATAATATCAGTAATAATAAGGGTTAATCATACTCATCATTATATGCATGAGACATCATCATTTATTAACCCTAGTCAACCCTGGTCAAAACTTCGAACTTCGGACTTACTGGAAATTTCTGTAAAATTCTAAGTTTTCTGGGCGTTTGAGCCCTGTTGGGCGTATAAGCCCTCTGGGCGTATGAGCCCTGTTAGGCGTAAGAGCACTGCTGGACTTTTCATCTTATACTTAGAATTATCATCTGGTCATACGACCACACTGTTGGTCGTATGAGCACTATTGGTCGTACCATTCCCTAGACTTAGAATTATGTTCTGATCATACGACCACACTGTTGGTCGTATGACCACTAGTGGACTCATCATCATTCTTAGAAAAAATATCACTTGGTCATACGACCATACTGTTGGTCGTATGAGTCCTATCGGACAACACTTAGAAAAATTACTTGGTCATACGACCACACTGTTGGTCGTATGAGTCCTATTAGACTTTTCACACTTAGAAAAATGCATCACCTGGTCATACGACCACACTGTTGGTCGTATGAGCCCTATTGGGCTTTAACACTTAGAAAAATCCTGGTCATACGACCACACTGTTGGTCGTATGAGCACTGGTGGACTCATCAACTTGTGCTTATTTATTCTAAGTCCCAATTTCAGACATATTAGCAACCTGTTCATGTGTCTAATTCATAGTCCAAGTCCCAATCATCATAATGCCTAGTTCTAAACATATACACATGATTCTAGGCATAAATCTAACATAAACATAAACATACATACATTCATTTCATACGAGTTTCAACCCAAATGTTATAAAGAAAACATATATATATATACATGCATTTCCAGCCCCAAAACGTTTAAAAACCAGTAAAAAAAGGGGTCTAGAACTCACCTTAATTTGTCTTCGGGTTTTGGATGCCCTTTCCTTGAACTTCTCAATCGTTTCTACACCTAAAACACACACACAGTGCAACCCGAACACACTAGTTACATTTATAAGCTCATAAATGGTTCTAGAATCGTCCTAAACATCATAATTCGAGATTTCTTACCAAAAACTTCGAGTTTCTCAGGTTCTTCTTCAAAAATCCTGATAGTTTTCTGCTCCTGCTGCTCTCTCTCTCTAAAATATCAATTGAAAGAATACTCAGGCAACGTGGGCGGCCATACCACCTTTTCTACCAAAATTAATAGGGAATTTGCCCATTTGGCACTTTTGGCCCTTCCACAAAAGTAGACTTTTTATTTCTTTCCCCTTTCTTTCTTTTTCATTCTTTTAATTTCTTTAATAAGAAATTACGGGTGTTACATCTTTCTAGATACTTCTTTTGATATTTTATTTATTTGTAGAAATGGTAATTTTTGTAGTCTAGTTTTTAAATAATTACGAGTTTCTTTTTCTAAATATAAATCGTATTGTAAATTTTTATATTCTATTGTTGAGCTCATTTATATTTTGTCTTAATTCTACAAGTTGTTCTTGTATATCTTCAGTTGATATTCTTAGACTTGGTGGTTTATATTGTTTAACAATTTGATTTGTGAAGATTTGTGATAGTTCTAAATATTTTGGTTTTAGATTGGTTACATTATTTGTTCTTGAAGTTGTTCTAAAATTTCCATTAAGAGGATGTACTGGTTGATTAATAACTAATTGCGTGCTAGTATTTTCAAACAATTGATCTATTTCTATTTTATCTTTATTTATAAAAGTTATACTATGATGACTATTAGTTAGGGCATAGTTTACTGCGTAAGTTATTGAAAACGGATAATCTCCTGTATTCATTGAATCTTGTCTATGAAATTTATACATTATGGCTATTGATTCATCTAAACTATTTGTGATTAATGGTATTCCATATTGTAGATTTACATTAAATTTCATGACTGAGTATTTTAAATTTCCTGATATTCTTCCAATTATCTTTTCATTAATGTTTCTTGATGTAATTCTATTATCTACTACGGCTAAATCAATAACAGTATCTATATTTCCATAAGTACTTTTTAATATTATTTGTACTGCTCCTATATGTATATAATTTATTTTATTTTGTTTATTTTTAGGTAATGTATTTATTCTTATGTTTATTTTTTCTGTATTTATTAAACTTAATCCTACTTCACCATTTGATTCTTTAATTTCTATTGGTATTTCATTTATATATCTCCCAAGGTAAATTATATTTTCTCTAAATAGAGTTAACGCCTTTCTTAGTACAGACGTACTTATTCCTTCATTTTCTTTTAAATCTACTTCTACTTTCTTTTTTAATTCTTTTAATTGCTTTCTTTCTATTTGTACCTCTTGACTATAGTATTCCTTAGTCAATGTTTCTTGAAATTGTATTTCCTCCATTCATAAAAATGATATTTTATTAATTACAAATCTTTCAAATGAAAATTTATATTGTTATTTTCCTTACTTTAAATTTTCTAATTTGTTTCTCGTAAGCAACTATATTTCTTTTTATCATTGCTATATTATAGACTTTTATTAATCTATAAACCATGTAAGTAATTTTGACTTTTCAAAGTCTAGTTTTGTTGAACGTGTCTAAAGGGTTCAAATAATGATAGAGTTAATGAAAGACTTTATAGTCATAAATTTATATGGACCCGTTGATGAATATTATCATTTCAGTATTCAAAGATATTATTATCATTCTAATTAACGAAGACATGATCATATTCAAAGCAATAAAATAATAAATATTCTAAAATAAATATCCTTGGATTGAATTAAAATTCATACCTAAGTCGTTTTGTAGGTAGAATGATCGTTTTACTTCTAGCTTTGAATGATTGTTTAACTTTAGTAACGTGACTTTGATAGAGTGATGGTGCTCCAGAGTATAACCTCAACACTCAACACTAGTGGTGTTTCAACACTCACAACAATATCAAACTGATATTTTATTTCTCAAAAAAGACTTATCTTACAATACATGAGAGAGGGTTTATATAGACCCTTTTACATAGCTCGGATTTCAAATCCGGATTTTAAACAAATAAAAGTACAGTAATTATACATAATTGGGGGTATCTACAGTTACATGGGCCACATGGCTATAAGCCTTTCTTTGACTCTAATGTCTACATTTTTGTCTTTACTCGATTATTGGCTCAATATCGCTTTCTTCTTGACTATCATTACTTTCTTTTGGTGAGCTGTTACTTTCTTCTTTTGCTTTTTCTTTAGTACAGAATTCACATGCATGACCCTGTATCCATTGAATGCGTTGACAGATTCCTTGTCTAATTGTTGATGAATACTTTTCATTATTGTCCAACATTTGAATTTCAAACATTGATATAGCATCACTTTGTTGTGGAGTGATTTGATATGATGATTTTGAATAGACTATCATATCTTGAGCTTTATACAATAGCCTTGTATGGTTGTCGATAGATGATAACGCTTTTACTACACCTGCATAATTATTAATGATTCGTTCTTCATCTGAGATTGACTGAACTGGATATCCTGCTTCGTTAATTGGATAATTTTTGTTACTATATCCAACTTGTACTGCGTGTTTTGCTTGAATAAGTACTTCCCCCCGGGCGGAGAAAACCGGCGGTACCGAATAAACATGTAAATAGATTTGCTTGTCTTTCTGAAATCTTGCTAGTTGAATTCCGAGTGTTGTTGGAAAATATTTAAACATAGAATTAACATTATCACAATAAATATATTCTACCATACCTAGATATAAAAATTCATGTGTAGTTAATGTCGATGCTTCTTGTAATATGACTGCCTTTGGACCCAAATTTTGCTTGTTTCGTGGATAAATTGATAGTATCTTGTGTTTATCTTGATAATTCTGTAGTATTTCTTGATATTGATTTTGCTTCTTCAAGGTTGTCTTTGTAGTTTCCCTAATAGAAGTGAGTGTCTCTACCTGATCAATACTTGGTGATCGAATTTCTTGAATCTTTCCAAGAGTTTGCATCTTTTGTGGTTCTTTGCTTGGAGCCTTTAACTGTTCTACAAACGATGGCTTGTATTCTTTCAGTGCTTTCTTTGCTTCTTCAAGGGACTTGTAACTTTTGTGGATTACTCCAGGCTTTCCAATGATATGCATACTAGCTTTATGCCATTCATTGAAAATTCCTTTCATTGGTCCATTAAAAATTACATAATGCTTCTTGTCTTCACCTTTTTCTTCTTCACTACTTATTATTGGAACTTCTTTTGTTAACCCTTCTAGTATATCAATAGTTTTTCCTTTTCCATGATATGCTTCTTCCATAGTAGTTATTAACTTCTGAATGTGCTGGATTTCTTCGTTAACAATCTTTAGTTCTTCTTCGCATCTTTCTTTCTTTCTTTGCTTCATTTGAAGATCATTCTTAAGTGCTTTTGTTGCTGTCTCCATTGCTAGTCTTGCTCCTTCCATTCTCGTGTGAGTAAATCTGAGAGAGCATTATCTTCTGACTTTATTAATATTGGAAAATAGTTAAACTCTGATAGCTCTAATTGCCATCTAATTAATCTTCCATAACTATAGCGCTTTTTGTTGAGTTTAAGATTCTTAAACGTTGATACATAGCTTGTAAGGCCCCGTTCCCGGGCACCTCACAGTTGGTCATTCACAGCATAAAACATACATATTATTAAATTAAGCAGCAGAATTAAGTTGGCAAAAACCCTTCATTCATTTTAAACACTGTAGTTAAGCAATACATTCTAATTCATAAGTCACAAAATAATTAGTCGAATAAATTACAAAACAACAGTATCGTCAAAACATAAATGGATGTCAGTCTTGCCCGCCGTGTAGCCATCCCCGTGTGCCATCCTCATCAACCTGTTACCTGCCAACTGGAAAATACATAAAAGTCAGCGTTGCTGAGTGAGTTCTAGTTTTGTAATTAAAATACTTTACTTTACCTTTTCAAATCTTGCTATACTTTTGTACATGCCCACACATTATACGTATACGTAGATAATATATTTATTATCTTTCATTTCATTCGTTAGCTTTCATTCATTCATCATAATTCAATATCATTCATTTATCATCTTGATCCCGTCAGGCTTTACCCTCTTCGTGGCACACAGCCACGATTACTGAGGTCGAATGACAGGGATCCCATTCTTTACTTTATTATGATATCTCATTCGTGAGCATACATCCTTCATACTTACAGATAATAATTATTATTATTATTATCCTCATCATTCGTTCAATTCATACTCTTTTCATTACTCTTTCGGTCTTTTCATCTTTTCTTACGAGTCTGTTGCGACAACAAGGCCGCTCACCTCAATATCGATCTTTTACGATCGTATGTTAGCCAAGTCTGTTGCAACACATAGTTGCTCACCTCAGTGGCAATCTCACGGATTGCCTGCTAACCGAGTCTGTTGCAACACAAAGTTGCTCACCTCATTGTCAATCTCAAAGATTGACCCTGTGTGCATCCTCCGTGGTAGCTAACCCGCATCACAGTTGAGCTAACACCTGCCAGGGGTGTGCACCTCCACACATTTGCTTGCAAGCCTTTCTTACGTTCATTTACATTCCCTTCTTCTTTACCATTAATCTTTTACTTTATTAATGATAATACTTCTTCGTTAATTCTTAAACATTCTTTGTCATTTCATACCATACTTAATAATATTTAAATATTAATATTGTTAACAATAATAATATACTGATAATAATATCAGTAATAATAAGGGTTAGTCATTCATCATTATTACATGCATAAAACATCATCATTTATTAACCCTAGTCAACTCTGGTCAAAACCCCGTAAATCAGATTTCCAGAAAATTTCTGTAAAAATTCTAAGTGTTTGGGCGTATGAGCCCTGTTGGGCGTATGAGCCCTGTTGGGCGTATGAGCCCTGTTGGACTTCTGAGCTTATACTTAGAAAAATTTTCTGGTCATACGATCACTGTTCAGACTTTTCACCTTTTTACTTAGTTAAATTTTCAGACTCATGAGCACTGTTGGGACTCATGAGTACTGTTGGGACTTATAACCCCCATACTTAGCAAATTTTCAGACTTATGAGTCTGGGCGTATTAGGACTGTTGGACATATTACATGCTTGGACTTATGACCCTACTTAGAATATTTCTAAGGCAAATCCCTGGGCGTATAAGCACTATTCAGACATATTATCTTGTACTTAGTTTTCTAAGTCCAAATTTCAGACATATGACCACTATTTGGCCTTATTAGCCGTATTAGCAGCCGGTTCATGTGTCTAATTCATATTCCAGTCCCCAAACATCATAATACTTAGTTCTAAACATGTACATACGATTTCCAGGCATAAACTTAACACAAACATAGCCATACGTTCACCCTAAAACATACTCTATAATCATACACATGTACATAACATACGGGTTTCATACATAAATCCATAAAAATATACATACATGTATTTTCCAGCCCCAAAGTCGTTTAAAACAGGTAAAAAGGGGTCTAGAAACTCACCTTAGTTGTTTCTTCGGGTTTACACTCTTCACCCGAGCTGTTTGAAAGGTTTTAACACCTAGGAATCCTTTAAACACGCATTCAAACACATATAAACACACATAAGCACATAACCGAGGCATTATCTGGGCAAAAACAACTTAATTTTACTAAATCTTACCCTCAATTCAGTGTCCTTCTTGTTTTTCTTCAAATGTTCGAATCCTTGTTCTTTCTCTCTCTAGAAAATACGAATGAGAAGATATGCAGACAACATGGGCGGCCATGCCTCCCTTTTTGTACAAATTAAATGTAAATTTTGTGCTCTTGCCACTTTTGCCCCCTCCACTTTAGGTTGACTTGCATTTCCTTCTTTTTCTTTCTCTTTTATTCTTTTATTTCTTTTAAAAGAATACGGGTGTTACATAGCTAGAATCTGTTTTCAGAATAAACTCTTTTGGCTTTAAATCAAGAATCCATTTTTCTAATGTCTTGACAACAGCCAGTGTCTCTTTCTCATGAATTGGATAGTTTTGCTGCGCTGCATTAAATGTCCCTGAGAGATATTTTACTATCTTCTCAAGTCTCTTAGTGGCTTGTAAATTTAGTAACTGAGTGAGCATAGCTCGAGGAAAACTTTCCAGTTTGAGACTTTCGTCGCACGCTGGTTCATTTTCTGAATGACTTGATATGTGTTTTGTCTTATGCTTTGAAAGCACAGAGGTAACTAGTTTTTGAGGTATAGCTGTTAATACAGCTCCCCAATTTTCATTACTTGCATCTGTAGATACAATAAGTAAATCATTTTCTTGGTAAACATATAGTGGAAAAATGGTTTTATCACAAATTTTTTTTATCTGAATGACTTTTTTCTCATCCTCTAGAGTAAATAGCCATGGATTGGATGGTTTTAGTTTTTCTTGTAACGGCTTTCTCCGTTTGGCTAAATCTTTGAAAAATCCTTGTTCCCCAATATAATTAAGACTTCCTAGAAATCGTTGTAATTGTTTTCTATTTTCTATTTTATTTGGAAAATCCTTTATTTTTTGTAAAATGTGTTTTTGTAGAACAATTTCTCCGTGTGAAATTGTTAATCCAAGGAACTCAATTACTTCTTTTCCTATTTTTGCTTTTGGCTGAGATAAGATAATTCCTTTTTCTTGACATCGATCAATAACCTTGATTACCTGTCTTAAATGATCTTCATAAGAGGAATTAGTAAATATTAGTATATCATCAACATATGCTAAACATATATCTTCTAATCCTTTCTAAATTTCTATTCATGAAATCTTGAAAAATTCCTGGTGCTTGCTTCAACCCCATTGGTAGCGTATTCCACTCATAATGCTTTTGTGGTGGGAAACTAAATGCGGTTAATGGTTTAGTATTTTCGTGTAATCGAAGTTGCCAATAGGCACTCTTTACGTCGAGTGTGCTAAATATTTTCATATTTTTTATCTTACTTAAAATGTAATCTTTTCTTGGGAGTGTTTTAGGTGTTCCTATCGTAGCTTCGTTTATAGCTTTATAATTTATTAGCATTCTTCTTTTTCCTCTTTTTTGTTCATTATGATTATCCACGTAAAATGCAGGTGACGAGTGTGGACTATTACTTGGTCGTACAACTCCTTTTTTGGTTAATTCTTTTATTTCGTTAGCAAATTCGTCTATATCATTTTGTGAATAAGGTATATTATTAGGTACAAATATTTCTTTAGTAGGATCTCTTAATTTTATTTCTATTAGTTCTTTGTTTTTATTTTTATCTCCTAGAATTTCATCTGTAAAACATTCAAATAATTTTTTCTTGGATTTGCTGCTCTAATACTATTTTTTCTATGGCTAAAGTAATTGCATAACATTTTTGTGTTATTTTTATATGATAATTGTGGTATATCTGAGTTCTAATCCTCTCTGATTTTTTACTACTTGTATATGGACATTTTAACTCTATGTGTGTTAGATATTGTATAAATGGACTGTATAGCCTAAGGAAATTATTTCCAATAAGGACTGGTACTCCTGAATCGAATTGATATATGACTGGCACATTAAATGTTTTTGCTTCTATCTCTATAATAATATTTTGTGCTGCTTTTAATATTGCTAGTTTTCGCTTATCTGCTACTCTTATATAAATTGGTGTTCGTAGTTTTCTCCATTCTTTATCTAAATATTTCTCTTGAGCTAAACATACTGAGGCACCAGTATCTAAGAATGCTAATACGTCTATATTTTTTATTTTTATTTTTATAAATGTACTATTTGGATTACTTTTCTGACTCATAATCAGTTTCTTCTATTTCAAATTCTTCTTCAGAATTATCCGATGAATATTGCATATAATAATGCTTATTTTCATAGTCGCTACTATCACTTTCTATTGGTTCTAGTCCTATAGCATTAATTTGTTTTAAAAATTTTACTTTCTCTGTTCGTTGGTTTCCTTTTGGGCATCTATTTGCATAGTGTCCTTCTGCATGGCATAGCCAACATTTACACGTTGATTTCTTTTCTGGGCAATATTTTTTCTTTTCATTTGCTTCTCGTTTCTTAAAATATCTTTCTTTGTTTTTTGGATTAAATCATTTTTTCCTAAACGAGTATTTTCGTGAATTATAGTATGGTTTTCTTTTCGTAATAAATGTTGTTTGTCGTCGTCTTATTCTCCCTCGTTGTGAAGGATGTTTTCTACATCCAAACGATTGAGGTACATCAATGAATTGATCACAACACTTTGTTGTTTGTCGTGCCAATTTTTCTGAGGACTTTTGAGTGCATAATTCTATTTGATAGTCTTCAATTACTTTTATTGTTCCTCCTAGAGTATCAGGTACCGTTTGAGCTTGCTTTCTTAGATTAAACTTTTCTTTAATTGTTTGTCCTAATGGATGTGGTAATTTTGTTATAAATGTTTTCTTAAATGGTTCTCTTAATTCATATGGTAACAAATAGTAATATTTTTGAAAGTGGCATCTAAAATCTTGAAAATAGCACATATTGCATATCCTCATATTTGTTAAAATATATTTTATGTTATCATTTCTATATGCATCCATTAGAGGATTTTGACCCTCGAGGTCTTCGCCTCCAAATTCTTTATATATTTGTCTTGTGATTGATTTTAGAATTACTATATTTTCATTTGTGTTATTTGGATCTACATCTTCAAAATTTAGTTCATCTAAATATTCAAATAATATTCCTTCTGTTTTATACTGTAAGTAATTTAAATAATCAGTTGAATTCATTTCTCTTATACCAGATTCTATACTTAAAATTAACCCTTGCCTAACTGCCCATCTTTGTAATACCTCTTTTGTATCGCGTCTACAATCTAGATTTAGTGTTTTGCTATCTTCTTGAATTGTTCGATCTAAACCATCAGCTGATTGCATTTCTTGAAATCTAGTCCTCTTTTTCCATTTATTGTCTTTTGTTTTATAATAATTATTTTTATAAGCATATTGGTCGTATTTATCTTGTTCTGTTTTGACCTCACTTGTTTCTCCTATTTCATTTATATCGTTATTTTCATTTTCTTCTGCAAAGATTAAATCATTTGTATCGTCTAGTTTTATTCCTTCCATAATCTTTCTTACTTCTTCTATTCTTTTATCTATTGTTTCCATTATAATTTTAACGAAAATGGAGCTTTTATCTTTTTCTTTTCTATTCTTTCTTCGAATCTTTTTAAATCATCTAGGGTTATACATCTACGTGGGTTTTCCTCGTATTCTTTCAACTTTAGTTCTAATTCTCTAATCTTTTCTTCTGGTTTTAGTATTACTTCTGATTTTAGTTTTTCCTTTTTATGTTGTTCTTTACCTTCTATACAACAGTTTTTTATTAAATAATTTAGTAGATCAGTTATATTATTCAATTGTGGATTATTAGTATGATATAAATGTGGGTATCCATGTCCATGATAGCATTCTTATTTTATATTATCTGTTGAATAATTTTCATGTGGTGATGACTGTTTTAGTTTTGGTTCCTTTAAAAAATTAATATCTCCTATTGTCCAAAGGACATAGTTTTCAAATTTTTGTTCTAACTGTTGTATTTTTTCATTTACATTATTTATTGCTTGTGTTCTTCAGCACTTGGCCTGGTTCGGCAACTGGCAGCCAATGCTGAAATCCTGAGTTTTTCATAGTTCCATCCTTCATGATTCAACAAAAGTGAGTAGTAAAAATAGAGATCAAAGTTAAGGGGGTGAATGTAGTGATTAATCTTGATCGGGTCATATATTATGGCCTTATGGTCCATGAAGTGTGCTTTGATTGGACTAGGGCATGAAGTTGGAGTTTTGTATCCGGATGAATGATCAATGGCTAATATATTCATTTTTTTGTAATTTATTTGTTGAGTTAAGGAGTCCAAGTAGTAGAGTAGTGGACCTATGTCATGGGTTAGTGCTTACTTGTTTTTAAAAGTTCTCCGTGTAGTGTTGTCAACTATTATTTAAGTTGATTATGTGTTCATGAATAAAGATGTGAGGGTGTGAGGTTAAAAGAAGTAAATCTTCTATTTAAGTTGATTATGTGTTGATGAATAAAGTTGATTAGGTTTTATTTGATTCAAGATGTTGGTAGATTACAAAACTAGTTTATGAAAAGTATGTTTGTTTTAATTGAAGAAGTTGGTAGTTCATGAAAGTTGGGTTTTATTTGATAAAAGATTATTGATAGATTACAATTTTTTTTGTTTTGATTCAAGTTATGTTTGATTTGATTTATGAAAATTGGGTTTTATTTGATTCAAGATGTTGGTAGATTGCAAAACTAGTTTATGAAAATTGCATGGTAGTTTATCAAAGTTGGGTTTTATTTGATTCAAGATGTTGGTAGATTACAAAACTTATGTTGCTTTGATTCAAGTTATGTTTGGTTTGGTTCATGAAAGTTGGGTTTTATTTGATTCAAGATGTTGGTATATTACAAAACTAGTTTATGAAAATTGTGTTTGTTTTGATTCAAGAAATTGGTAGTTCATGAAAGTTGGGTTTTACTTGCATCAAGATGTTGGTAGATTACAAAACTAGTTTATGAAATTATGTTTCTTTTGATTCAAGAAGTTGGTAGTTCATGAAAGTTGGCTTGATTTGATTCAAGATATTGGTAGATTACAAATCTAGTTTATGATTATTAAGTTTGTTTTAATTCAAGAAGTTGGTAATTTACAAAAGTTCGGTTTTTCTATTCAAGATGTTGGTTAGTTACAAAAGTTGTGTTTTTGCTTCAATATGTTTCTAGTTTATGTTTTTGCTTAAATTTTCTCGTTATGCTAGTTTTCAAGTTCGTTTCTTTTTGCGTATTTATATTGTTTGAAGAAAACGGATCAAAAGATATTAGGATTAATTGAAAGTAAGATGAGGTTGAAAAAACTTTTTAGAAACATGTGCCCATTAATTGACATTTCATGGACATATGAGAAGTAGTCTTCAGCAAATTTCTTGGAAGACTATAGTGGATAAACTAAAAACAGAACACAATTTCATAGCGGATCAAACAAAAAAAAGAATTGTAATGATTACCTAAAAGCTAAATTATCTGTCCGGACAAAGCTAAAAAAACAAAACCGACAATGTTTATAATCCTGTAACAAACACTTTTAACTTGTCAGAAGAAGAATGATGATTAGAGATGAAGCTATTTTATTATTATTTTTAAATTTAATAATTATTATATTTCAATAATCTTATATAATTTTATAATAGAGTAAAAATTACTGTTTTATTCACTAGGGTTTGATTGAAATAACTATTTTATTTAAAAGTTTAAAAATAACTTTTACAGTCCAGCAGTTTCATATTTGGAACCATGTTCATCTAGATATGTTAACACCATTAGTCTTGTTCTGTTAAGTCAATGTAAAAAAACTATAGTGTCCCTCATAACATAGCAAATATTATATCCACCAACTCCCTCTTCTTTCTTTCTCTATCTCTCTCTTTTCACATTTCCTGTCTTTTTCTACCCTAACCATCATCAAATGAAACCATCCACACTACCGCTTAAAGCCACTAGCAGCCGAGTAACCGCCACCTCTCCCCTGATCATATCATATCTCCCCCTTGTCTCCAACTGCACACCTCCATCACCTGTGAATCACTCAACATCATAACACTGCCATCACCAACAAACACCCTTCATTCTTAATTGAGACTAGTCAACATCGACCGCTTTCCTTCGATGTAAAGCTTCTATTTAGAGCTTTTTAAAAGCTAAAGTTTTTCAACTTAGATTTGAGAGTTCTATCCAAATAAAAGTTGATTTAAAGCTTCGATCCTGTTCTCTTCATCTTCGTTACACCTTGAAATTATGTGTGTGTTGACATGGGTGAAACCCCTATAATAATGATGGCTGATGATGGTTAATTGTGTCGATATTAGTGTAGGGTTTGTATAACCCCTGTCGATTGTGTTTCGATGACCAGTTTCAATTTAGGTCATTTGGATCCGCTAATTTTGGTGGTGGTTTAAGGTGGTTATGATAATGATGATGATGGTGGTATGGAGTATGATAGGGGAAACGAAGAGAGAGATTGTAAGGATTACACTTAGAGGCTGATGCAACCAAAGAGCAACTCAAAGCACTCACAGCATGCACATATGAAGTACTAGGAAGTACTTCGTACGTTTTGATATTACTCAGTGAATTATGCTAAGTATCAAATCTTACAAAGCCAAAAGACCAATTCTTCCGAAGGCAAAGATGAAGTCTTTCGAAGCTTCAAAGACAAAGTCTTCTGAAGCCAAAGACTGATTTCTGTAGAAGATAGAGGAGGCATGTCTTCTCTGACATACTTTTGATAAAAGCTGAATGACCTTCCCGCTACCATATCTGAAGACTCACCAACCAGCATGAGTTTTTAAAAGTTCATGCTTTTATCAACTGTGGATTAAGGTGTTAAGTCTGTAACTTTCCAACTATGTACTTTTATCCTTTTTATAATAGATAAGGATTTGAGCTATGGCATATCATAGTCACTAGTTAAAAAGTAATCTGCCTTTTGACTCTGCATTGATCTTGTTGCCTACATTAGTGTTTCCAGCTGGCCTTCAAAGTATGACCGACTGTAGGAAGTAGTGTAACGCCCCGAAATTTCTCGAAACGAGCCATTTAATAATAATGGGCTTTTAAGGGTTAATTTAAGAAATAAAGGGGTAAATTAGTGGGCTATGGATCAAATTAGCCTTAATAGGCTAGACTTGATGGGTTTAAGGGCCCTAATCAGCCCTTAAACATGCATGAGCAGCTCCATCTTCCACCATTTCAAACCCTAGCCACCAAATTCGTAGAGAGAGAAAGTAGAGAGAGAAAGTGAAGAAATTCAAGATTTGGAGCTTGAAGGTTTGAGGGGTTGAAGTTCTGGTGGATTGGAGCATCAAAACACAAGGAAAGAGCAACAAAACGAGGTAAGAATCGGCCCCTAAGGCCTTCTGTAGATCAAACCCGGATTCTAGGGTTTTGGGGTTTTGAAAAGTTTAAAGAAACACATAAAGGTCGAATTTTTACGTATGAAAACGTGTAAAAAGCTTAGATTTGGTTTCATGGAAGGTAAACCAAGGATTTGGACGTAAAAAGTTAAGATTTTGGGTTAAAAATGGGCTGGATCTGAGTTTCTGTTCATCCAGCGAAACTGGGCCCCGATCCAGCAAATTTAAGCATTCAACCAGCGAAACTGTGAACTCATTCAGCGAGACTAGGAGAAATTTCAGCGAAACTACAGTTTCGCTCAGGCGAAACTACAGTTTCGCTGGTAATCTCGCTAAGACCCAGACTGACCTATAGACTCTGCGAGACTAGGGAATTCCAACGAAAGTTGGGCGCTCAAGGCAGCGAATCTGCCTAGCGAAACTAGCAGAAGTGCTGCCCAGCAAAACTGTCAGCGAAACTGCAGTTTCGCTGTAGCGAAACTATGGGCGAAACTATGAAGAAAATGACGTTTTTGCATGTTAACTTTCGTGCAGCTAGAGTATTCAGGCTATAGCCTAAGTGACTTAGAATTTAAGCTACTTGGACGAGTTCAGGTGAGTTCTAGATCCCCTATTTTATACATGCTTTAAATGTTTTGGGGCGGTATGCATACTAATATATATACCTTTTTATGACCAGTTCTTTTAGAGTAAAGTTTTACTTACTATCTTATATGGGAAACGGGATTTTCTAACGAATTGATAACGTGTTTTTCCTTATTGAGATATAACCTTGTAGTGATGGATTGCCTTCGAGATGTGTTGTGTTATATTATATATATATAACTTAAATAAGAAAGTGAAACGTAAAGAAAGGTTATGTGGCCCATAACGTGTACCTGGATAAAGTAAAGTCTTGCAAGTAAAGTCCTGCAGGCAAGGGATAAAGTAAAGACTTGCAAGCAATGGCTAAAGGAGGGTTGCATTTGTTGTGCCCTCACCCGGATAAAGTAATGCTCGAACAGGCAGGTCTGTAAGCCCTGAATTGGCATGACATTAATGGCCCGATCGAGTACGACTGTAAGCCCTTAATTGGCGTGTCAGTAAAGTCCTAGGCGAGCCTAGGCACCGATTGTGACAGAGAATTGACGGATAAAGAAGAGTAATAAATAACGAGAAATGAAAAGAAATGATAAGTATCGATAAAGTGATAGCCTGTATGTATTGATGCTTGATAGACGAGAACTATTTTCAACTGCTAAAGCTAATACCTTTACAAAAAGTTATTTACAAAGAAAACCTAGAATTCACTCAGCGAAGCTGACTTTTGTATGCATATCAGTTGACAGGTAAGAGTTAGAGCGACAGAATAGAGGCATGGGACTGAAGCTTCTTGGCACTAGAAAACTGGCATCCCGAATGAAGAAAAGCTAAACAAGAACCCCTAAATACTTTTGTGGATTAAAGACAATGTTTATATTCACTTGTAATGAATTGAAATGACAGTAACTTTCCACTGCAATATATATATATATCTTATATGTATATGAGTAAATGATTGTTTTAAATCGATGTTTTGCTGTGAATGACCAACTGTGAGGCTTCCCTGAGAAAGGTGGGCCTTACAAGTTGGTATCAGAGCCAATGTTTAAGAGATTTGGGAAAACTGTTTTTGTAAACCTAAACTTAAACAGATAATGGGACCAAGTGTCAAGGATGCCAGTCCAAGAAGCTCCATGCCAAGAGGTAACAAAGTATGTTGTAGGTATTATTCCGAGGGATAGTGCCTTCTTATTTAAGTAAGAGCCGAGGTAGAGTATGATAAAGTTATCTGTGACACCTATCTGAATTTATGTGACTTATACGTGCATAGACTAGGTATAGTAGGTTCTGGTGTTGGTGTGGTTCAGGATAGGAAAGTTTATGGCGCGAGAAGTTCTGTAAGTAGTTAATCACAACTGGCCACTGTTATTAAAAATTTACAAAACTTGTCGTGAACTGAACTTGCCTTGAAAGATCATATTAACATTCTGAATCTTATAGGAAGTAGAAAGAATGGCACCAAAGAAAGAAGTCCCAACAATGGTCACCCGGAGAAGCACTAGGGGAAGGCCCCCGACTAAGGCAAAGGAAACTGCAAGTGCAACGGTGAAGCCAACGAAAAGGTCAACCAGAAAGCCGGTCGAGGAGCCGGTTAAAGAGGAGGAGGTTGAGTTAGAAATGGGAGCCGAGGGGCTCACTACTGACCAGGCAAAACTGAAGGAGACAGTGAAGGAAGCTATTGCCCAAGAGGTGTATCAAGTCCTCTCTGGAGTGATGCCCGCTCTGCTTGCGGAATTTGTGAAGCAAGTTAAGGGCGAAAGTAAGAAGAGTACAGCTTCCGAGAAGGTGGATAGGAAGGGAGCGGTCAAGACTGAGGAGTTGAGCGACGAGGGAGATCGTCTGGGTAACCATGACGGTCCCGAGGTGGAAGAGAGGGCGAAGGGGTGCGGCTACGGGGATTTTCAGAGGTGTAGGCCCCCAACATTTGATGGTACTGGTAACGCTGCCACTGCCCAGCGTTGGATCAGGGAAATGGAAGCCGTACTGAAGATCAGTGAGTGCCGTGAAAACCAAAAGGTGAAGTTTGCTTCCCATTCCCTTTTGGATCCAGCATTGTGTTGGTGGGATAACATTGTTGAGTCTTACGGAGAGGAGGCCATTGAGAGGATGAAGTGGCCGGAGATGAAGAGGTTGGTGATAGAGGAGTACTGCCCGGAAAGAGAGCTTGACAAGATTGAGCAAGAGTTCGTGAGTTTGGAGGCTGGAAATATGACTCACCAGGAGTACACTACAAAATTCAATGAAATGGCACGTCTGGTGCCTGACTTGGTGACTCCCGAATCCAAGAGAATCAAGAGGTACATACAAGGGTTGCCTCTGGACATTCGTAGGGACATGGTCACTGCCCGACCTGGTACTTTTAGATCAGCGGTGGACCTCAGTGGAAGGTTGTACGATCATCGCAGGCCGGTGATAGTGGGTGAGACGAAGAAGGCTTGGAATAACAATGGGAAGAGATATGGAAGTGGTGGCCACCAACCGGGGAACAAGAAAGCAAGGGTGGATGCAAAACAGATGGTTGTGAAGGGGATCGAGGAAGTTAAGAACTGTGGGAAGTGTGGGAGGAGGCATCCCGGAGAGTGCCGATTGGGTAGCCATGGGTGCTACCGGTGTGGGAAAACGGGTCATATGGCTAGGGAGTGCCCGGAAGTAAACGAGTGTTTTAACCGCCATGAGTCGGGGCACTACAGCAGGGATTGCAAGAAAGCCAAGCCGGGAAGCTCAGGCACGGGCAGGGGTGATGACAAGGGGGATGATGGAAAGCCCAAGGTCAAGGCAAGGGCTTTCACCATGAACAAGAAAGAAGCAAGGAAGGACCCGGACGTAGTGTCAGGTACGTTCCTTATCAATGATGTTTGCGCCTCCATATTGTTTGATAGTGGTGCCAGTAAGAGTTTCGTATCTGTATCCTTCTGTGCTACACTAGATGTCCAAACTAAGGAAATAGATGATGCCTTCGAAGTAGAACAGCCGATGGTAAGTCCATTAGAATAGTCAGGATGATAGAGGATTGCCACATTAAGCTAGGAGGCCATTACTTTCCCGCACGATTGTTTGTTAGGCCCTTAAGAGGTTTCGATGTCGTACTAGGGATGGATTGGCTAGCGGCCCACGATGCTAATATAGTATGCCAACAGAAGATGATCCGATTAACGGCTCCAGATGGTAGTTCGGTTACGATCTACGGTGATAACGATTGTAAGGTTCCAAGGATCATTTCCATGATCCAGGCGGAGAAATGTATGAGGCGAGGGTGCGGAGCTTATCTAGCGTATGTCAAGGATATTAAAGATAAAGCGAAAGAGTTGCCCGATGTACCAGTGGTGCGGGACTTTCCTGACGTATTCCCGGAGGATCTGCCAGGAGTACCACCAGATAGAGAGATAGAGTTTCAGATTGACTTACTGTCAGGAGCCCAACCCATTGCCAAAGCACCCTACCGCCTAGCTCCATCCGAGATGAAGGAGCTCATGTCACAACTGCAGGAACTCCTTGACAAGGGATTCATTAGGCCCAGCATTTCTCCGTGGGGCGCTCCCGTACTGTTTGTGAAGAAGAAGGATGACAGCATGAGGATGTGTATAGATTACATGGAGTTGAATAAGCTGACCGTGAAGAATCGATACCCTCTACCCCGGATAGACGATCTGTTTGATCAATTTCAAGGGGCAAGCTGGTTCTCCCGAATAGATCTCCGATCTGGATATCACCAACTGAAGGTAAGGGAGCAAGATATCCCAAAGACGGCTTTCCGAACACGCTATGGCCACTATGAGTTTCTGGTTATGTCTTTTGGGCTAACCAATGCTCCTGCGGCATTCATGGACTTGATGAATCGCGTGTGTCGGCCGATGTTGGACCGATCAGTGATAGTCTTCATTGACGATATTTTGATATACTCAAAGAATGAAGGAGACCACGCTTGTCATATTAAGGAGGTGTTAGAGACCTTACGAAAGGAGAAACTGTATGCGAAGTTCTCTAAATGTGCCTTCTGGCTACGGGAGGTGCAGTTTTTAGGGCACGTTATAAATTCCGAGGGAGTTATGGTTGATCCAGCAAAAGTCGAGGCAGTTACGCAATGGAATTCCCCGAGGACGCCATCTGAAATCCGTAGTTTCTTGGGATTGGCTGGCTACTATAGGAGGTTCATCAAAGACTTCTCAAAGATAGCTTCCCCGTTGACAAGGTTAACGAGGAAGAATGTGGTGTTCGATTGGGGAAAAGAACAAGAAGATACGTTTCAGGAGTTGAAGAATAGACTAACCAAAGCTCCTATACTAACCCTACCGGAGGGAGATGAAGACCTAACAATATACTCCGATGCTTCTTACTGCGGGTTAGGCTGTGTGTTGATGCAAAGAGGAAAGGTTATAGCTTACGCATCCAGACAGTTAAAGGACACGGAGGTTAACTACCCGGTTCATGATTTGGAACTTGCCGCAGTAGTGTTCGCATTGAAGATCTGGAGACACTATTTGTATGGAACTAAGTGCGCCATATTTACCGACCACAAAAGTCTGAAATATTTCTTCGAGCAAAAAGACCTCAATATGAGACAGAGGAGGTGGTTGGAGCTGATAAAGGATTACGACTGTGAAATCCATTATCACCCGGGTAAGGCGAACGTGGTAGCTGATGCCCTGAGCCGAAAGGAAGGATATGAACCGATCCGGGTGAAGGCGTGCCAACTAGTAGTGACCCCAGATGTTATGAGGATGATAAGCAAAGCTCAAATGGACGCTTTAAAAGAGCAGCAAATCAATAAGGAAAGGATGGTGGGAAAGGTGGATGAATTGATAGACATAGCAGGATATGGGTTTCGAAGCATGGTGACTTGCGGGAAAAGATTATGGATGAAGCGCACAAGACCCGCTACTCAATACATCCAGGCGCAAATAAGATGTACCACGACTTGAAGAAAGATTATTGGTGGCCTGGGATGAAGAGAGATGTGGTTGCGTATGTAAATAAATGTCTCACGTGCCATCGACCCCCTTCACCGGTCCTGCAGAGATTTATTTTAAAAAATATATAGTTATATTTAATCTTATACTACGAGGGAACCATAATACATTTAACTTGAAAGAAAAATAATAACGGTGCTAGTGGACTAGATGAAAATTGTTACAAATACTATTGGATTAAAAAGTTATTTTTAATCTTTTAGATAAGATTGATTATTTTTATCAAATCTCGAGGGCTAAAATAGTAATCTATTCTTTATATTATTTTTCACACCGTCCCACAAATATGTAGAAGCTTTAAGAAGTACGCCCTTTTCTTACCCAAATCTTTGTGTTCAATTGTTTGAGGGTTCTACTTCAAATGGTTTGATATTTAGGGACCATTTCAATACTTTCTCATCATTTTGATGAAGTGTTTAATCAAAATTTAGATGGTCTTAATGACATCGAATGCACTCAAACGAAACTAAGTATAGAGTCATCTGATTGATCCGAAAATAAACGGAAAACCCCTATTGTAGGTATAAGTAAGGAGTCAACCATTTGATCTAAATCTAAAAAGGAGAAACAAAAAGATAAAGAAGCATTACATTAAAATCTAATAGAAGTTAGGAGACCAAATATCTAGGTTGCACATATGTTGATTGAAAAAACATAATTTGTTTAATGATATGGATGTATGTATGGATAAGTTGGAGAGTTTGGGGTGGGGCATTTTGATGTGAAATATCTAATGACACTTTTGCTTTTTTGGTAAAAGTGCTGATATAAGGAATGTGTGGTTGTGACTATAGGCGTCGACATGTGAGCTTTAGGTTAAAATACAACAGCGAAATATGGACTATTTTGATGCTATATTTGGGGTTTTTTAGATATGATGGATAGGTTTTTAGATGATATGTTTATGATTTTTTTGGATGTGATCATTAAGATTTTGGGAAAATATGTTTATGGATTTTTTTGGATGTGATGGTTAGTTTTTTGAATGATATGTTTATGTGTTTTAATTGTTTTGATTATGGATTTTTCTTAATTGGTTTGATGAATGTAATGGATGATATGTTTATGGATTTCTTTAATTGTTTATGTTTATATGTTTATGGTTGTTTTGAATTGTTAATTGGTAGTCTATGGATTTAGAGGATGAGATTATCGTTTTCATTTTACTTTGTTGGCAATGGTTATGGTTAGACAGAATTGGAATGATAAGAGACTTGAACTCAACATTGTCTGATCATACGTACATGTAAGAGTTATTGTATGGATCTTCTACACGATGACATGAGATAATGCATCTATCACGTGAAGCATATGTACTATTGATCATTTTCAACAAAGAAATTGGTTGCAAAGTAGTAGGTCGATAAATTTTGAAAAAAAGCTAGCTATTTTTTATTCTCGTAGGTCATAATGAACACATTCAGATGGTAATGAAGATTTCAACACTCAATGGAAACGATTCATAGATATTATCATCAGATCCTAAATGCAATGATGAATTTTGCAAGAGAAATTATAGTTCCAATATTTTCTAATGCCATCACAAATATTCAATGTTTTTAGAACTGGATCGGACAGTTAATCAGACGTCTTACTGGTTTACTGGTCGGACCGGTTCAACCGGTTGGACCGGATATAAGAACCGGATAAAATTATAATTATTTTACAAATATATATGTAAAAATACTAAAAAATAAATAATATATATATATGAAAAACCGGTTCGATCGGCCAACCCCCCGTTCAACCGGTTCGACCCCCCTGTTCCACCTGTCCGGTTACCGGTCCGACCACCGGTTCAATGCGAAAACTGTTTTAAGCACCGACCGAACCGGATCAGATTGGAGTCTGGTTCCCGGTTCTACGGGTCGGACCGGCCGGTCCGATCCGATTTTCAAAACAATGCAAATACTTTGAAAAGACATAGAAAGCTAAAACAAATATTTCCAGGAGCAATAAGTGCATTAAATGGAACTCTTATACATAAAGTCATACCACTTGATCAACAGACTCATTATAGAGGAATACGAAAAGATGAATGCTACCGAATGTTTTAGGAATTTGTTTATTTGTTATGATATTCATGTTCGTATAGCTGATGAAAGGCATTACACATGCTTTTCGAGTTTGAAAGAAGTTGTATTTAACCCGACGTTCGGCTTTCCTTACCCCCTACCAGGTTATAAATCATTGTTTTAATCTGTTTACTAAATACAATATATTTGTTTTTTAATGTAATACCTTTGTTACTAATGCTACATATAAGTATCACTTTTTTGCGACGATGCGTATACCAATACTATTGTATTTATGACCCCATACCCTAATACGAGGTATTGGTTAACCGATATTCAATGACAACATGTGTTAACTAAGGAAGAAAGATTCAATCATGCTCATGCATAACTCAGAAATGTTATTGAGCGTGTATATGGTATGTTGAAGGCGAGATTCACAATCATAAAAGCAAATGACTCCATTTTCTTTTATAATTCAAACATATATAGTTATTGCTTGTTTTACCGTCCATAATTTTATACGAAAATGCAATATTCATGATCAGTTTTTATGGCATACGATGAGAACATAATATTTGCATAAGCACAAAGTGGTAACAATGATGTATATGAATAATTTGGGTGATAGAGATACAATGAGGTTTACAATGCATTGAGTATATGAATAATTTGCATGATGAGATGACTAGTTAATTAGTTTCAAGTGATTAGTTAGCAAACTTATAATTTGTATTTGGATTTTAGTATGTTGTGTATTGATTTTAGTATGTTGTATTTGGATTAATTGCTATGATGTTTTGTATTTTTTTCGTACTTATTCATTGTTTAGTTTAGTAATTCAGAAATCTAAACAAACATTCAACACAAAATATTACAAAGGAGCAAAATAGTCATACTGTACAACTATTTAGAGATTCAACCAAACAACAATTACTGGTTCAACACTTTTAAAACTTTTTAACCAATGAGATTTATTAGTGTTCAGTAATTACTGGTTATCTTGACAAACAATCTTTATATGTTGGGCAAATATAATTAATTCCTTAAATTTATATAAATCTAATTATCAATTTCTTTGTACAAGTATCATTGCTTATGGTACAACCATAAAATCTATGGTCATTCTTTTATCTATTATATAAATATATATATATATACAGCTTAATTATGGTTATGCATCATGTGTTGTATAATGTGTTTAGTGGGTTGTACCCACATTTTATCTTCTTTTTTTAAATCATTAGCTTTTTATTTTAATCCAATACTTTTACGTAATTCACAATTTAACAAAACATTTATTTCCTTTCAACTTTGCCCCCTATGCTTTTTAGATTTTAAAAAATTTTAGTTTTACGTTTTGGTTTAAATAATACAAGTTAGCAAGTCGTAATGTGCGTGTGTGGTTCAACGTTTTTACGTTTTTTTCCTGTTTAACGGGCCCGTCGCAAGACGTTGGTCCTAGATTGAGTTACTTATTATTTTAGATGTTTTATATTTCGCCTTCGTGGTTCAACGTTTATACTCTACTTTTCGTTCAGTTTTATTATTTTATGTTTTTTATCTCGTTTTTAATACGAGATTTTTCCTTGTTTGTGGACACTAATGGTGGTGTATAATTGATACTACTTGGCAAGATTTTACGTCTTATGTTGCAACGCGAGGGGTAACACTAGTTATACTTTAAATAAGGGATAACTTTGTAAAATAGCAATCAAGTTTTTGAATTGTTTTAATTAGATTACTCATCAAGTTTTGTTTCATTCAGGTCACTCGTAAAATTTTTGTTCTAATCAGATCATTAAAGTTTCAGAATTATTCTAACTAAATCACTCATAAGTTACAAAAAATTTAAAAAATTGAAGTTTTTCAAAAAATTAAAAATATCCAAAAAAACTAATTTAACTAAAATAATTTATGAATTTTTTAAAACAATTTAATATATATGAGTGACCTGATTATAACACTGTTAAAACTTTAATAATCTGATTGAAACAAATATAAATATTAATGACATAATTAAAACACTCTTAAAGTTTAATAATCTAATTAGAATAAATAACAAGTGACTTAATTAAGGGGCTGTTTGGTAGTCTCTTAATGGTTTCATTAAGAGGCTACCTCTGAATCGTTAAGAGGTTTATGTGTTTGTTTCAAAAAAACGGAGCCTCTGAACTGAACCATTCAGTGCTGAATGGTTCAGATATGAAATATCGCTGAATGAACTTCTAGACACAACTACCCTCAAAACTCACAGCACTCATCTTCGATCTTCATCTTCATCTTCGATTTTCATCTTCATCTTCGATCTTCATCTTCCTCCCGTCATCTCCCTCCCCCGTCCCCCGACGACCTCCGACCACAGGCACCCAGACCCGTCCCCCGACGACCTCCGACCACAGACAACCTCCGGAAACTCCATTCCTGCACCCGGTAACTCCCCTAATCCTTCGATTATTATTATTATTATCATCATCATCTATTCGAATCAAATCCTCCATCTGATGTTTGTTGCCTTCGGTTTTCAGAGGCGATCCAGGTTTTGGTCTCGTCGCTCGCCGATGAATCGCCATTCGCCAATGGTTCGACAAGCGGCGTTGTCGTCGCTTAAAGCCCTCGCTCCACTGTAAGTATACGATTTGATGTTTCGCACTGATTGAATTGATGAATTGGTGGATTGGTGGATTGGTGAATTGAGATTGAAATTGTGGTGGAAATTGTGATGGTAATTGCTGGACTACTGCTGGACTGTTGCTTAACGGTATCGCGTGGAGGGCGTCGGGTAGTTGTATTCTGATTGTGTGCCTCGCTCTCCGTTGCGCTGATTGAGTGTGACGATGATAGTTTTGTTTTTTGATTTTGGAAGAATTGTGTGAAGTGGATTTTATGGTCGGTAGTTGTTTGAACTTGTTTTCTTGTTGTTGACAGAGGTTTGGGAATATTGCTGGGGTGTTTAAAGTAACGTCGATTGCAATTGGTGCCCTAGAAGAAGGGGAAGTGGATAGTGGCTATATGGAAAAGCTTCCCAAACTTGCTACTGCTGAGATCATTTCATCAAAGGTTATTTTGAGTGTTGTGTTTCTTGTTTTGTGTCTGATTGAGCCAAGTTTTGATATATCATGTTATTAGTTGTTTTGTATTTATAGTGGCTCTTGTGGGTTTGAGCACCCATCCGGGGTCTTCTGAACGAGTTAGGAGGTGGTGTCGATTATATTGAGCCAAGTTTTGACATGTCATGTTATTAGTTGTCTTTGTTCTCACAGATCATGACATATCAGTTTATCTTTTAATATGCTTTGTAGGAAATAAAAGCTGATTGGCAAAGAGCTGCTTCTTCTCTACTTGTTGCCATCGGTTCTCATTTATCGGACCTGGTAAGTGCTTATGACCTCGTAGTTCATTAAAGGTTGAAGCTTATTTAGTGATATGCGTTAGATGGAACTCTTATACATGCAGTCGTACCAGCCGATCAACAAACTCGTTATATGAATAATTTGCGTGATGAGATAGCTAGTCAATTAGTTTCAATTGATTAATATTTGAATTACTTTGTAATTGGATATTAGTATGTTATATTTGAAATATTTTGAGTTTGAATTTTAATATGCTGTATTTTGTTAACCTATTGATCATTCACGTACATTCATTCAGACATCTAACCAAACAGATATATTTTATTTAGCCCAAAATAATTCAGAGGGGTAAAATTGTCATTTTGTACAGTAATTCAGAGATTGAACCAAACAGCACATTTTGGTTCAGCACTTACTGGTTCAGAGCCTCTTAACCATTCAGACCTCTTAACCATTCAGCACTTAATGATTCAGATCTAACCAAACAGCCCCTAAAACTCGTTTGCTATTGTTTAAAAGTTTTCCATTTAAATAATAACAAATTACAAAATTGATTATTAGAGGACCAATTCTGGAGTGTTTCAACGTTTGAAGGAGTCTTGAATACCAGCTTCTGGGAAGTTCGTATGCACACCCAATGGAAATCGAAGAACACAAACTCATTTGGAAATCAGAGGATGAAGATTCGATGGTATCGGCGACGGTGGGTCGAGTGATGACCACCGTGCTCACCGCTCGACCTACCAAGCTACTCGACACCATTTCTCATCTTCAATCGTCCCCCAACCCTCATAATCCACTCGCTCGTAAGTTATCATCCTTTTAATGCTTACTACATGATAATCCCCTTGTTTAGTCATTACAAGTTGTGCGTTTTCATCAATTTTATATAAAATTGTTAGGTTTTTGAGATTACGGTATGCAACGCTAGGGTTAGTTCTGACTGTTTTGTACGTTGTTATTGTGTGTTGTAGTTTCGTTGGAGAATTCGTTGCGGATTCTTCACAAGTATGTTAGGGATGGAGCTGAGAAGGGAGAGTCTCTTGATGAAATCCTGATTCCTATGATTGAACATGTATGTGTGATTGTTTCAGTTCTTGATGTTTTGAAAGAATTTAGCGTTAGTTTGAAGTAAAACCTAATTTGTTACAATTGTTGATACTGTATAAAAATATATAATTCCATATCAAATTTTAAGTATTGATTCCGCATTTGCTTCGTAAAGTGAAAATGTATCTCAATCTGGTAGGAGTTCTCAGATTATCTTATTGAATGGAGTTTAAGTTTGTTTTTATGTGTCCAGTCATTAAGAAGTAAGGATTCAAAATACAAGAATCAGGAGATGATTCTTCTCAATTGGCTCTTTCAAGATGAAGTTCTTTTTCAAGCCTTAGCAAGATTTTTCTCTGACATTCTGCTGAGGAAAGAGGATCATCATATTGCTTTGGGCTGGTGTATCCTTGCACGCCGTCTCATAGAGTATGAGGTTACCATGAGTCGGTTTTCATTAACTGGTACTGTCACAAAATGTTACTTCTAATAAGATCCATGACTACTAACCAAATGCCACCTAAGAATTTTAGTGGTACTTATGTTTCTCTATTAACTAATAACTATGCACAGAGCAAAAGTTTTACCTTTATATTTGTCTTTTCTCATTGCAGGGTTAAAGGAAAGGTACACCGGACTCTTGGAGAACCTTTGTATATGTAGTGGTCATCTTTTGTCTCGAGTAAACAATGGGAGGTGCATACAGTAATTTACTTCTTGATGGACGTTTATATTACAAACATCAGCTAAAGTTTATATATATATATTTTTTACTTTATAGTTTTGATGCATGTTACCTGTAGTACTTTGCAGGGGGGCTTTGAGTTACCAACACGTCTTTCAGTGGCTGCAGCAGATTGTATTATAGCCCTTAGTGTAGCATTGACAAAAAAGGAAATGGTTTCTAATGCTTCAAAAAACATGAAAAAGCTTGAACTTGGTAGCCAGAAGAAAATGGAGTCAATCAGTCAAACTTCTGTGATGACAAAAGATATGAAATTGAGCTTGTTGCTTTGGAATCTTGTAGATAATCTCATTATGCTTGTGCAGAGACTCCATGCTGTATGCCCTCAACTTGTTATCAGTTAGTTATTTCTACATCTAAGGTTAATGGTTTGCTGGATGTTTTACAAATAAGGATGCATGTTTATGCTCTTATGAAATTTAGGATCCTAGGAAGAAATGATTATGGAGGGCTGATAAACATGTGTTCCTAATTGTTCGTTGGTAGCTTAATATTTGATTGCTGTTTTTGCGTTTTTACTTATCTAAAGGAAAGTCAAACCATGAGTGGTTTAGGGGTCTGTTTGAAATTACATTGTTGAAGCCTATTATGTGAGTTCCAAATTGCAATTATTAGTTTTTTATTTTTGGACAAACAAATTTTGTTCAGATTATTCTTTTTGTTATTTAGAACCATATAATGAGTTTCGCACCAGTCCATGAAACTGAATAACTGATTATCTAAAGGTAAAATTGAATAACTAAAGGTAAAGTAACATAACCTAGTTACCCCTTCTTTCCAAGGATGTCTTTTCTGGTCATTTTATGTATTAGTTTTTTTATATAGTTTGTTTTCCAAATAACATAACCTACCATCTCATATAGCCTTGTTTATTACAAATTAATACTTGATTCTGATCATTCTAATCACATAATCACTTTGAGGTCACACATCCAAAGTCCACACAGTCTAAGTAGTCATTATGGCCTTCAATAGTAAGAGGATATTTGTTCGATATCTTATAGTTGATCTTTTTGTGTATCTTAGTGGAGCAAGAAAAGTCGGTCATTGCATGCAAAAGGATTGGAAAGAGTGTTGAAATGGTTGCATGAGACAAAAAAAGAGTATTATTCTTCTCAAGATCAATCAAGTACTGCCTTCTTCTGTTTATTTTTGACTTTATGAACTTTTTACATCAGTTATCTTCATCATCTGTTGGAAGGCAGGTCACCATATGGTCAAAACTGGCATGTTGCTTCTATCATCATGTTGGAAACACTATGGCATCCTTCTGCATTTGGAAGATCACCAAACTTCTAATCAGTACAAGGAATTGCTGGACCAGTATTTATCTGGCATTGAGGTTAGATACAACTTCAATATTCATCTAACTTCAAGTTTCAAAGGTTGTTCAAATTTGTGCTTCTAAACTGATTATGTGTTATTGAATAACCAAAATCACATTATTAGATGCAACAAAACATTTTGTAAGAGGTTGTGTTAGGATGTGTTTTTTGATGTTAGAAATTATGAATTTAGAATAATCGGAAAAGTAGTTTCACACCCCATCTATTAAACGCGTAGCATGACTGCTGGCACAAACTTAAGTTACAGCGGAAAGCTTCTAGGTACTGTACTTTAGGATCGTGTATAGTACAATGAAAGTATACAATCAACACAATGCAAAAGTAAGCTTAAGAAATTTAAACTACTACCGAGTACTCTTCATGAATGTTTCCTTAAGCACATACGATATCCCGTGCACACACGTCTCTTCAAATCAAGATTTCAAAAACTTCACACAAACTCCTCGTCTAAACCCCAAATAATCAACGTACTAAAAATTTCTAGAAATACATGCTTAAGTGTGCCTCAGCATAAAGCCGTTAAGTTTATAATGATCAACAAAAATATCTTCACAAATTATATCATAAAGTAACCAAATCTAGTCTGATTCAATGGTGTACCTAATGAATCTTTGTTAACATATATACACATTCAAGGAACCATTCACTTAGATTCACTTTGAATGATTGCATTCCCTACCAAGTATAGTAGGTGTTGGTAAATTATCGTAATTAAGCATAACATATATATGGCATTCTAACTTTTCCTATTATTTAGTCAAGGAAAAGTCGTGGCTAAAATTAAGCTTTGCTTGTTCTAAGCAATTAGTTATTTCTTTTGATTAAGTCTTATTTTCCTTAATAAATAGAAGGCTAGAATAAAATTAAAAGTGTACCAATCTTCTTGGTCACTTAATACAATTTGTGCCGACTATCGACTGCCTTGTTTTTCAATTTGTTCTTGTATAAATTGCTCGAACAATCGGTATCAGAACTACCTTGAAGAAACAACCAAGACTCGCATTTTAAAAGACAGAAGGACTGTGGCCTAGTAGGGCAGTGTATTGGAGAATAATAATTGAATCGAACGTGTGTGGATTGTTGCAATGATCAGCAAACACAGCTGATGAGACTCTTGAACGTTGCTGTACGAGCCAAAGAACACATAAATATTTGTCCTCAATGCCTACAATTGACAGACACTAAATCATGACTTGGTTGATTATGGGTGAATCAATTTTACAGTCAAACAGGTTATGGGATGCAGTTGACCCAAAGTTCCAAAAAGTGCAATGGTTGTTGAACCAAGAAAGAACCTGATGTTGGGTATTGTGGACCAGTTTGAACCTTTAAAGTTGTAAATTTGGTTCCAATAAGATTTACGATTTAATGCCGAAGCGTTTTAACACATTAGTTAATACAAAATCAACATGCAAACAGGTACCCAATTACATGCGGTTCAAAGAATTAATAACACAATCATTCATGGGGTGTTAAAGTTTCTACCTAGACAATCAAAACCAAATCTTTACACCCGTTCATGAAAATCCGAAACAACCCTTGAATCGGCGGTGGCGCAAGGCCACAACAAAAACTGGTGACACAATGCGGTGACGCTTAGGCTTTGATGGTGGCAGCGATGGCGGCGGTTTGGGAAAGCTTAGCGCCTTAGCCGAAGTCGCGACGGCAGGGGGGGGGGTTGGACGGCTTCAAGTATGGTAATCAGGTTTACCCGTAATTTTATATTTATGATCAATTAATCACATTATTTGCTATTTACACCTCTGGTTAATTAACCTTGATTTTAACGGTATTAAATGTTTTTCTAAAGTACGACCCCTTTGAATCAATTTCTTATAACAATTGTCCGAAAGGTTTTGCCCATTTCTCGGTCTGACCCAAATCATTTCCTGGTCACAAGTCACAACCCATTCTCCATTTTTGGGCCACACGACGCGTATGGGTTCAATATAGCCTGTTTAAGGCTGCCGGGCAGAAGTTCAAATTATCAAAGTTTTGTTGGTTTTAAACCCATAAGGCTGTTAGCATTTCTTTTTTGACACCTCTTCTGTTCTTGTGTCACACCTCGGTCTCAGGGCACCCTGGGAGTGCGACCGATTGGTACGCGTCATTGTTAACTTTTTATTGTTTTGTCTTTAAAGACGTTTACGCAGTGGAAAAACATTTCACAATTCATTTCATAAAATAAAATAACTCTAATGATTTATAAAAACAAACTTTTATATATTCGTTGGGGATTAGATACCCATAATTTTACATAACATTGTTTAACGCAATGTTTACAAAATTTTCTGTCTGTTGACAGATATTCAAAACTTGCCACAAGGTCTATGCCTAAGAAACTTGGTCCTTCCAGCACTATTCTTACTAATATGTTCATCACAGGGTTTTCATGCTTAGGATTCATAGTCCATCCAACACTAACACCTGACTAAACATATTTAATCATGTTTACCTGAAAAGGTTTGAAAATAGTACATCAGCTTTCGCTGGTGAATACAAAAATATTTTGGCATGAATAACGATAAATAGTTAATCATAAATTAACGGTAGACCACACATTTAGCAGTCTATTTTAACTTGAAGTCCCCCTCCATATATACTGGTATTGGTGCTCAGGCAGTCTTACTATAGGACTTTCCGGATCTGCACTGAGTCTGAACCAACCCCAGTCTGGGATTTTCACCCATCCCCAGGATATAATTTGATCAAACATACATATACTTCTGGTCTATATGTTTTAGCAGAATACCTCTATGCATTAACATGGTTAACGTAGTAATGTCATTTTCGCAAAGAAAATCATTTGAATGTTTTGAAAGTATTAAACGTATTCACCTGGTAAGTTGAACAGAGCCTCTAAACTTTATAAGCTTTTGTTTCTGAACCTCGAAGTAACTTAAGGATTAAGTTACGAGCCTCTAACACCTTGATAATTTAGGATATCTATACTTGTCGTTTAGAGCATCTACACCGGTTTCCTAATCTCGGGTTATGTTTGTGGTGTTTAAGAGGTAGTAGAGGGTTTCGTGTGTGTGAAAGTTGGGAAAAGGATTATGAAATGAAATGAAGCTAGAAACATCTATTTATATATGGATATTTTTACTCATTAAGTATTTCTTACTTATTAAGTTTTGTCCAAACTTAACTATTAAGTTCAAAACTTAGCAATTAAGTTTTATATTTTATTCAAACCTTAGCCATTAAATTTTATATTTTATTCAAGACTTAGCTATTAAGTTTTATATTTTATTCAAGACTTAGCTATTAAGCTTTATCCAAAACTTAGCCGTTAAGTTTTATCCTAATCTTTATCTAAACTTAGGCACTAAGTTTTATCCAATACTTAGTTGTTAAGTTTTATCCGTAGCTTAACTATTAAGTTGCATCTGAAGGCTTAGACATTAAGTATTTATCTAAAAATTTGTCATGAAGTCACGCTTGAAACATAATCATGATTATTTATTGACAAAAATAATATGAAAATTTCGTAGGTGTTACATCCTCCCCACCTTTATTTAAATCCCGTCCTCGAGATTTATTGGAATAAGTGTGGATTTTTCTTTTTCATTTCCGACTCTAGTTCCCATGTATATTCAGGACTTCGTCTTTTGTTCCATTTTACCTTTACCAATACTAGCTTCCTTCTCCTTAAATGTTTTTCTTGACGGTCTTCAATTTGAAGAGTTTGTTTGATAAATTTCAAATTTTCGTTAACCAAACATTTACGTAAGTTTGACCATAGTTGTCAATAGCGAATAACGGTAAATAGCGACACATTACCTATATGCTACGTCGCGAATAGCGGTAAATAGCGACCGCTATTTTGTGTTTAGCGATGAAGTAGTTTAAATTATATAAAATATTGTACGTTCACTAAATTAAACATGTTTTAACGATAAATTAATACAAAAGTTCAACAAACACCATCAAACACCATCAAACACCATCAAAATAGATAAAATATCAGGTTCCTTTCTAGTTCTAGTGGTCATTTCTACTTAAATACAACATCAAAGTCAATCAGAATTAGCAAGAAATAAGAACTACTGCTCAATTAAAAAATTTGAGTCAAATATCCACAAATTGTTACCTTAGCAGCAGGAATCAAGTGGAACTCCACAATCAAAGTGAGGAATCGAAGTGAACAGCAGGAATCGAGTGGGTTGCGGCAGCAAGAATCGATGTCGAAGTCGAAGGAGGGGTTGCGGCGGAGGGCTAGCGGCGGAGGTCGGACGACGGAGGTCGGACGGCGGAGGTCAAGCGGCGGAGGTCGGAACCGAATGGCGAGGTTAGAAATCGAACGGGGATATCGAACCCTATATATCTTTTTAGTGTATTTAAAAAAAAAACCCGCTATACGTCGCTATTGACAATATAGCGACCGTCAGCCACTTCGCGACGTAGCGCGCGATTGCGCCCGCTACGGTCGCTATTGACATCAGTGAGTTTGACACATGAAATACATTGTGTACTCTATTCATCTCATTTGGCAATTCTAATTGATAGGCAACTGGTCCGATTCGTTTAAGATTTTAAAGGGTCCAGCATATCGAGGACTTAACTTTCCCTTCTTTCCGAATCTTACAATGCCTTTCCATGGTGACACCTTTAGTAACACCTTGTCACCGACGTTAAATTCTAGTGGCTTACGTCTTTTGTCGGCATAACTCTTCTGACGATCGCGAGCTGTCTTCAATCTTTCTCTGATCTGTATTACTTTATCAATTGTCTCTTGGACTATTTCAGGTCCCGACACTTGATTCTCTCCGACTTCAGACCAGCACACAGGTGTTCTACATTTTCTGCCGTATAAGGCTTCAAATGGTGCTGTCTGGATGCTTGAGTGATAACTATTGTTATAGGAGAATTCCATTAGAGGTAGATGATTATCCCAACTGCCTCCAAAGTCTATCACACATGCTCGGAGCATATCTTCTAGCGTTTGGATCGTTCTTTCGCTTTGCCCATCAGTTTGCGGATGATAAGCAGTGATTAGATATAATCGAGTTCCTAACGCTTTTTGAAAGCTTTGCTAGAACCGAGACGTAAAATGACTGTCTTTATCTGACACGATGGATAGTGGCGCACCATGTAAAGTTACTATTTCATTGACGTACAATTGTGCTAACTTATCCATGCTAAATGTTTCTTTCATTGGAATGAAATGGGCGGACTTAGTCGATCAATGATAACCCATATAGTATCATTCCCACGACTTGTTCGAGGAAGTTTAGAAATAAAGTCCATGGACATTTCCCATTTCCAGACAGGTAGTTCAAGTTGTTGCATTAGACCTGAAGGTTTCTGGTGTTCTGCCTTAACTTGAGAGCATGTAAGACATTTTGCAACATATAGTGCAATGCTCTTTTTCATACCTATCCACCAGTAGTTTGTTTTCAGATTTTTATACATTCTATCGCTCCTTGGGTACATTGTATATGTAGACTTATGAGCTTCTTCAAGTATTCTTTCTCTCAGATTGCCAGCAATTGGCACCCAGATTCTCTTATTTAATCTGATGAGTTCATCGTCTCCTTTGACCAACTGATCAAGCATTCCCTTCATTCCTTCTTTTTCTATCTCTTGTAGAGCTATTTTCTGTGCATTCTTCAATTGACTAAGTAAGTCAATCTGAAGATCAAGCCTTAAAGCACGAACCCTTTTTGGCTTTTCTTTTTCTTTTCTACTCAAGGCATCAGCCACAACATTGGCTTTACCTTCATGATAATAGATTTCACAATCGTAATCGTTTAGGATTTCCATCCATCTCCTTTGTCTCATGTTTGGTTCCTTCTGACCAAAGATATATTTTAGACTCTTATGGTTAGTGTTGGTTAATTTGACTCCATAAAGATAGTGTCCCCGTATCTTTAGCGCAAAGATTATGACACCCAACTCCAAATCGTGAGTCGTATAATTCTTTTCGTGTGTTTTTAGTTGACGTGATACATAAGCGATAACTTTATTTCTTTGCATTAACACACATCCAAGACCAATGTGTGAAGCATCACAATAAATGACAAAATCTTCAGTACCCTCTGGCAAAGTCAGAATGGGTGTATTTGTTAACTTTTCTTTAAGGGTCTTGAATGCTTCATCCTGTTTTGGTCCCTATTCGTATTTTGCGGATTTTCGAGTTAAATATATAAGAGGGGCAGCGATTTGAGAAAAGTTTTGAATGAATCGACGGTAGTATCCAGCCAATCCAAGGAAATTACGAACTTCAGATGGGGATGCAGGTGTTTCCCATTTAGAAATAGCCTCAATCTTGGAAGGATCTACTTGAATGCCTTTAGCGTTGATAACATGGCCAAGAAATTGTACTTTTGTAAGCCAAAATTCACATTTTGAGAATTTAGAGTACAATCTCTCATTTCTGAGTACTTCAAGTAGTCTTTTAAAATGGTTCGCTTGTTCATCTCGAGTTTTGGAATAGATAAGAATATCATCTATGAACACGATTACGAATTTATCTAAACAGGGTTTGCAAATCGATTCATCATATCCCTAAAAGCTGCAGGGGCATTAGTGAGTCCAAAGGGCATAACTGTGAACTCATAATGTCCGTATCTAGTTCGGAATGCAGTTTTAGTAATAGCTTTATCTTGAACTTTGAGCTGGTGATAACGGATAACCTGATCTTAAATCAATTTTAGAAAAGTAACATGCTCGTTGAAGTTGATCAAATAGATCATCCATTCGAGGAAGTGGAACCAGTTCTGATCAAATAAATCAATTATAGAAAAGTAACATGCTGTTTGCTGATGATATTGTGTTAATATCAGAATCTAAAAGGGTACTTAATGAGAGGCTAGAACAGTGGAGAGCAACATTAGAGCGCAAAGGCTTAAGCATAAGTCGTTTTAAGACAGAATACATGCATTGTAACTTTAGTGGAGAGACTGAAGAGGCAACCCAAATCAGTATTCAGGGTTTGGCGGTCTCACAGATGTCTAGGTTCAAATACCTGGGCTCGTACGTGCAGGAGGACGGAGAGATACACAGTAATATAGCCCACCGTGTTCAATCAGGATGGTGCAAGTGGAGAGCAACATCAGGGATTTTGTGTGATAAGAGGTTTCCGGCAAAACTAAAGGAAAACTATGTAGAGTGGCAGTACGCAAGGTTTAAAAGTACGGAAACGAGCCTCGAGGCGTTTTCCCTACGCCTCACGAGGCGTAAGCCTCGAGGCGAAACGAGGCGTATAGCCGAGGCGGAATTAATAAATAAATAGAAAAATTATATATGTTATAAAAATAAAATAATAAAACATCAAACAAAGCATATTCTTAAGCAAATTCATCATCAAATTTAAAACTCATCACACATAACGTATCACAAAGTCTAAAACATAAAATAGAGAGGAAATTAAGCACATATTTAAAGTTTGTAATCTAATTCAACTTCAAACAACATAAAAGGCATCACTTTCTAACTCGTTATCCTCACGACCATCTTCTTCTACCCGGTTCGCGATTGATGATGCTGCTTGCGATTGATGCTGCTGTTCGCGATTGAAGAATCGCGATTGATGCTGCTAATTAGGGTTCGCGATTGATGATGCTGTTCGCGATTGATGCTGCTGTTCGCCGACTGCTGCTGTTCGCCGACTGCTGCTGCTCTGCTCTGCTCTAATTAGGGTTTGCGATTGACTGCTGCTTATTGTATTTTACGGTGGGGTAGTTTTTATAATTGTATTTTTCTAATTTTGGGGTTCCCGCTCAAACGTACGCCTCGGCACCTCGAACCGCCTCGGCCGCCTTGTGTTCCGCCTCACCACATGAGGCGTACGTATCTCGTATACATGTGAGGCGCCGCCTCATATGCGGTTTTAACCCGCTTCGCGTCGAGGCGCGCCTCGAGGCGTACGCCTCGAACGCTTTTTAAATCCATGGCAGTACGTCCAGCTATGTTATACGAAACAGACTGTTGGGCCATAAAGAAATCGCACGAGCGCTAAGCAGTTAAATCGGTGAAATATCGGATATCGGTCACGGACCGATATTTGATATATCGGTTCTCGCGGTGATATATCGGTGAGATATCGGTAATTGCATATATATATATATAAAACACTAAAACCCATATAATATTAATAACAAGATACTAAAAACAAAGCAACAATCAAATGTCAAAGATAAGATTTCTTATATATAGTGATCATAGAGCTGTGATGCATTTTGGTTAAATCTTAAATCCATCCATTTAAATGACCCCATGATCTTTAAATAATCAAATGATCATATATAGTCATACACCATCAAACTAATACTTAATAATATAACCAATCAATTATTGAGCAATCTTATTCTAGATTGCATCGTTACAGTTACATAACAATCAAACAAACTGTTTATTTTCAATTCACAATTCATCACTTTCAATATTGAGCAATAATCCAACTATTGCAATAATCCAATCAAACAACAAGTGCAGCAGCTCATCACTTTCAATTCACAATTCATCACAATCAATTATTGAGCAATCTCAGTCAAACTATTGCAATAATCCAATCAAACAACAAAGAAATACTCAAATAATCGATGATCGGTTGTTTGTTGTTGTTCGATGATCGATGCCTCGATGTAGCGAAATCAGACCCCAAGTGCAGCAGCTCGATGCAGCAGCTCGGAACCGCTCGATGCAGCAGTGAAATCAGACCCCCAAGTGCAGCTTGATGCAGTAGCTTGGAACCGCTCGATGGAGCAGCGAAATCAGACCCCCAAGTGCAGCTCGATGCCTCGATGGTTGCTCACTTGCTCCCGATTGTCGATGTTTGGCTCTGAAACATCGAACTGCTCCTCCCGATGGTCGACCAAAAACGAGCCCAGAACAAAAAACGAGCCCAGAACAAAAAACGAGCCCAACGATATATCGGTGATATGGCCGATATTTAGAGGACAAAATATCGGCGATATATCGGTCATATCGGCCGATAATATCGGCACCGATATTCTGTCCGATTTTTTGGACCGATATGCAACCCAATCACCGATAACCAATATATCGGTGATATATCACCGATATATTGGCCGATTTAACTGCATAGCACGAGCGACAAATTAAGGTAGCGGAAATGCGAATGTTGAGGTGGATGTGTGGACACACAAGACTGGATCGGATAAGGAACGACGTGTTTCGACAGAGGCTAGAGGTGGCTTGTATCACGGATAAAATACGAGAGGGAAGATTAAGATGGTTTGGGCACGTGAAGAGGAGACTGATGTCAGCGCCTGTTAGGGCAGTAGAGAACATCACCCTAGAGGGTAGGAGGAGTAGATGAAGACCTAAGTTGACTTGGGAAGGGATCATTAGGCGAGATATGGTAGAGTTGCATCTCTCTGAGCACATGATCGAGGATAGGAGTGTGTGGAGGCGTAGAGTTAAAATTAAGGGCTTCTAGGAGATCTGTGGGTAGGAAGAGTAAAGGAAGATCTGATGCGTGACCCTCGCGTGATGTGTAGGTAATCGACATTCGCTCTTTATAGGTGAAACATGCTGCTTATTTGATGTATGCACCATCTTCGGGTTGTTATGTCTATGGGTATGCCTACGCTTATGTTATGCATGTTATGCTTATAAATATACTTAAAAATATTGACTATGCTTATCTAAACCTTTGTGTGATATATACCTATGTGTTGTATGTTATATAATTTACTTGCTATCGTCCTCGAGTCGGGGGTCTCTTTGGAAGCGGTCTCTCTATCTCTAGATAGAGGAAGGACTCGCCACCACCTACCCCTCCCAGACCCTGCTTTTGAGAGGAATATACCGGGTATGTTTGTTTGTTTACTCTTAAAAGTATTGAACTTGGACTAGAACTTCTTATCTAGAAAATGAGGAAGAACAAGGCTGCCAATGCCTCTGTTCCTTTGATCTTTTGGCTTACAACTCCAAAATCATGCACAAACTGTCAACTTGTGATGAACACCTCCAGAAACTCTTCTGTTTGTATCCTAATAATAACAAAATGTTCCCCATTAATCTCTTAGCATCAAATCCTAAAGCTCAAGAAAGTGGTGCGAAGTTTACACTTTACATACCTATTGTTAGTGGATTACTCCTCAGAATCTGATGATCTTGACAGAGGAATTTTATCATCTTTTCTTCTATTGCTTCACATACGCATTTTAGCTACTGCTTCTTGATCTTTTTGGGAGAGTCTAGAACCTAATTTGTGAAGATTTGGAAGCATCCTATTGTAGTTAAAGGCCTGTAAATCTACCAAAAACATGCAGCAATGTTCTTAGATATGTACAGAAAGAAAAAGGGGTGAAATGACAGCATAAACATGGCAGAGATTTCAGGTGCGATGGATGGCTGATATGGCCCGTATTGCATGGTCTTTGAACAACCCATATTGCCTAAAATGACCTGTGTGGCTAAAATGACCTGTGTTTGAAAATTCTGATTATTGAGGGCACTAATAGAGAAATTACCAAACAAGGTCTTTTTATTAACTGCACATAATAGAAACGAGCTTTATACTTTTCCTGACTTGTGCCAAGTTTAAATCCAGGGAAAAATAGAGACGAATTTACATTAATTATTGATTATAGTTACCAAGTCACATTTTATAATCTGATTGTATCAATGGATAAGGTCAATCTTTTTTGTTATTCTTCAAAAAGTGCTGATGTGGCATTTTATTTGTCATTTGAGTATGTATGTGTATGCACTGGTCCTCTGATGTGACATATGATAACTATTTTTAAATTATATAGTTTTAGAGGAAAAAACCAGTTTTTCAAACTTGTATATAAATTTATGTTCTTAATTTGTTTTCACATAAGCATTTTTTCCGCACATGTGACTTACATCTGATGTGGCATTTGGCATGACATCAACCGTTGCCACATTAGTAATTTATTGGTAAAATTAATTTATAATGAGGTTGGTTGCTTACATAGTTAAAGTTTTTCATTAATTTTGTTCTGTTTCTCTTTTATATTGATAAACTGCTTCAAATAAAAAAAATCACATTTTCTTTTGGTGTTTGAAATTAATTGTCATCTGGAGTTCCAGTTCCTAACGATTATCAGGTTTCCTTATATATGTTCTAAAGATGACAAAGGAAGTTGAAAAGTCTTTATAAGGTAAAAAAGAGGGTAAACGGTAAGTAAGTTTTCACATAAATAATTTGGAACTGATAAATCCAAAACTTGTTATTTGACCAGAGTAGACACTTGAAAGTTGGTACAACTTGGAATTAGATAATCAAATGCATAACTCACAACCAAACACCAGCTTAGTGTCTTAATTAAATGTGGTTATATAGATCCTCTACTGTGTTTTTACTATGTGAACCGTTAAACTAAATATATCATATCCAAACCTCTGAGGTGTGGTAGAAAGAGGCTTGGTGGTCTGGCTGTCATTAATTTTATACAGCACTATGCACCATGATTTGCTTTTTGTATGATCCATTTTCCTTTTTGACAAACGGGATTGTGCAGCATTTTGCAGGGAACTACACCAAAGATCACATTGATGATAATGACATTGGAGTATCAACCATAAATTTCTTCTTGAATTGCTTATTACTTCTATTGGGTCATTTTACTTCAAAGCAATTTGATACTGTAATGATGGAACACAGATCGCATATAACTCGTGTTGTTGCATCACAGGTAATTAAACTTGTTAAAAATTAAATTCTCTCTGTTTATTAGTGAATACTGCATGACTTACTTTTGTATGTTCAACAAGTATTCACACTTTTCTTTGGATCCATAAATCGTGCATCCCTTTTATCTATTTATTGAAAAGGTGTATCTATGTGTTAATTAGAAAATTTGCCACTCAAATTCTTTTAATGCCACCTCTTTATCTTCTAACATAAGATGTTATGATTTTGTTTAAAAGTAAGCTTTAATTAGGAAAATGGTTTCTTTGGATGATAAAGCTTTAGCTTTGATTTTGAAAATATAAGCTTTAAGCGGTTAAGCTACTCAAAGTAGTTTTTTAAAACTAAGCTTGGAGCTTTTGAGATAAAGAATTCCTAAATACCCTTTCATATTAGTCATTTATTTAATAAATATTTATGTGCGTTCTTTTATGTCATTTTAGGTTTCCCAGCTATTACAAAAATATGGTTTGTTAAACACTTTTATACATCTAGCAGTTATAGCTCACTACTGTAGATGTGCAGTTTCAACTTGTTAATGCTAGAACAAGACAATTTTGGTTTCAACAAGAAAAAGATTAGGATTTGACTAAATATGAAGCAAGTCAAATGGTTTGAACTGGATGTAGGTCCAAAATCATTTTACATATATAACATACAATGGCAGAAATTGTTTCATTTAGAAGAAATGATATTATACTTTAATAACTTCGTTTTGTAATCGTCATACAATTAGTTGTTTACTAACTTAAAATAATAGAACGAAAAGGTGTCATAGGAAGTGCTAGATCAAGTACACTTTGTGGTCTTATTTTAAAAAGATTACCAAGTTGTTTACTAACTTAAAAAAATAGAACGAAAAGGTGTCATAGGAAGTGCTAGATCAAGTACACTTTGTGGTCTTATTTTAAAAAGATTTACCAGAAATATGAGCATGTTAACATGAGATTTATATCAGATCAACTTTTTTGGATGTGCAATATTGGAGCCATTTATTATATTGCACAACGATATTAAAACGACTCACCATTGTTGCACTGTTTTTAATGCATTTCCTGTGATATATCCCATGCATTACAATAATGAAAAAAACAGCATACATGTTGAGAAACTAATAAATATTACCTAAATGTCTTGAGGACAAAATTTGTCAAAACCATCATGGCTCAACTCTCAAGTTGGAAACTGTTCTCTCGGGGGTCAAATATAATCTGTCAATACCTTAGTACCCATTGGAAAAGTTTTTTTGTCATAAAATAGCAACATTTTTTTATGGTGTTTTATTTTATTGCTTTTTTGTGCCATCGTAGTCATTGGAGTTTATAAAACCTTTTCAATTTAGTCATTTGCTTACGTCGTAACCTCTTTAAAATCAGTTTCCTAGCTGACTTGGGCTGTCCATATATACTTTTTAAAGGAAACATGTCTGACATGGCAGTATATCTAAAAAAACGAATTAAAGAATATTTAATTTCATCAAGTTCTTATTCAGTTGTACAATGAATTGCCAAGTCAACAAAGGCTTTAAATTCTAGTTAAGTTTATATCGTCACATAAACAGTTTTTTTTATAATAATACACATGGACTGCCAAGTCACTAGAGAAACCAGTTTAACAAGGTATCAGACTGTCAGGGAATCAATTACTGTCGTGGCATAGTTTTACAAACTTGAATGACTAAAATGGCACAGTTAAACAAACTTAGATGACTAAAAAAGCACAAATAAGAGACATACTAACAGAAAACACTAGAAAAATTACATTGCTATTCTATGACAAAAATCTATAGAAATTTTGTATCCAACACGAAATTATATATTTAAATTGATGTAAAACACCTTTTCTTTTCTTGGATCACTATTCGTGGCCCCTGGTATGTACTTTGAGTTATGACATTACTAATATTTTTATTGTTCTATAGCTTTGTTCAGCTGATGATGATGTCATAAATGGTTCTATCTCAATTCTAAAAGCAACCATTTTTGGCACAAACCATTTTGCATCTGGGCGCAATCTCACAGACAATAAACAGATGAAATCCGTGTTACCTCTATTATTAAATCTTTTGGAAGAACGCGATGGTACAGCCAGGGCTGTTGTCACATTAATTGCTGAATATTGTTCTATGTATGCATTTTACTTCCAATCTTTTAGTTAGAGATGGCAACTTGGGTGGGTTGGATAAATGGGTTCAAACTGAGGCAGACTTTTTTTAGTATGGGCTCAACCAAGCCGGTTCGAATTATGTTGATCAACAAACATTTTCCTGTTCATTATTAACCAGCTTTAAATACAGAAAATGGATTAACTTATTATTACAATAATATTCTGAATTCGGTTCGTGTGACTCAAAACGGGCTGGGTTGGTTTGTATTGACCCATAACATACTTTTTCTATTTGTAAAAGTCATGTATACGCAAGCAGTATTATTATGGCAATATTCTATTTTTTGTTTAAGAATGATCAAAAGGTGATCATCAGCGACTTCTCAACCTGTTTGACTGATTCCCCTTTTAGCCAAATATTTTGGTTTGACCCGTTTGACATAATTATAATAATATGGTTTAGATTATAATTGTAATAACATGATTATATTATTATAATTATTACAATAATATTTTGTAATTAATGTGGGCTGGGTAGGTTTGGTTGACCCACACACACTTCTCTTTTCCATATTTGATTTTTATATGTTTATTAGTTAATTGTGATTGCATAGACCGTACTGTTACGGTTATTTTTAAATATTTGAATAAAAATGATTACTAGTGTAATGCATTGAAAATAGACTTTGCGAGACTTTTCAACTCATTTGATCAATTTACCTTTCAACCAAAGTTTTTGATTTTAGCCATTCTGAGCTTAAAGAAAACCCAAATTGACGCATTTTAAACACAATCGGTCAATATTGTTCTACTGGCAACAAATAATATTTTTCCAGGAGCGAGGATGAATACTGCCTTGAACAAATTCTAAAGTGTCTTGCTAGCGAAAATATCAGTCAAAGAAGGAATGCTTTAGATGTTATTTCAGAAGTCATCAACTTTTCATCAGATTCTCCATCTACCTTTTCACATCTGATTTGGTATGCAATATTACATTATTACCCTTTTTTTTAACAATTAGCATTTGTCACTCTTAAATGATTTATGTTCTGAAACTTAATAATCATAGCAGGCAGGATATAGCAAACCATTTGCTTGATTGCCTCAAAGATGAAGAAGATATCATTCGTGTACATGCAAGCAAACTACTAAAACTTGTTGGTTAGTCTTCTAACTTTATAATGTGTTCGTATCCCTATAATTTACAAGAAATTGCGCAAGATAGAAAATGAACGTTAGTACGTTACACTTTTTCATTATTTTAGCAACTAAGTTTGAATTCAGAACTACATAGTAATCAACCTGCAATTTTTTACTGATTTTAGCAACCAAGTTACATTCTATTACTTGTAGCAACGAGGTAGGAGGTCCTTTTTGCAAATTTTTAGGGAGGCTGCTGAAGTGGCATCCCTCGCCGCATTTCCCTCCCTTATCTCTAGGAATTTCTCCTATTTTGGGTACTTGGGTTCTCCCAATAACTGAAAAGTGTCTATTCTTCATATGAGTACTACGACTGGAAAAAACAAACAAGCAAATCACTTTTGGAATCACCTTTTCTTTCCGTCGGTTAACAACCAATAACTGTAAATGATCCAATCTTGGTCAAATAGCCACCGAGGCAAGGAGGCGCAGTTCTTAAACAGAAGAATGACGAGAAAGAGGAAACTAAAGGTTAGCCGCTAGGACCAAAGACAAAAAAACAACCGCAGGCCTTTCGGTAGCTATTCAAAAGAATCAATTCAATCAGCTCCTGAGCTAGGAGTCATATTCTTTAAATATTTATATGCCACGCTATCTAATGTGTAATCGTTAAATATAGTTTTCAAATAGAGATCATTTTAAAACTGGTAAAAAATATGTTCAGTTTATATTCCCATAAGCTTATTTTTCTTATGTGGCATCTAATGTGGTGGCTGGCATGGCAAATATCAATGTCACATCAGCATTAATAGGTGAAAGCAGTTAACATGAGTTTGATTGTTAAAACCAGTGTTAGTTTCTATTTTGCGTCTACTTTAAAATTGGCTGCTTTTTTGAAAAAAGTTTAATTTTTTTTTCATTTTGGCACATTGTTTACCCTATAATTTAGTTTCTATTTTGCGTCTACTTTGATGTCCGTTTCCAATATGTGCTCATGAATATCATGCTTATGGTCTCTCAAAATCTCACCAATGGCACCCTTTTTTTTGTAGATCCTTCACTGGTATTGGCCACATTAGTTCATCTAATCTATTCATCAAATGCAACATTGTGTTCATCTGCTACAACTACATTACTTGGCGTGCTCAAATATCACAACGAGAAACCTGAAGTTATCTCCATGTTGCTAGATTGTTTAAGGTAATTCTTCTGGAGCAATGAACATGTGAACTAAGTATTCTTAACAATTCATTTTAGAAGGTAAACAATATTTATATTCTTTTTGCTTACAAAATTTCAAAAAAAAAAAAAAAATATATTCTTCCCAAAGTTTTATTTGCTTTTTGCATTTTCATAAAATCGTATGTATGTTGGTTACTTGGTAACTAAGTGCCAATTAAAATGATAGTGAATGCTAACACTCAATTATTTTGTTTATTCATATGTATATACATACAATAAGCACACTTGCACAAAGATATATATTACACATATAACATACACCTAATTATTAAGTTCTCGTAGTTCTCACAAAATTAATAAGTTAATATTTATTTATTTGTGAGAACTACTAGAACTTTTATTTTACATATGTGGAAATAATAGAACTAATTTGCGCATGTGTAAAGAGTTCCTAGATTCTGAAGAAAAATAAGAGTTCTCAATATAACCTTTCCCTATATACATATGGACATTACTAATATAAAAGTTCCATTAATCTTTTTACTACTTCAGACGTCTTATATTTGCGCTTATAGTTTCTTTGTTCTGTTTGTCTTCCTTTCCTTCTTTATCAGTAATCTTGATGCAAGTTCAGGTCGTCAGAAGAGTGCAGAAAACTACAGATCGGAAGGTATTTAGTTACTGTTATTAGAGGTTGAAAATGGGCGGGTCACTAAAAATTTGGTACTAGTCGAAACAGGGTGGACAGGAACACTTTTTGTTCAAAATTTACATTTTTAATACATAATTACTTTGGCATTTATGATTAAGAAGTTCGGATATTTAGATGATAATTTTTATGATTAAACTAATTCAGTAGGTTTTATGCTTTGATCACTTCTTGTGACATTTGCCCCAATTCCTTGTATATGATCAATTAGTTACTACTTGCATCAGGCTTGGTGGGTGATGTGGATACAGTTCTCAAGTTGATACCAGAATGGTCAAGATCTGTAAGTTGAATACTGAAATTTTAAACTGTTGTCCATTGTCTGCTTTCCTTTATACAGTTGATACCAAAGGGGTTAATATTCTTTTTCTTGTATGTTAATTACTTTGTATATTTGAAATCTTCTAAATGCTTTTCATTATTTCTCATAAGCATGTTGGTATTTTGGTAACTAACTACTTTGTTACAACTTGAAATTCCAGTAGTATTATTATTGAAGGGTGTTAAACCCAAAGTATACACACTAGTGCTTTATATAGCTGTTAGATCTAACTAACTAACTTTACATTTTACACAACTAGCCCCTATACTTTGCACTAAGTACTTTTAAGCATAAAAGTCTATACAAACATACAAACATACTTGAACATACAACTAAACAAAGAATTAACTAACATTCACCCCCCTTTAATTCTTTCAAATCTCCAACTCCTAGTTTACTCTTCATTTCAGCAAACTTTATCCGGGGCAATGCTTTAGTAAGTATATCTGCCTTTTGTTCATTTCCATCAATGTGCCTCACCATCACACACTTCTTTTCAACACATGATCTGATATAATGATACCTCACATCTATATGCTTGGATCTGCCATGGAAAACTGGGTTTTTCATCAACTGTATGGTAGATTTATTATCAACATAGATCAAAATAGGACCCATTTCTTTGTTCATCAACTCCTCAATCAGCCCTTTAAGCCATATGGCCTGCTGTGCAGTGGCTGTTGCGGCCATAAATTCTGCCTCACAGGAAGACAATGCAACTGTCTCTTGTTTCTGGCTTACCCAACAGATAGGTCCTCCCCCAAAGTAGAAAACCATGCCTGTTGTACTTTTGCCATCTGCCTTAGTAGGCGCATGAGAGCTATCACTGTACCCTATCAATACACCTGCTGCACCTTTTCTATACCACACACCATGTTCCAAAGTGCCTTTTACATATCTCAATATGGTTTTCACTGCTTGCCAATGTGTAACCTTCGGCTTTTCCATAAACCTGCTAGCTATTCCAACTACATAGCTTATATCAGGTCTTGTTTGAGTCAAGTACCTCAAACAGCCTATAGCCCTCCTGTACTTGGTAGGATCAACAGCCTCACCTTCATCATCTTTACCAAATTTCAGTCCTGGGTCCATAGGGATCTTAGCAGCATTACAATCCAACAAACCTTGATCTTCCAAAACCTTTCTACCATAACCAGATTGAGAAACAAAGATCCCCACTTTGCTTTGGTTCACCTCAATCCCTAGATAGTAATGCAATAACCCTAAATCAGACATTTCAAAGCAGCTTTTCATCATGTCTTTGAACTCATCAATCATGGTAACACTTGAACCAGTCACTATAATGTCATCCACATACACTCCTAGGATAATCTCTCCTTTGGCAGTGTGTCTTTTGTAAACAGCATGTTCTCTTGGGCACCTTTTAAAGCCAAAATTCACTAAGGTTTCATGTAGCTTTTGATTCCAAGCTCTTGGAGCCTGTTTAAGCCCATACAAGGCTTTAATTAATCTGTAAACCTTAGTCTCCTGCCCCTTCTTCTCAAAGCCTTCAGGCTGGGTAACATATACTTCCTCATTCAAGTCTCCATTGAGAAAGGCAGTTTTCACATCTAAGTGATGAATTATCCACTGATTAACTGCTGCAATGGCTAACAAGACTTTCACAGTCTCTAACCTAGCAACAGGTGCAAAAACCTCTTCATAGTCAATACCATATTGCTGCACATACCCTTTAACAACTAACTTGGCCTTGTGCCTAATCACATCCCCTTTTGCATTTTTCTTTAGCTTGAACAACCATTTCAAACCTATAGGTTTTACACCTTTAGGACAATTCACCAACTCCCAGGTTCCATTTTTCTCAATGCTGGTTAGTTCATCCCTCATAGCAGCCATCCATTCTTTACTATCTTTGGCCTGCTTGAACCCCACTGGTTCATCTATATGCAACAGCAACTCATGTTCACTGTATAGAGGAGGCTCAAAAGGTATCTTTTCTAAGACTTCAGTCCTGTCAAAGATCTCTTCCAAGGAAGTAAATCCTCTAGATGGTGTATCATCATAAGTTGATCTCGGAACATGATCATCTTCTGATGTACTACCTGAATTTCCCAAAGCATCACCACTCACACCAACACCCCCTGAATGTTGTGCTGTGCTTAGTCCTGCACCCCCTGAATCATGCCAACTGGACCCACTGTCTTCTCCTACTTCATGAATAGGAGCCACTGTTCTTTGTCCTGAAGTGGACAAGGCTGTAAACCCAAATTCTGAGTACCCCACTGTTGATTCTTCATTACTATGAGCTTCCCAATTCCAGGGACTGTTCTCTTCAAACAAAACATCCCTGCTCACCACAATCCTTTTATTGGTAGGATCATACATCCTATAAGCCTTGGAACCAGGCTCTACTCCAAGATGAATCATGGGAATGCTCCTGTCATCAAGCTTCCTCACTAGATTTCCAGGGATCTTTACATGCCCCTTACAACCAAACACTTTCAAGTGTGTTAGGTTGGGTTTTCTAGTGAATATACATTCATAGGGAGTTATCTTCTCCAAAGCCTTTGTAGGTACTCTGTTTAACAAATAAACAGCATGCCTAACAGCTTCTCCCCACAAGTATAATGGCATACACATAGCCTTTAAGATTGATCTTACCATGCCCATAACAGTTTGATTCTTTCTCTCCACAACACCATTCTGTTGTGGAGTGTAAGGAGCAGTGAGAAACCTCTTGATTCCATCATTTGAGCACAATTGCTCAAAGGTCCTAGAGGTGAACTCCCCACCCCTGTCTGTCCTAAGGGCCTTCAGTGTGAAGCCAGTTTCCATTTGAGCTTGTTGCTTGAACTTCTCAAAGTACCCTGATGCTTCATCCTTGGTCTTCAACATGTATACCCACATGTACCTTGAAAAATCATCAACAAGTAACATAAAGTACTTGTTCCCTGTTGATGTAGGTGGATCAAGAGGCCCACACAAATCAGCATATACAAGTTCCAAGGGTTGTTTTGCCCTATAAACACTGATCTTGGGAAAGGAATGTCTCCTTTGTTTTCCCACTAGGCAACTCTCACAAATCTGTGCTTTGTGGGAGATCCTAGGCATTCCCTTAGCCATGCTATGCTTAACCATATTGTTCATGGACTCAAAGCCCAAATGGCCAAGTCTAGCATGCCATCTCCAGGCATCATCTTCAACAACTGATAACAGGTTCTCAGGCTGTGTTACTTGAAGATTGACTGTGTACAGTCTGTTTTACCCCTTTCTTGACCTTTAGCAAAGTCTTTCCACTCTTCTCAAACACCCAGAGATACCCTCCTTTCATCTCTATCCTGCAGCCTACCTCATCTAACTGGCCTAGGCTCAGGATGTTACTTTTTAGAGCAGGTATGTAGTACACCTGAGTTACCACTCTATGTTCTCCATTCTTACAATGGAGACACATAGATCCTCTGCTTTTATGGTCACCACAGAACCATCTCCAAACTTTACTTTCCCACTTATGGCCTCATTCAACTCACAGAAATGAGCCTTCACTCCAGTCATGTGATTGCTAGCACCATTATCCAAGTACCAGGTGCTGGCATCACCTCCATTTTCACTGGACATCTCTGATGGGAACACTTCATTTTCTTCAAGAAGGCCTAAATCCTCCTTAACCATAAGAAGAGTTGATTCATTATCTTCTTGTGATTGTGACAAGTGAGCCTCATGACTTTCTCTCTTGGGTGCTCTGCACTCATTCGAGAAGTGCCCAAGCTTGTCACAATTAAAACATCTCATGTTCTTCTTGTCTTTCTTGCCTCCCACACCTTTCTCACTGCCTTTGGGCAGTGGTCTAGAGGTGGAGTTCTTTCCACCCTTCCCCCTTCCTCTGCTGCTGGCCTTGCCATCACCATAAGAGGATCTTGATCCTCTTGATTCACTCTTTGCCCTCTCCTGCCACTCAGCCTTTGTCAACAAGAGTTGGCCCGAGGAATTCTTGCCCTAAGTCACTGGTTTGACTCTCTCCTCATAGGCTTTTAGCCTACCAATGAGTTCCTCGAATGACATAGTGTCAAGCTTCGAGAACTGCTTAATTGCAGCCACAATTGGGAGAAGTCTCTCAGGGGCTGCCTTCAAGACCTTCATAACCTGTTTCGATGGCTCAATTGTAGTTCCCAACGCCCTATATCTGGACACTAATTCACCCATCTTCCCAGCAAACTCATCAATGGAATCTTGGTCACTCATGGACAGCATCTCAAACTCTCTGTCAAGAGTTTGAATCCGGGCTTGCTTGACCCGATCCTCTCCTACAAACCTTTCTTTCAAGGCTCCCCATACATCTTTTGCATCCTTGTGTGCAGCAACCTGCAACAAGACATCCTCAGGCAGTGCTTGAAAGATGAATGCACGTGCCTTCTTGCCAAGTCGCACATCGACTGTGGCACCTGTCTCAGGTTGGATGACATCCCATAGGCCCTGCGCATCCATGAAGGCTTCCATCTTAATTGCCCAAGAGGTGTAGGTGGTGGGGGTGAGTATCGGGATCTTGAAAGAGATTGGATCATTGGGTGAATCTTTAACAGCCAATTGTCGGTTGGGATCGGCCATTAGTCGGAACAGGAATCAAATTGGGATCGAATTGAGACCGAATTAGGTGTGGGAGAGTGGAATTGAGTCGAATTGAAACCGAATTGAATCGAATTGACACCGAATTGAGTCGAATTGACACCGGATTGACTCGAATTGGGTTGAACCGAGATCGAATTGCAGTGAATCTTGATCGAATTGGGTCAAATTGGAGTGAATCGCGATCGAATTGGGTCGAATCGGACTTCCTGTGCACGTCGCGAAGGGAATCGAGGGAGGAGGAACTGAATTGCAGTCGAGAGGAGGTGGTGGTGGCCGACTATCGCACCGCCGATATAGTTGCAGTCGTCGGAGGTTCGAATCCAAGATCGAGAGCCTATCAGGCTCTGATACCAAATGTTACAACTTGAAATTCCAGTAGTATTATTATTGAAGGGTGTTAAAACCCAAAGTATACACACTAGTGCTTTATATAGCTGTTAGATCTAACTAACTAACTTTACATTTTACACAACTAGCCCCTATACTTTGCACTAAGTACTTTTAAGCATAAAAGTCTATACAAACATACTTGAACATACAACTAAACAAAGAATTAACTAACATACTTAACATTATTTTATATTATGACTTTTTTTCTTGATTTCTGAATCTTTATTTATGATCTTTTTCAGGTCAAAAATTGGAAATTATTGGTTGGGCCACTGCTAAACAAGATGTTTGCTGAGTCATCAAACCCTATTATGGTCAAGTTTCTAAGTTGTATAAGTGATTATTTAGGGGCAACATCAGATATAGTCTTCCAACAAATTCTTTTACATACAGAAGCACAAAGAGAGTATGTCTTCTTTTCGAAAGGGCTTTCCGGGCCTTCCCCAACTACTAATGCATATTTTAGTATTCATGTTTGTTCATCACTAATTGTATTAGTTATGATTCATGCAGATTAATAAATCATAAGTGTTAATACATGCATTTAATAGTATTTGACTAGTGGGGAACTTTGCAGTTTGAAATATATCTATACGTTTTCTAGAGGTGTCAAAATGCTGGTTGGGTAAAGGGTCAAAACAGGTTAGTATGAAGTACGAGCCAACATGGGTCGGTTTAAGTGGGGTTGACCTGTCAGCCTTTCTTTAAAATTTCATAAATAGTTAAAGCAGCAAGTATATTACAAAACTATATTACTAAGATAACAATATAATTATTCAAATAAAATGAGTTAGGAGATCTTATGCATTAAAATAACAATATAATTATTTAAATAAAATGAATTAGAAGATCTTATGCGTTGTCAATGAACCATCTTGACCCACTTTTATATGAATGGGTTGAAATAGCCATCTTCCATTTGATCTCATCTTATAATTTTACTTTCTGATTTTTAACCTTAATATATATCCTGAATAATCTTATTTGGTGAATTATGGTTTTGTTGCAGAATTGATGAAACCCTTATGAGTGAACTGGACATATCCCGTACAGAAAATGATAAAAAGTTGCAGCACTCTCTCTTTAATCGCCTTTGCCCACTTCTTCTTATAAAGCTTCTTCCATTAGAAGTTTTTAATGACCAAAAATCTTCTCTTGTTTATGGTGATCTTCAGAGTCAAAATAGTAAGCATGCTTTTCTTATTATCTAGAGCAACCACACCACATAAAAACATCTTTTGACCTCCCTCCCCCTCTTCCCCCCCTCTTCCCCCCTCCTATATCTCTCTTCCTCCCCTACTAACAAGCCTTTAGGCTCCCACTAGAAATCAAAATTTTATTACTGATTTCATCAACGAAGTTTCATTTTATTACTGAATGTAAAAATGAATGTCAAATGACCTATTCAACAAATTTTTGCTGATTTTTAAAAGTTGCTAATCTGGCGTTTCTTTGTCATTCTAGCATTGTATGACACTTGTCAGCCATTATGACATTTCTTTTCACACTTGCATATTTGCCATCTAATGTGGGGGCTGGCACGATAACAACAATATATGGGTAAAATCAATCAAAATGAGTTTGGTTGATCTCTGATAAATTTTAGTTGGTCTCTATCTTTTGATTGAGTTGAACCCAAGAAAAAGTGTAAAGTGTGATTTTCTTCATGCAGTTTTCCTTATTATTTACAATTATGCCCCTGAAATGCTATACCATGATGAACTCATTTTCAGATGATATACATGATATCAGTGACTCTCGGTGTATTGCAGTGCTTCTTCTCAAAAGGTTTCTTCATCAAGCAAGATTGTTATCTTTCTTTTATGCATTTAATGAAAAATCTTTGATGTGTTTTTTTTATTAAATATTCTTAGGACATTTAACAAGCTTGAATTTGAAGATGTTAGAAAACTTTCAGCCGAGCTCTGTGGACGCCTTCATCCCAATGTATATTTCATTCAATTGCTACCTTATAATTTTTTGGGATGGCAAATTTGACCCATTTATGAATGGGCCGGGTTGGGTTGTGTTTTATGTCAAATGGGGCAAATCAGAGAAAAAGTTAATAGAAGGGAAATGGATTAAACTGAGCATAGAAAGTTACCCAGAGTCTTAATCTTTTCATTAAAATGATTAGACTATTCTTTCTAGTAATATTGTTTTTGTAACCATAATTTACATATTAATTATTCAAATATATAAAAAAGGGACAAAAAATGTTTACGGGTCATTTAACCATACTACCCGATTTACCCCGAAATTGTTTTGATCCATTACCAGCCCATCACGCTACCTGTAATTTATTATTATGTTGAATCTTGCTTTAGAAAATGAGTAATATGTTTTGCAGGTTTTCTTTCCCACTATTTCGTCAGAATTGGAACGTGCTGTTAATGATCATGATATATTGAAGATAAAAGCTTGTCTCTTTGCAATTTGCACATCTCTAGTGGTAAAAACATATTAAATTCCATCTTCACTTTTAGTTTTACTTCAATTTATATATATATGTGTTAAAGTTTTTTTTTCATTCACATTCTGCAGTTAATTTATAGTTCTTTTCTATGAGTTCAGGTTAGAGGTGTGGAGTCCACTGGTCATCCAGGAATGATGCGTGTCAGAGGAGCAATAGAAACTGTTCTGTTATGGCCCTCTGTAGATGGAGATGAAAGTAAGTGATACAAATCCTGGATCAGAAGTGCTACATGTGTATTCTCGAAGGGCTAAAAGGGGAATTACTAAAAGTGGCTGACAATTGTCATGCTAGAAAGTCTATAAGTAGGAGGGAATATTTTCTTTGTAGGTGTGTTAGTTATGAATTAAAGGCTCCCGCAGTGTTTGTGTAAGGAGAGAGGGTATATCCCTGGATTGTAACCTTCCTTGAACCTTCTTCACCTTTTCTATTAGAAATCCTTCCTACTTTTACACTGATTACATTCACTTTTCTTCCTATTCTTACATTCATTTGGGGTTGATTGAATCCATTATCTATCACTGGTCCGAACTGCCGTTCATCTCTTCTTGTCTCGCCATGGAAACACGAACAACCGCTCGTATCGATGCTCAAGATGTGTTGATAAAGCAATTACAGAGTGATGTCTCTGAAATTAAAATCATGATGAAGTCCTTGGAGGAAGAACGAGTTGAATCCTCGGAATTCCGACAAGTGCTTCTCGGTTGGATGAAACAACAGGAGAAGCAAAAGGAGGACATCTCCTTCGATTCCGGTATGAAAACAGGAACGGGGTCGGGATTTGGAGTGGTATTCACGGGTTCGGAGAGAAAAACGGACCCGCCGGAAACATCCTCCACTGTTCCATGGGCGGTTAAGAAGGTGAAGCTTCCCGAATTCACGGGTTTCGACCCGCAAGGATGGATTCTGAAGGCGAAGCTGTATTTTGACATCAACAACACTCCCGACGACCTTCGTCTTCGCCTGACTCAACTGAGCATGGTTGGTGTCGCCCAACATTGGTTCACTATACTCACTCAGGTACGTGATTCTCTTACGTGGTCGGAATTTCAATCGGAGTTACTCCAACGATTCAGTGGTTTAGAAATTCATAATCCTTATGAACAACTAGCCACTATCAAACAAGGGGATTCAATTCATGATTATATCGATGACTTTGAATATCTTCTTTCCCTTGTACCTTGTTTACCGGAGTCGCAGGCCTTGGGATACTTTATCGCCGGTTTAAAGGAGGATGTGAAGAAGTGGGTGCGACTACATCGCCCTCTGTCACGTTTGGATGCGATGTATCTTTCCAAGGATGTTGAGGAGATGCTCCGACCTCAATCCGGTAATGTTTCTTCATCGCGTTTCAAATATCTCCGATCTGGGCCCTTATCGGTGGACATTCCCGATAGGGCCTCTATTTTGGGCCGGTCTGAGCCCAAACCCACTTTAACGTTTAAATCAGGGGATCGGGTTGCTCCCAATCGCTTTGACACTAACCGCTATCAGTCCTCGGTCAAACCTCAGTACTCTTCAGCCCCTTCATCGGAATTAGGGCATTCAAGCCTCGGGGGAATCCGATCATTATCTAGAACTGAATGGGAGGAGCGACGAAAAAAGGGTTTATGTTTTCGTTGCGGCCAACAATATGGCCCGACCCACAAATGCCCTGAAGGGAAACTTCGGATTTTGCTATTGGGAGATGATGAAACAGAAGAATTAAACGGGGAACACTTATTGTTAGAACATGAGGTGTCTTCGGAGGATGCAAAAACCCCGGACTCTCCCGGTGGTACATGTCTACTTTTGGAATTGGAGGGTGTTTTCTCAGAGTTAGGAAGTAGTAACACTCTTCGATTTGAGGGAACCTTGCAGAGTATTCCGGTTACCTTTTTGGTAGACAGTGGGGCAACACATAATTTCATCTCCCGAGATCTGGTCAACGCTTTGGGCATTCCGGTTTCCAGTTTCCCCGGAATTCGTATTAAATTGGGAGATGGACATTCAGTTGTTATCACGGAGCGTTGTCAAGACCTTACAATTCACATTGGCCCTTGTAGTTTTGCTTGACAGCATTGGTCTTCGATACAGGAAGTTTGGATATGATTCTGGGCATGGAATGGTTAAAGTCATTGGGGGAGGTTATACATGATTGGCATCATTCTTGGATGAAATTTGTGCATCAGGGTCAATCCGTTCAATTACAGGGATGTAATAGGGGTCAATCGGCTACAGCAGCTCTACAACAATGGTTGTCGCTGGATGACATTAAATCTTCTCTACACCACAATCCTCAATCCAATGTTTTGTCCCCTGGCCAACAAAAAGACTTATGTACTCTCATAGCCCAATTTGCCCCTCTTTTTCAGCCCCCTACTGGTTTACCTCCCCATCGGTCTCATGACCACTGCATCGTTCTAACGACCTCTGAACCTATCTGTGTTAGACCATACCGATACCCTCATGTCCAAAAAACGGAAATCGAACACCAAGTTAAAGAGCTGTTGGAATTGGGAATGATTAGGCCTAGCAAAAGTGCTTATTCCAGCCCTGTGATTCTGGTACGCAAAAAAGATCATTCATGGCGAATGTGTGTCGATTATCGGGCTTTGAACAAAGCCACTGTTGCGGACAAATTCCCCATTCCCGTGGTAGATGAATTGCTAGACGAGCTACACGGTTCACAATTTTTTTCTAAACTTGACTTGAAATCTGGTTATAACCAGATTCGCATGAGTGACGACAGCATCGCCAAAACAGCTTTCAGAACACACGACGGTCATTATGAATATCTTGTCATGCCATTCGGCTTGACTAACGCACCGTCTACGTTTCAAGCGGTAATGAATGACATTTTTCGACCCTTGCTACGCAAGACGGTTGTCATTTTTTTTGACGATATATTGATTTATAGTTCCACGTGGGAAGCACACTTAGCTGACCTACACGAGGTGTTTTCTATTCTCACCCAACATCAATTCAAAGTTAATAAAACCAAGTGTTCTTTCGGCCAGAAGTCAATTGATTATTTGGGACACATTATTGATGGACAGGGAGTGTCTATGGATCCCAAAAAAATAGAATCTGTTTTGGATTGGCCCGCCCCTAAACACATTAAGGGTCTACGTGGTTTTTTGGGACTAACCGGGTATTATTGAAAGTTTGTGAAGAATTATGGGAGTATAGCTCGTCCTTTAACAGAATTGACAAAAAAAGATGCCTTTGTTTGGAATCCAGACGCTCAACGGGCATTTGAACTTCTCAAACAAGCTATGGTGACAGCTCCTGTTCTTAGTCTTCCTGACTTTCAGCAGCCTTTTATGGTGGAGTGCGACGCGTCGGGAAAGGGCATTGGGGCTGTTCTTATGCAGAATCACAAGCCAATCGCGTATTTCAGTAAGGCCTTAAGTGATCGTAACTTGGCCAAGTCCGCGTATGAAAGGGAAATGATGGCATTAGTCTTGGCGGTGCAACATTGGAGATCCTATCTTTTAGGTACTCAATTCATTGTTTTCACAGATCAAAAAAGTTTAAAATACCTGCTCCAACAGCGGGTAACCACTCCGGATCAACAAAATTGGGTGGCCAAATTATTGGGATACAATTTCGATATTCGCTATAAGCCGGGCCGGGAAAACCGTGTGGCAGACGCCTTGTCTCGGCGAGCGGATTCAGGAGAATGTAATCAGCTCCTGTCATCTCCAATATGGCTTCAAGGCGCCCAACTGTTAGAGGAAACAAAAAACGATGCTGAGATTCAACAACTCCTTCATCAAGTTCAAACCACTCCTGCAAAGTATCCGGGATATTCGATCAAACAAGGCATTCTTCTCCACCACAATCGTTTGGTAATCTCCCGTCATTCTAAATTCATTCCCATGTTATTAAATGAATTTCATACGACGGCTTCCGGTGGGCATTCGGGGTTTTATCGTACGTACCGACGCTTGGCTGCTACTCTCTATTGGTCGGGTATGACTTCGACAGTCAAAAAATTTGTTCGGGAATGTGATATATGCCAACGTTGCAAAGCAAGTACTACGGCTTCGAGTGGGTTACTTCAGCCTTTAGACATACCAGAGGCAATTTGGGAGAATGTATCGATGGATTTTATCGTAGGGTTGCCTACCTCGAAGGGTTTTAATGTTATTATGGTGGTGGTTGACCGTTTATCGAAGTATGCTCATTTTATCTTGTTAAAACACCCATATACAGCCAAGTCGGTGGCTGAATTGTTTATTAAAGAGGTCATTCGACACCACGGCGTCCCTAAATCTATTGTTAGCGATCGCGATCCCCTGTTTTTAAGCAAATTTTGGCAAGAGATCTTTCGCTCATTGGGTACCAAACTCCACATGAGTTCCGCGTACCACCCGGAATCGGATGGTCAATCTGAAGTGGTAAATCGTTGCTTAGAAGCTTATTTGCGTTGTTTCGCAGTGGACCAGCCCAAGATGTGGGCAAATTGGATACCTTGGGCGGAATTTTGGTATAACTCTACTTTTCATATGTCTACGGGTACAACCCCTTTTGAAGCTGTGTATGGCCGTCGGCCCCCTTCCATTGTGCAGTTTGTACCGGGGGAAATTCGAGTGGATGCCGTCGCTCGGGAATTAAAGGATAGGGACGAAGCATTAAAACACTTAAAACTTCATCTTATCAATGCTCAGGAGACTATGAAAAAACAGGCAGATCAAAAACGAAGAGATGTGCAATTTGTGATAGGTGAATGGGTGTATGTGAAGTTGAAGCCTTACAGGCAATTGTCAGTAGCCAGTCGTATCCATCAAAAGTTAGCTGCAAAATTTTTTGGTCCTTTTCAAATTGTGGACAAAATCGGTTCCGTTGCTTATAAACTCAAGTTACCTCCGACTTCGAAGATTCATCCGGTGTTTCATGTTTCGTTACTTAAAAAAGCGGTGGGGGGAACCATTGAGTCGGTGCTACCTCCGGAATTGGAATTGGCGGAGCAAGAAGTCCTCACACCAGCTGCCATTCTGGCGTCTCGAGTAATTCAAGAGGGTAGCAATTCTGTGGAACAATATTTAATACAGTGGCACGGGAAATCGGCGGAAGAAGCGACATGGGAAGATTCAGAATGGATTAAGGGCCAATTTTCAACTGTAAGTCTTGAGGACAAGACTTCTTTTGCAGGAGGGAGTAATGATACAAATCCTGGATCAGAAGTGCTACATGTGTATTCTCGAAGGGCTAAAAGGGGAATTACTAAAAGTGGCTAACAATTGTCATGCTAGAAAGTCTATAAGTAGGAGGGAATATTTTCTTTGTAGGTGTGTTAGTTATGAATTAAAGGCTCCCGCAGTGTTTGTGTAAGGAGAGAGGGTATATCCCTGGATTGTAACCTTCCTTGAACCTTCTTCACCTTTCCTATTAGAAATCCTTCCTACTTTTACACTGATTACATTCACTTTTCTTCCTATTCTTACATTCATTTGGGGTTGATTGAATCCATTATCTATCAGTAAGTATATCCTAAAGCTGGAAAAATACTAAAATGGGCAGGTCAGACATCAAAACGGGTAATATTTGGGTTCAGATTGGGACTGACAGTTCAGTTTGGCCGAGAAACTTTCTGCTGGGATTTTTTTTTTCTAAAGATATATAGTGTGTCAAATATGATTACAAAAATAGGCAAAAGCAGGCGTGGTGGGTAACAGGTCAAAAGGGGTAATTATATGGTTTAGGTTGGTCTGAAACACTTTTTGTCCAGAATTTTTTTTCCTTTCTATAGATAGTTATCAAGTTTGAGTACATGACTACAGAAATTAGGTTTGTTGGTCTGAAACACTTTTTGTCCAGAATTTTTTTTCCTTTCTATAGATAGTTATCAAGTTTGAGTACATGACTACAGAAATTAGGTTTTGTGTAACACGTCAAGACATGTATATTTTGGGTATAGATTGAATTGAGCTGGGTCGGATTGGGTTGGCCTGGATATTTTTTCTTATTCAAAAAAATCTTTTGAGAATTAGTGTGTGAAATATGATTACATAAATAAGGCATGCGGGTAATAGCTCAAAATGACTAGGCTTTTGGTTTGGTTGAACCAAGCTGGGTTATTTATATTTTTCTAAAGATAATTAGTCAAATATGATTACAAAACATAGTTTCATTGGGTAGCAGACCGGCAGGTTAATATGGTACAATTTAGGTTTGGGTCGGGTTGTCGTGGAACATGTTTTGCCCATAATTTTGTTATTTTTCTATGGATATAATTAGTGTCAAATGTGAACACCAACATTTTATTATATCAGTAATAATATTATGTTTTGGCAATATGATTTAGTAGGTTTTTCACTTTCTTGCCCTTACAAAGATGCTTTCCCAAACTTTTGACCTGTTTTCATTTCATTTAGTTCTATTATTATTTATCCAAGTTTGACTTGTTTTTTAGAGATAAAACATAGCCTGAATCAATCCAATCATCGATAAAGGGGACAGAATTGCAACCTCTAGCATTTCTGTTTGCCATATAGTTCTTTAAATTAATTAAAAACTGTATACTCTGATTCAATGAATATTTATTTATCTCAGTTTCGAAAGCTCAACATGGATGCATTGATTGTCTTGCAATAGCCGTGTGTACTGAGTTTCAAGATCCAAAACTGTCAAGAATTTCATCCGCCAAGGAAAAAGGCATCCTTCGAACTGGTTTGTATCTTAGTTTTAACTGGTTTCTGTCATCCTTCAGATTTATGAATTTACTGCTTTTTACTTCCTGTTTATGATATCAGGAAATAGTGGCAGCTTTACATTTCAAGCTTACGTGCTTGACCGATTAACTCTTGATGAACACAATTTAATTTCCTCCAACTGGGATCTGCTTAGTCGAATGTCAAAAAAGCAGTTACTTTCATTTCGTCTATGCATGGCCAATGTTCTCATCAGTGCTTGTCAGAAGATTTCAGATTCTGGCAAAAGGTCATTTGCTTCAAAAATTCTGCAACGAGTTATTCTGTCCATTAATGTAAGTTTTTGTCTTTCCTTTCCATGGTGGCAATATGTGTGGGTCAGGTGTGTTGAGTAATGGGTAAAAACATGTACTCTATTGTATGAGTTGGGTTAGGTTGACTTAAAACAATTTGTCCGAAGTCTAAAATTTTCTCTATAAGGGCGTAAGGATGTACCCATTGCTTGACTTAGCTCCCGCTTTGCATAGGGTACGGGTAGGGGCTGGATCACTTCACAATCTGATGTGCGCAGCCTTACCATACGCTTTGTGCAGGAGGCCGTTTTTCAATTCTTGAACAAATGACCTCAAGCTCACAAAGTAACAACATTACTAGTTGCTCTAAGACCCCCTCAAAAATTTTTTTATAAATAAGGGATAATAATTATTAATGTGAAAGTCACCCATGCATTCAACTTTTTTCATTTAGGCCATCCGCCCAGCCAAGCATGCATTCAATTTGTTTTTACCAAAAATGGCAAAAGCACGCATAATGATGAAAATGTTCTTGAAATTTTTGAAAGGGTGTACCATTGTATCAAGCTATCAATAAGAAACAATTCAATTTTTTTTATGCCATTTTGCAAATAGTAGCATATTTTAGTTGGATTTGGTATAAGCAATGCTGAATACATACTTCTTCGGTCTATAAATTTGTTCAGTACATGAGCGTCCTTTGTGAAAAAAAGGTGAATGCATGGGGCCCCCCACGCACATCATCCCTATATAAATATACAGTGTGCTAACATTATTACAGAACGTTATATATTAATACCAATTTAATTTTGAGTAAGATGATTTGAGAGTTTTGTGCGTTAAAAGTACTATTTGGGAATATTTTCACATATTTCCTTTTTAGATAACTTTTATAGTTTGTGTTTGACCCATTACCCTTAATCCTTGAGGTCAATATTGCTTCCTCTAGCAATCAGCTTACTAATTCTAGTTGTCTAATTTTGTCAACCTAATGTGAAGGAGCCCGAGTTGGTTTAGTTGACCAGTAATACCTTACTTCCAAAAGCTTTTAGGAGGTTCATGCACTAAATACACACTTTAGGCAACTTTAACCTTGTTACACTACGCACTAAATCTTTAACCTGAGCTGACTCATGGTCGGAGTTGCCACTTGTGGTTCTTGGGCGGGTATATGCACTAAATACACTCTTTAGGCAACTTTAACCTTGTTATACTGTATGTACTATATTTTGTCTGTTAGATAGAGCACTGAGCCGACGTATGGTCGGAATTGCCACTTGTGGCTCTTGGGCGGCTATTTATTATCTGCAGAATGTGAAGGAACCCGAGATTACGGCTGCATGTATGCAAGTTCTTTTCTCCATTGTCTACCATTTGAAGTCTGTTGTCCTTCCCTACTCTTCTGACCTTCTCAAGGCCTCATTGGAATCTCTAAAGCGTGGCTCCGAAATGGTAATTTCATCCTACATATCTTTTGCTATTTTTGTTCGAGAAATAGTCCATGCTTGAGTTTTATGCTTCAACATTCACAAGGTAGAAAAAAAAAATGAAAAAAACTTAGGTCACCTTTAAGATTCTCAAAATAGGAATATTATGGAGATTAGTTGCCAAAGGAAAATATGAATGCGAGATTTATTGTGATTTTATGATTTAGACATAGGTAATCATCGTTTAAAGCTAGGGATGCATAGGTATTCACATTTATCAAACATCTGATTATCTTGAGTAAATAAATAACAAACAGTTTACATAAACACTAAGAACTGACCATAGACATCAAATCACAATAATCAAGGGGTGTTTGGGAATTGCTTTACTTATTATAAACCGCGTATTTGTCTGTTGCTTTTTGAAATTTGTACTTTGAAATATGCAACAGCAAACTGCTTATTCAAAATTCCTTTCACACAAATAATTAGATTATAAGTATGTAACTATGATCCCAAATGCTTCTTTAATCTAAACCCATGTTGAAACACCACCCAAAAGAACAATATCGTGTTTCGTTTGGATCTTCCAATTATTATAAGTATGTAACTGTTAATCAGGAAAGGATTGGTGGTGCCAAGTTACTAGCATCATTAATGGCAAGTGAGGAAGTGATTGTGCAAAGTATTTCAGAAGGATTATTGGAAGCAAAAACCCTACTTTTAAGTATATCTCAAACTGATTCTTCATCGAGTGTTAAACAATTGTGCTCACAATTGCTTGCATGTATGACTTTTACCTAGATTTTGTAAAATAACTATTGCACTAATTCTATAGATTTCTTATTCTGAGAGCGCTTAGATATTAAGAAAATGTTAATTTTTTTATCTGTTTTCCTCAAATCTGAGAATTTTTTTATTTTCTAGCCTATAAATCTACGTTATTATTATCAATAATTTGAAGAAAATTTCATAATTTTATTTTATACAAATAAACGTTATTTAAATCAACTAGCTATTATTTACTTTTATGAAAAATCATAGAACATGCCAATGAGTAGAGGTGTAAAAAAAACCGGTTTGGGGAAAAGACCGGTAAAAAAACCGAACAGGTTTGAAAAAAAACCCGGTTGAGCCAAACCGGTTCGGTTCCTATCCCGACCCAAACCGGCGGTTTGTATACCGGTTTGGTAGCCCAGCGCCCAAAACCAGTTTGTAAACCGGTTTCAATTAAAAAAACTCGACTAAACCGGTATAAAAACTTGTTTTAAAAAAAAAACGGTTTACAAACTTGTCCAAACCGATTTGAGCGGTTTATTGATGAAAAACTGATTTGTAAGTAACGTAGCTATTGGTAATGGCCTTGTTACTAGCTCTCAAATACTAAAAAAACTCAAAAATAAAAAATAAAAACTTAATGATCCAACTCTTAAAAGCTCCATGGCAAGCTTAGAGTTTCGTCGGTGATGGTGCGTTCTCAAGTGAACCAACCACATTAAAAATATTACCAACAAACTGGAACAAAGAAATTTGGGTTCAATTTAATTTATGTGAAATGTTAAAACGGTCCGCAAATGGCTCTTTGCAGAAATTGTCACACGTTTCTCAATTTTGAATCCAACTCTACTTTGAGTGCGCATTATACAAAATGATGAAAAATAATCCAGCTCGTGGTTAAGCATAAATGTCAAATGAATGAGGCATTTGGAATTTTGACGTCTGGCATAGTTTGTGGAAGGATATCTAACTTCGTTATTGAAGAAGGTTTGTCCCTTTGATCATGTTGGACTAAAAGAACCAATGAGTCAAGATCAGGAAAACCTCTAAGTCCCACATGCCACTGCAACAACTGCTGAAGACCCATCAGCTATTGTGTTCTCTTGCTTGAATGTCAGACTCGAGAGCATCTTAGCTCCAACCATCAGCTGTTCTGACAAAGTATGAAGAACAAAGTATGAAGATCAAAGAACTGAAGAACAACAGCTGAAGAAGACTCTAAAGTACTGAAGACAAGTACTGAAGTCTGAAGTACTGATCTTACAAGTACTGAAGACTTCAAGTACTGAAGATAAGTACTGAAGAATCAAAAGCTGAAGAACTGAAGAACTGAAGACCTTCTACTGAAGCACAAAGTCTGAAGACAAAGACTGAAGACAACTGATGATATCTACTGAAGTCATCAGTTGTTACATCATCTGAAGCCAAGTCTGAAGACCAAGTACTGAAAACTCAGAGTTTGTCACAACAGCTGAAGAAGTCTTCTTCAGTTGTTGTGATGGTTTTTCCTTTTCAGTAGTTTATTTTGTTTCAGTAGTTGTACAACAGCTGAAGAGCATGTTCTTCAGTTGTTATAGTATCAGTAGTTGTACAACAGCTGAAGAGCATGTTCTTCAGTTGTTATAGTATCAGTAGTTATAAACGACTGAAGAGTTTGTTCTTCAGTCGTTGTAGAATTTCAGTAGTTTTACTTTTGTCAGTACTTAGGAAACTTTTGTAAGAAGATGTCAACTGTTGACATCTTCAGTAGTTTTATGTTTTGTCAGTTGTAATTTTAATATTCAGTTGATGTCAGAAAAAGGACATCAGCCCATCCTTTTGCCGCCTATAAAAGGATGGGGAACCATACTGTTTTACTTGCCGAAATGTGCTAAGCAATAGAACATTTATTGTTTCGCAGAACTCTTTTCTCTCTCTATGCTTGTGCTTTTACATGCAATATCTTTTATGTTCTTGCATTAATTGCTAATTAATGTGCTAAATTCGCTGCAAACATAATCTGATTGATTAAGCGAGAGGCTGAGATCCTGTCAAATGGTATCAGAGCAGGTTAATCATTGATCAATTTCACTATTGATCATTTGAAACTGCTCTTTTGATCTCTCTGTTTGATCGAATTAGCAATTTGCAAGAATTAGCCATATAGAGTGAGTTTCTGCTGTTTCTGGCCAAAATCTTGAGGTCTTTTGGTGGTTTCGAGTTACGTTTGTCTTGTTTAAACTTGTTTTTGACTAAAACCTGAGATGACAACACCAACTAATGATCCTCACAATACTGGTTCCTCAACCAAGCCTCCGATGCTGGTTAGGAACGAGTATAACATATGGCAAAGACGTATGCTACACCACTTGGCTGTCAACAGTGCTGGTTGTTGGAAGTCAGTGGTGCATGGGCCATACAAGCCCATGGTGAGCGTCCCGGAATCTAATGAACAGGTTGCGAAGAAACCTGAACAATATTCGGACGAAGATCTAAAGCTGTTCGAAATTGATGCTAGAGCCCATGGAGTTCTAGCCATGACCATTCCTAATGAGATATATTCAGGGCTATTGCATCATGAGTCTGCTTATGACCTATGGGTTGCTCTAAAGGAACAATTTGGAGGAACTGATTCGGTCTTAGCAAACAATAGGGAAATCCTCGCCCAACAATATGAGACATTCTCATATAGAAAGGGTGAGACTCTGACCCAGCAGTTTGAGCGGTTCTCTTGTCTGATCTCTGAGCTGAAGATGGTCAAACAAGAGTACACCAACAGCCAGATGAACAACAGGTTCCTCAGGTCACTGCCTGAGAGATGGGACACATACACCATTGTCCTACGCTCCAGTGCTGATCTGGAAACTCTATCTCTCACCCAACTTCATGGGAAACTGCTCACTTTTGAGAGAGAGATAGAGCAAAAGAGGAAGTTGTCATCTTCTGGCAAACTTGCTGATGACTTTGTCCAAGGTAATGTTGCCTTGATAAGTCATGAGTCAGAATATGCTTCATCAGAAAGTTCTTATGATGAGCATATTGATTTCTCTACCAACTCAGAACAAGCTTTTGTTGGTGTTAGTAGTTCAGGAGGTGGTGGTGATAACTTGTGTTTTCTGATGGAGGACTTGAAGGGCATTCCAGATGATGATCTGGAAGAGATGGATATTTTGAACCAAATGGCAATGATAAATATCCGCTCTCAAAAGTTCTACAAGAGAACTGGTAGGAAATTCCCAGGACTCTCTGGCAAAACCAAAGTTGGTTTTAACAAGAGCAAGTTGAGGTGTCACAAGTGCCAAAGGCTTGGACACTTTGCAAGAGAGTGTAGATCATCTGGATCTAACTCATCTGCACCCTTTGTGACTTTTCCCAGCAATAGCTCACAGCACAAAGGGCACCCTTCCTCCAGTTCTAGCTATCCATCTCAGGCACAGGCACCACCTGCTTATTTTGTGCCACAGGGTCATATGCTATATCCTTACCCCTGTTACTACATGCCTCAGCCTAGTCAAACTCAAGCACCCCCGGCTCAACCACCTCATGCTCTTCCAGAGCCTCAATCTTCCCAATCTTATCACCACACACAACCTCAACAACAAAGCTTTTTCACCCCAACTGTTGTTGACTGGAGTAGTCTACCAGAAGAGCTATCTGGTCAGGATCAACTACTTCAAGGTGCTGGTCAACATGGTGGTGACCAACCTTTTGGAAATCTTGCTCTGATGGCCCTTGATTCTACTGAAGGGTCATCATCCAATGCCTCATCTCAGGTATCCACTGAGGCAAAAGCCAAGCTTTGCTCAGAATCATGCATAGCAGCATTTGCTTCTATTAGAGAAGCAAATGTAGCTTTAATAGATAAAAATCTTGAGCTTGAGCAAACAATTTCCAAAAGAAAAGCTGATTTTGAGGTTGTTTTAAAAGATAAAAATGATGAGATTTACAAGCTTAAATGCCAAATCCAAGATGATAAAGCTAGGGAGGATGTACTTCTAGAGAAGTACAACGACCTTAAGGAAACTCTTGCAACCACCCAAGTTGAGTGTGATCGATGGGTGCAATCATGTAAGGGTTTTGAAATGCTTCTTAGCAAGCAATCAGCTTCCAATGTGAAGTTTGGCATTGGTTATAATCACACTGCTCCTCCCACAGATTTCACTTCAAGAGCAGAAGTTGAATCTGATGGGGAGAGCAATAACCAATCCTTCTCATCATGTGACTTGCTATCCTCTGAATCAGCATCATCAGAGATAGAAAGTCACATGACCAAAATGCTGATCAACTCAGGTGTTGTCACTAGAAGTACTGAAGGTACTAGAGAGCAAGTGACAGCATCTGAAGTTCAAACCTCAAACACTGTTAGCTCTGAAGAGAAGAAAACTAACGGTAGGAAAGGTTTGAAGACTAGAGAGGATATCAGGAAAGCAGGCACTAAGAAGAAAACTGCTAGTACTGATGACAAACAGCTGAAGAACAAGTCTTCAGCAGTTAAATCCTCTTCAGCTGATGATCAGCATAAGATGAAGAAAAAGCCATGTGAGATATGTGGCTTGTTCAATCATCTTACTGATGATTGCTGGTACAAAAGGGGTTCCAAACTCAAAAAGAAGGAGAAAATTAATGAGAGCATCAATAAAATGAAGAATGAGTTTGAAACCAAGTTTGTACTAGCAACATCCAAGCCTGAAATCCCTAAGCCCAAAGCTAAATCTAAAAAGAAGGTAGGGATTACTCAGGCAACAGCTGAGGTTGCTCAGAAAAAGATGGTACAACATAAGAACTCATCTCAGCAAACTCCAATGTGTCTGAAGAGCTGAAGGCCTTATCACAGAATCAGACACAATTGGTGATGATGGTTCAGCACCTAGTGGGAAGAGTCAACCACTTAGATGCTCCTGTGTTGAAACCACAGAAAAGGAAGTCCAAGCCAAAGGGTTCCTCTTCTGTACCATCTTCTTCACCTCAAGCTGTGACACACAACACACCTGTTAGTGCTGCACCTGTAGCCGAGAACAGACCCAAAACCAAGCAGGTTTGGGTCTCCAAGACAAACTAACACATAGTTGTGTTTGCAGGGTTCTTCAACATGCCATAGAAGCATCTGGTATGTAGACAGTGGAGGATCCATGCACATGACAGGAAGCAGCTCCCTTCTTAATGACTACTCTCAAGGAAAGAAGGGATTTGTTTCCTTTGACAATGATGCAAAGGGTTACATCATTGGTAAAGGCTTTGTTTCTAATGGGGAAATAAGGTTTGATGATGTTAACCATGTGGAGAATCTCAAGTACAACCTCTTGAGTATCAGTCAAATGTGTGACAAAGGTCATGTTGCCCTTTTCACAAGCCAGAACTGTCGGATTCTGTCATCCAAAGTTCTGAGTTTGATTGACAAGGCATTGGATGAACACACTCTCCTGAAGGCCAACAGGACAGGAAGAGTGTATGCTTTAGATCTTTCTAAAAAGATGGATCTAAAAGGCCATCCTTGCCTGTTCTCCAAGGCATCTCCTCAAGAGTCTACACTATGGCATAGAAGGCTGGGTCATGTTAATTTCAAGAACATGAATCAGCTTATAAGCCATGGTTTAGTAAGAGGATTGCCTCAGAAGGAGTTCAAGTGTGAAGATGACTGTACTGCTTGCGTGAAAGGAAAACAACACAAAGTTTCATTCCCTTCAATAGAAGAACCAAAGTCCACTGCCTGCTTACAGCTTCTGCACATTGATCTTTTTGGTCCTGTCAGAGTAATGAGCATGGCAAAGAAGAAATACTGCCTGGTAATTGTGGATGATTATTCCAGGTTTGTATGGACTTTCTTCCTGCACTCCAAGGATGAAGCAGCAAAGACAATAATGAACTTTGTGTTACATGTAGAAAAGCAGTATTCCCTACAGGTCAAGTGTGTGAGGAGTGACAATGGAACAGAGTTTAGAAACCACACACTTGATGACTTCTACCTGTCCAAGGGAATTAGAAGGCAGTTTAGCATTCCTAGAACTCCTGAGCAGAATGGAGTGGTGGAGAGAAAGAACAGGACCCTCATTGAAGCAGCAAGGTCAATGTTGGCTGACTCAGGGTTGCCACTGACCTTTTGGGCTGAAGCTGTCAATACAGCTTGCTATGTACAGAATAGAGCTTTAGTGAATAAGAGGTTGATGAAGACTCCTTATGAAGTTCTTCATCATTTGGCTCCTCTTATTTCATTCTTTAGAGCCTTTGGGTGTCCTTGTTTTATTCTCAACACTAGCAACCCACTCCAGAAGTTTGCTATTAAGGTGGATGCAGGGTATTTTGTTGGTTATTCATCAACTTGCAAGGCATACAGAGTCTTCAACTGTAGAACAAAGGGGGTTGAAGAAACTCTGCATGTTAAGTTCAATGAATCTCCAAAGGACAAGATTCCACAAAACCCTGTGGAGTTGTTTGATCTGGACATACTGCAATATGTTCCTTATCAACCTCCATCTGTTGAGCCTGTCAACAGATCTTCACCTGGTGGTATTGATGATGATGAAGTCAGTACTCACCTCTTCAGGTTTAGTGACAACCTGCCTAAGTCCACTAAACCTGATACTCCTGTAGCCTCAGCAGCTCCATCCACTACAAATGCTGATGAGATTTCTGCCTGCTCTACTTCGTTTGAGCTGCCATCCTCTACATGGTTTCAGGAATCTCCATCACCATCTGTTGCTGCTGATGGGTCTACAAACACTTGCACAGATATCATAGTCTATCAAGAGCTCAAGAATCACCCCACATCACAGATCATTGGTGATATCCATGCTGGAGTTTCAACCAGGAATCAATTGTCCAACTTCTGCTTCTATGCTCTCTTCATCAGTCAGCAAGAGCTAAAGAACTATCATATTGCTTTAAGAGACAATGGATGGGTGGAAGCTATGCAGCTTGAGCTTCTTCAGTTTAAGAAACAGCAAGTGTGGGAGCTTGTTCCACTACCCAAAGGTAAGTGTGCTATAGGTACCAAGTGGGTATTTAGGAACAAAACATATGAGAAGGGCCAAATTGTCAAGAACAAGGCCAGACTGGTTGTCCAAGGGTTTGCACAGGAGGAAGGCATCGATTATGATGAGACCTTTGCACCTGTGGCCAGACTGGAAGCAATCAGACTGTTCTTAGCTTATGCTGCCTTTCACAGTCTTAAGGTTTATCAAATGGATGTCAAAAGTGCCTTCTTATATGGAAAAATAAAAGAAGAGGTTTATGTGTGTCAACCACCTGGCTTTGAGGAAAATAAACATCCTGATTGGGTGTACAAGCTTGATAAGGCTCTCTATGGGCTGAAGCAAGCACCTAGAGCCTGGTATGAGACACTCTCAACCTTTCTTCTAGAGAAAAAGTTCACTAGAGGCACCATTGATAAAACCTTATTCATCAAGACTGTGGGACAACATAAGCTCCTTGTTCAGATTTATGTTGATGACATCATCTTTGCATCCTCTGATCCAAAGTTGTGTGATGAATTCACAAAGCTTATGAAGCTAAGATTTGAAATGAGTGCTATAGGAGAATTACAGTACTTTCTGGGTTTGCAAATCAAACAGGATGATGGAATCTTCATCCATCAGTCCAAGTATACCAAAGAGTTGTTGAATAAGTTTGATTTACAAACCTGTAAGCCCTGTTCTACTCCCATGAGCAGCATCACACAACTAGATGTAGATCAGAAAGGTAAAGCGGTTGATGAAACCCTTTACAGATGTATGATTGGGTCCTTGATGTACCTTACAGCTTCTAGACCAGACATCATGTTTGCAACATGTGCTTGTGCTAGATTTCAGGCTGCACCTAAAGAATCCCATTTGATTGCAGTCAAAAGGATCTTTAGATATCTGCAAGGTACCCAATCACTAGGTCTTTGGTATTCAACTGGGCATTCTTGCAAGTTAGTTGCTTTCTCTGATAGTGACTATGCAGGATGCAAAGTCACCAGAAAATCCACTTCTGGTGGTTGCCAATTCCTAGGCAATTGTTTAGTTTCTTGGCAGAGTAAGAAACAAACATCAATTGCTACATCCACTGCTGAAGCTGAGTACATTGCTGCTGCAAGTTGTACTTCTCAGATACTCTGGCTTCAGAATCAACTTCTGGATTATGGCATTACTAAGACAAAGACTCCATTACTAATGGATAGTGCTTCAGCTCTTTGTATTGTCAAAAATCCAGTCCAGTACTCTAGGACCAAACATATTGAGATCAGACATCATTTTATCAAGGATTGCTATGAAAAAGGTCTGACTGAACCTAAGTTTGTGCCTAGTGCTGATGAGCTTTGCAGACATCTTCACTAAGCCCTTAGATAGTGCCACATTCCAAAATTTGGTACTACGGCTTGGTATGCTGCAGCTTGACTAATTTGACCTTTCCTGATGCTTTTACTTCACAACTACTGATGAGCATTAGGTCAAATACAAGTACTGATGAGTAATTTAGTCTTCAGCTCTTTCACAACTACTGAAAACTAAAATGACTCAAAGTACTGATGTACATTATTTATTGAAAACAACTGAAGTAGTGAGGTGGATTACAACTACTGATGTATGATTTTCAAATAAATAAGTACTGAACAACAAATTTTGTTCACAAGTACTGATGTGTGATCTTACACAAGTACTGAAGACAAAATTTGTTCACCAACTCTGAAGAATATTTCATCAGCACGTGTGAACATCTGATCACAAAAGCTGAAGGCATAAATATTCACAAGAGCTGAAGGGTCAATGAAACATCTGAAAGTCAGCCAAAGAGCTGATGAGTAAGTGTGGAGGCTAGTATGAAACAACTGATTTGACGGAAACAACTGATGAGTAATTTCTCATCAGCTGATGACAACAGCTGCTGTTTCATACCCAAACAACTGAAGGACAAAACCATGTCCTCAGTAGTTTCACAACTACTGATGGCTAACACCAAGTCCTCAGTTGTTTACAACAACTGAAGCAATACCATGTCTTCAGTAGTTCATAACTACTGATATCAGTAGTTCACAACTACTGAAGGCTAACACCAAGTCTTCAGTTGTTACAACATCTGAAGATGAAAACTAGGTCTTCAGTAGTTTATAACTACTGAAGACTGACAATAAGTCTTCAGCCGTTTATAACATCTGAAGGACAAAACCAAGGTTTCAGTAGTTTCATTTACTGAAGACTAACACCAAGTCCTCAGAGTTTACAACCACTGAAGGTTAAAACCACGTCATCAATCGTTACAACAACTGATAACTAACACCAAAACCTTCAATAGTTTTCTTTCAACCTTTGCCCTACCCTATAAATACCCCACCTTCAGAGCATTTACTCCTCACTTGACCTAATCCTTCAAAACCTCTGAAATTCCCATACACCATTAATGGCGACCATGCAACTGAAACCTCGACACAACTGTGTCGCCCATCTCACCAAATCGCCATTATGGCCTAAGTTTCACCAAGCCGTCGATCTTATGAACGACTCACCCTACAAAACGGCTTTTCTCCTGAACCCCACTATATACACCGACTCCTTGGCGGAGTTTTGGACGAAAGTAACCGTCCAAACCGGAGAGCAGGATGGCGAGGTTTCTCTCCGGTCCTCCGTCAACGGCCACCCCGTGGTTATCACTCCAGCTACCCTACGCCAAACCCTAGAGCTGGAGGATGCCACCCATCCAACCTCCTACCCCAAAGGTGCCCTGGATCTCTCATTCACATCCCACGACTACCAGGGTAACCTCTCCGCCTCCACCTTGTTGAAGAAACACTTCCCTGACCCTCAACGACTGATCTTCCACATGGTGAACGTGTGTCTGGCTCCCAAAACCTCTTCGTGGGACCAGATGTCAACACGGTGGCAACAGGTATTGTTCTCTATCCTTGAAAAACAACCGTTAAACTTAACTAATATACTATTTTTGGAAATAAAGGATATGGCCACAAAACCAATTTCTAACCGATGGATCTTGTATCCTCGGTTCATTATGGCCATAATAAAGAACCAGCTTCAGGCTGAGGGACTAGTTGGCACTGGGGTCCCTGCCATGGCTGTTCTAGCCGAGGTATACTCCAGGCACAACACTGACCAAACACTCAAACAGGCTGGCCGGCTGCGAAAACCCACGCAGCAGGAACCCACAGCCTCCACCTCCAAATCCAAAGTCCCCACCAAACCAAAAGCCAAAAGGAAGCCCAAAAAGGCTACTCAGGGAGTTGAGTCCCCTGAGGATGCCCCTGCAACACAAAGGCAGGATGTGCCTGCTGTTTCGATTCTCTCAGCAGGTACCACGACTCCACCTACCACAACCGCACAGGCTTCCTCTCAACAGGAGCCGGATGCAACCAATACTGGGGCAACCACACTACTGGGGTCTATCTCAATTGAGAGGACTACCATTGAACAGCACAGTCCTCCCCATGTGCACACTGCTTCGAGCCCATCTCTTGATGAGACCGCCCCATAAAGCCCTACATTGGTTATCGCCAAAGTGCTGACCCATCTGAGCACTCCACCCTCTCCCCAGAAACCTATTACAACTGGGGAGACTCCAACCGAAGAGGGGGTGGATACAAGTGCCGGTGGGAGCCCACAGCACAGAGAATCAGTCCAATCTCCCAGTGTGGCTAGGGAGATAGGACAATCTGGTGAGGCTGCCACTTCCCCTGCATCAACATCTGAGCTGGGTGAAGCTGGTAACATCACTAAGACCTCACCAGAGGCAACTGCCGATGATGGATCCAATCCGGAGGCTAGAAGTCCCCAGTACCATGAACAAGGGGCACATGCTATTACTGAGCCACACTCAGGGCATGTACATCCTGACATTGTCAGGAGGTCAGGTGATTCAGCTCATGCTGATGATGACCTGAGCTTCTTCTACGATGTAGTAGCTCAAAACACTATCCTAGAGGATGAGATAAGCAGACTCAAAGAGCTGCTTGCTTAAATGACTCAGGATAGAAGTCCATCTGCCACCACTACCCCACAGATGGCACATTCACCCGAAGGTCTCATAAACACTGAGCCACTTCCACAAACTCGGCCACCAGCCCCTGCTTCTGGCACTAGCTCTCAGGGTCAGAACCCCCCTGAGCAGCTGGATGCTATCCTCCAGAAATCCCTACCTCTCATCACACCCATGCTTAAAGACTTAGTCATTCAAACCCTTGATGAGAGGCTTCCCACATACATACAACCCATGGTGGAGGTTGCCATTTCTAAGGCACTTGCTGATAGTCAAACCCCAACCAGTACACCCAAAAAGAGGGAGACATCAGTGCAAGTCAAGAGGAAGAGGAGTAAGGAGGAGGTAGAGGCAGAGAAAGAGGTGGTGGTTGAGAGGGAGTTGGTTGAGGAGACTAGGAAGGTGAGGGGGAAAGGGAAGAGGAAAGAGAGGGAGGTTGAGCAAATAGAAGTGGCTGATATCCAAAAGGATTTCAGTGTCACTGATAAGAAAAAGGGAGAGGAGGAAAAGATGGTGGCTGACTCTGATCTAGCAGCACTTGTCAAGGAGGCTGATGCTGAACACAGCAAATCAATGGATTCTGCCATTGCTCAGCTGTTCAGGCAAGGCTTTGACAAGGACACTGCCTTGCTAGATCAGGAGATCAGAAGGATGGAAACTATGGAGATAGAATACCGATGGTCTACTTATAGCCAAGAGGATCAAAAGAAACTCGAGGCTATGAGTAGATTCATTTCGAAGTATCTGGGCAGGCCAGTCCTTGATGTAAAAGCATGGACCAGGGACAGACTCTTGGCAATAACCACCAAGATCTGTTCGGCTGGTGATTTCACTAAGGGACTGGTCGCAGAGGCCCTCTCTGAAGCAGGTGCTGGGAACATGACACTTCTAGCAAAACAGACTAAGCCTTCTCTAATATCTAGATTGCTAGCAGTGCCTGCCAACATTCCCACACCAACAACCTAACTACAACCCACTAAACCAACCCCTTCACCACCAAAACCCGCAGCCAATGATCCACCCTTGAAGAAGAAGAGAAGGGTGTTGAGGCTGCAAAAAGAAGAAGAAGAGGGGGATGAGGAGGATAGACTGCCTCTTTCAGCAGTCATTTCTCTACCAAAGGCCAAATCCCAAACCATCACCCCCACCTCACAGATGGAAACTGTGAGGGTAAAGATAGAGGATGAGGCACAGCAGCAGCTTCATGATGCTGAAATGCTTAAGTCAATTGACCAAGCATATGCTGCCTCTACCTCTATCATGAATATGAAGAAAGAAGCTCTGAGACTCTTCACTCTCAAACAAACCTTCCAATATAACAAGGAGAAAGTGAGGACTTGGCCTGATCCTAGGGTGGCTCACAGGATCATAAAGAAAGATATTCCTGTGAGATACAAGAGCCAGATGAAGAGGATTGTAGATGAAGTAATCACAGTGGCTCTTGTAGTAACACCCTGGGAAATTGTGGATGAGTTCGAGAAAGCTTATAAAGCTAAGCTACCTCCTGAAATGATGTTGGAGAACAGGATGGTGAGGAAAGGCTTAGTTTATAAGAAGCTTGAGAACTTCCGCAAAGATGAGCTCAACTTGTTGCTAGAAGGCAGACATCCAGATGAATTTGCATATAAGCAAATCACAACAGTTGAGCTCAAAAATGGGAAACAGGTCAAGTATGTCTCAGAGATGTACGACCGTGAAGGATTGTTCGATGGTGGGGATGAGGGCATGACCAAAGAAGAACAAATGATCTTTGTCCGAGCCTACACCAGAGAATCCTACAGGCTAGTACATGGGAGGTAGGTTTCATGGATGGGATAACAGCTCTGTGTCCAATTCCCCAAAACAGAGCTCCCATCCATACTTAGCCAAACAAATACCAGAAACCTTCTCTCAGGCCAGTGCTTATCTGGGTCAACTTCTAATCTGATCTAGAAGGAAATAGACCAATCATTATGCCACCAATAAGTGGGACAACCAATAATTAGAGGTTTTGGCTACATTGGTTCAGGGGGAGTTTGTTGGACCAAAAGAACCAATGAGCCAAGATCAGGAAAACCTCTAAGTCCCACATGCCACTGCAACAACTGCTGAAGACTCCCATCAACTATTGTGTTCTCTTGCTTGAATGTCAGACTCGAGAGCATCTTAGCTCCAACCATCAGCTGTTCTGACAAAGTCTGAAGAACAAAGTATGAAGATCAAAGAACTGAAGAACAACAGCTGAAGAAGACTCTAAAGTACTAAAGACAAGTACTGAAGTCTGAAGTACTGATCTTACAAGTACTGAAGACTTCAAGTACTGAAGACAAGTACTGAAGAATCAAAAGCTGAAGAACTGAAGAACTGAAGACCTTCTACTGAAGCACAAAGTCTGAAGACAAAGACTGAAGACAACAACTGATGATATCTACTGAAGTCATCAGTTGTTACATCATCTGAAGCCAAGTCTGAAGACCAAGTACTGAAGACTCAGAGTTTGTCACAACAGCTGAAGAAGTCTTCTTCAGTTGTTGTGATTGTTTTTCCTTTTCAGTAGTTTATTTTGTTTCAGTAGTTGTACAACAGCTGAAGAGCATGTTCTTCAGTTGTTATAGTATCAGTAGTTGTACAACAGCTGAAGAGCATGTTCTTCAGTTGTTATAGTATCAGTAGTTATAAACGACTGAAGAGTTTGTTCTTCAGTCGTTGTAGAATTTCAGTAGTTTTACTTTTGTCAGTACTTAGGAAACTTTTGTAAGAAGATGTCAGCTGTTGACATCTTCAGTAGTTTTATGTTTTGTCAGTTGTAATTTTAATATTCAGTTGATGTCAGAAAAAGGACATCAGCCCATCCTTTTGCCGCCTATAAAAGGATGGGGAACCATACTGTTTTAATTGCCGAAACGTGCTAAGCAATAGAACATTTATTGTTTCGCAGAACTCTTTTCTCTCTCTATGCTTGTGCTTTTACATGCAATATCTTTTATGTTGTTGCATTAATTGCTAATTAATGTGCTAAATCCGCTGCAAACATAATCTGATTGATCAAACGAGAGGCTGAGATCCTGTCAGATCACTTTGATAACCCGAGATTGACAAGCTTGAATAAGCGAACCCTTCGACCCCATTATAATCACGTAAGTCCACTACTCTTACATCGTTAGACGTGATTGTTTAAAAAGATGGGAGGAGACTAAAAACAAATAACTGAAGGTCTTGAAAATCTAAAAACCAATGTTAACTAACAATGTTTTGTTGGTTTTGCATGGTTCACCCAATTTGTCCCTGTGAGTAACCCCGCATTGGGTTAATCTTGATATGTGGCTTATGATTTGGCATAAAGTTACGTTGGAGATTTTTGGTATCCACACACCAGGCAAAATTTATTTCATATTTTAGATAGTGTTATTAAAACGTATAAATTGCAACACAATTTTTTCAGTCTCTTTTGATAGCGTCTCAAATAATACAAAAAATTAAAATTAAAATATTATTGATTTGTAACAGTGTTTTTTTTCCATAGTCGATGTATTTCAAACATAATAACTGGTTGTGCAAGACAGGCTAAATGTTTCTCAAATTGCACAGCTAAAAGAATCTCTTGAAGATATGTTACATGACAGATTTTAGTACTAGTAAGCAAAGATATACAAAATATTGAAGTTTGTGTCGAGAAACGGATATCTATTTAGCTTCTAATCGAGACACAACTACTAAATGAAACTCAACTTGAAAAATGTTTGAGACGCAATACATCAAAGAAGAACATTAGAAATGTTTCATAATCGTCTTGCATCTAAGAATCGAGTTGCAAACTTTCCTACCGAAAGTTTGGAGATTATTAGAAAATTAGTCGAATTGCTTGAAGTTTTTAAAGTGCAAATACATTTTTATTAGAGTTTATTATCTCATATATATATGTATACATATATATACATATATATACATATATATACATATATATACATATATATACATATATATACATATATATACATATATATACATATATATACATATATATATACATATATATATATATTGTATATAGGAGGAACATTGGGAAAGGAGAAGGCAGACGACCGGAGACTGAGACGGTTGTCTCTAGTGAGGAGGAGGAAGAAGCGGTGCAGGAAACTGCACGGGGTTGTAACTACGGGGCATTCCAAAGATGCAACCCTTAATGTTTGATGGAAACGGGAGTGCTGCAGCTGCTCACCTTTAGGTGAGAGAGATGGAGGCGATACTCGATATCAGCGAGTGCCGAGAGGATCAGAAAGTGAAGTTTGCTACCTACTCGTTTGTGGACTCGCCCTTATGCTGGTGGGACAACTTTGTCCAGGCTGAGGGTACTAGGGCAGTCGGAAGGATGAGTTGGAGTGAACTGAAGAAGCTTCTGATCGAGGAGTTTTGTCCTCATTGGGAATTAGAGAAGATCGAAAGGGAGTTCCTGCAGCTGGAGGCGTGAACGATGACGCACCAGCAATATACAACAAAGTTCAACGAGATGGCAAGACTGGTGCCAGATCAGGCGATGCCTGTGTCACGAAAGATTAAGAGGTACATTCAAGGACTGCCGATAGATATCCACAAACATCTGATCGTTGCCCGACCAGGTACATTTAGATCGGTGGTCTACTTAGCTTGGAGATTGTACGACGAGCAAGAGGCGATGACGATAACGGACGAAGAGGAGGAGCAGAACTATGTTAAGAATAGGAATGGCAGGCGAGGCAATGATGGTGGAATTATGGTTGAAGGTAAGACGATGAGGGTCGATGATAGAAAGAGGATAACAAGGAAGGACGAGGTATGCAAGAAGTGTGGTAGAGGCCATGAAGGGGAGTGCAAGTGGGGACTAAACATCTGTTTCCAGTGTGGGAAGGAGGGCCACTAGGTGAGGGATTGTCAAATGGCTAAATGCTATGACTGTTGCGAGACTAGACACATGAGCAGAGACTGCAAGAAGTCGAGGGCAGGAATCTCTGGTGCAAGGAAGGAGAACAGAGGGTGAAGGCTAGAACCTCTGCTATGACCAGGAGGAAGCTAGATCAGACTCCAAGTTAACGTCAGGTACGATTCTATTAATTTAGATTTGTGCATCTATGCTTTGATTGTGGTGCTAGTAGTAGTTTCGTTCCTGCTGCCTTCTGTGATAAGTTGCACGTAAGGAGTAGGAAGACCGATGAGCCCTTTGATGTAAGAATTGCTATTGGTAAGTCCACTAGGTTACCTGATGCCTAAAGGATTACGCGATAGAATTAAGGGAACTCTTGTTTCCTGCTAGACCATTCAGGACAGACGTAGGTGGATAAACGCACACCTCTGGGTGAATTGGCCAGTAACTTATGAGGCAAACACCGAGTGTTGCAAGAAGATGGATTGATCAACCGTGCCCGACAAGAGTTCGGTGCCGACCTACAGTGGTGGATTATGATGAAGACTTCGTCTAGGAAAGTGGATCATTCGATTTAGAAATCGAGTAAATCTAATACTAGGGTATAGAGGGTCATTCCAAATTGTTGCTCAGGTAGGAGAAATGACACATCGACTGGAGTTACCCGATGAGTTAAGTGGAATTCATCTGACGTTTCACGTATCTCGTCTAAGAAAGTGCTCAATCGATAAGGATATTATCGTGCCATTAGAGGATACTGAGATGAGTGAAAGAATCAACTACGAGAAACAACTTGTGGTCGTTTTTGATTGAAGGAAGAGAGGGACTAAGGAGAATGGTGGTTTCACTAGTGCGAGTGCAGTGGAGCCTAAAGGGATCTAAGCCTACGTGTAAGATCAAGGAAGAGGTGAGACAGCGTCACCCGTAACTATTCGAGAAGCGACAGGTTTCGGGGACGAAACCTATTTAAGCGGGTGGACTTGTAACACCCCGAATTTTGTTTAAAAGAAGAGAAAATAAAAGTATCTAGAAAGAAAAGAAAATGGACATAATTGGAAGGTGGTAAAGTGTACAAAGTACAAAAGTCCATTATTTTAATATAAGTGGGGGTATGGCCGCACACTTTAAAGCAAAACTGCTTTTTTGCTCTCGGTTGAAGAAGAAGAAGGAGAAAAGCTCTCAGTTTTTAGAGAAAGAAAGGAAGAAGAAGCTATAAAAGGTGAGTTTTTTTTATACATGTTCGGTTTTAGCCGCATTCATAAGCTGTTGACCGAAGTTCTTGGTGTTTTAGAGTTGTTTTCGAGAACTTGGAGTTGAAGTTATTAGTGGAAGTTTCAAGTTTGAAGATCTTCTTCAAGGTGAGTTTCTAGAACCCCTTTTTTACTGATTTCAAAGTGTTGGGGCTATTATGCTACCGAACAAACGATTTTTAAAAGTAACCGTGAGTTTTAGTATGTTATTCGAATGTGCCTTGTTGTGGTATGTTTTTAGAGGATGTTCTTGGGTTAGAACTGATGTTTAGCATGTTTTAAGTGCCTTAGTATGTTAGATATGTGTTTGGGTAGTGTTAGAATGGTAATCGGATGTTGCTTGTAGCATGGAAAACATTGCAGGAGGCTCCCATGCGCCTAGAATGACCTCATGCGCCTAAGTGTGCTCATGCGCCCAAGTGCTCTCATGCGCCTAAGGTCATGCGCCTAAGGTCATGCGCCCAAATAGTAGTCATGCGCCCAGAATGACCTCATGCGCCTAAGTGTGCTCATACGCCTAAGTGTTCTTATGCGCCTAAATATTAGTCATGCGCCCAGAAAAAGTGCCCATGCGCCCAGAAAAAGTGCCCATGCGCCCAGAAAAAGTGCCCATGCGACTAAGTGTTGGGTCATGCGCCCAAATAGTGCTCATGCGCCCAGAGTTGCTCATACTCCTAAGTGTTGATGCGCCCGAATATGCGTCATGCGCCTCCATAGTAGTAAAGCGCCCAAACAAGGCTCATGCGCCCAATTAGTGCTGAAGCGCCCAGACTGTTTTACACTTAGAATTTTTATGCTCATGCGCCTGAAATGCCCCATACGCCTATTTTGGACTTAGGATTTTATAAGTGAATTTGAAGTGGTAGGATGGGGAGATAGGCCCTGTTATGATATGATGGCTTATGCTTGATGTGTGCATGGTAATATGATGAGGTTCATGATGTGTATGTGTGTGAGTGATATGTTATCTTTCTTCGTTAAAGAGTTTTCAAAACGTACGTATTATGTTATGTAATATGATATGTATGACTTTACATGGTATGATGTATGAATGAATAAATGAATGAACATAAAGTATTATGTAACGAAATGGAAGATAATGATAAAGTACGAAACGAATGAATATGTGAGATAATGATAAAGTACGAAACGAATGAATATGATAAAGTACGAAACGAACGAATATGTAAGATAACGAATGATGAGTATGGAAGTGACAGATGCTGAGATCCATGCCGCATACCCCGGTACTGTGTCAGTCTTAGGACATAAGTCGGGGGTTCGTTTACAGGCCCCGACACAGTATCAGCTTTTAAGCATGAGTCGGGGGTATTGCATGAGACAGAATGACATGTGAAAGAGATAAGGTCTTGATGCCCGCCCTGATACTGTGTCAGTCTTCGGACATGAGTCGGGGGTTTGATTACAGGCCCCGTCACAATATCAGTCTTCGGACATGAGTCGAGGGTGTTGCATACAAGATGGGATCTTTGTCGCGTATCCCGATGCTATGTTAGTCTTCGGACATGAGTCGGGGGTTTGTGCACAGGCCCTGACACAACATCAGCTTACGAGCATGAGTCGGGGATATTGCATGAGACAAGATTCGAGTATTGATGAGTAATGAGCGAATGAATGATCATGAAGATAATAATAATTATTATCAGTATGTGCATATGATATATGATCACTACCGAATGTAAAGTACGAAAAGGAAGCAAGAGAAAGAAAGTGAATATTAATGAAAAGAATAAAACGATGAAAGTGTGAAAGAATGAAATGAATGATGAATATAGAATGAGTGTATGTATGATGTATGACCACAAATGAATGTAAAAACTATTTTTAAAGGAAGTAAACTATTTTATTATAAAACTAGAACTCATTCAATGTCACTGACTTTTTATATGCATGATAGTTGGTAGGTATTTCGTTGATGCTGAGGAGTTGCAGGCATGGATGCATAAGCTACTGGGAGCATTTTGAGGATGGCATCCACATTTTGACATGTCATTGTTTTTAATATGAAAACGAATGCTGTAATGTAATGAATAACATGTTTCTAATTATTAATGAAAGTTTTTAAATTCTGCTGCAAAAGTAATGTATGTTTAAAAATGTTTTATGTGCGATGAATATCCAACTGTAACGTTCTGGGAATGGGGCCTTACAACAATGTATTCAGCTTCAGCAGTTGATGTAGAGACACATGATTGCTTATTGCATTACCAAGAGAAGATCCTTCCACTAAGAAATTGACATCCTCCTGATGTGGATTTCTTGTTAATGTTGCAACCACCATAATCACTGTTAGTGTATCCATAAAGATTGAAATCCTTGTTCTTAGGATACCAAAGGCCTAGTTTAGGAGCTCTTTTAAGATATCTAAGAATTCGTTTGATAGCAATTAGGTGAGACACCTTAGGAGCTGCCTGATATCTAGCACAGATGCAAGTTGCAAACATGATATCAGGTCTACTTGTAGTGAGATACATTAGAGATCTAATAATTACCCTGTACTGATGCTGATCAGCGTTCACCCCCTCAAAATCAGGACAAAGATTGTGATTTCTCTGTATAGGTGTCTTGGCTGGTTTACAATCTTTCATCTTGAATCTTTCTAAGATATCCTAGACATACTTAGTTGATTGATGAAGAACCCTTCTTCCATCTGTTTCACCTGAATACCTAGGAAGAAATCCATCTTGCATATGGAACTCATTTCAATTTTCTTCCTCATGATGCTTTCAAAGTCTTTGCACATTTAGTAATTAGATAAACCAAATATAATGTCATCAACATAGACTTGTACAAGCAGCACATCCTTCCCAGACTTCCTTATGAATAATGTATTGTCTATGGTGCCTCTAGTGTAGCCATTCTTTAAAAGAAATTGAGACAATCTCTCATACCACAGCCTAGGTGCTTGGTGTAAGTCATAAAGAGCTTTATCAAATTTAGACACATAGTTGGGGTGCTGTGGGTCTTTAAATCCAGGTGGCTGACACACATAGACTTCTCTGTCAATATCCCAATATAGAAATGCACATTTTCACATGAAGTTGATGGACTGTGAAGTTCTTAGATGCTACAAAAGCAAGGAAGATTCTCATAGCTTCAAGTCTTTAACAGGTGTAAAAACATCAGTGTAATCTATCCCTTCTACTTGCATGTATCTTTGAACTACAAGTATGGCTTTGTTCTTGATGATCAAACCTCTATCATCCTTTTTATTACTGAATACCCACTTGGTACCAATAGGGACTTGACCAGGTGGCAGTGGACATAGGTTCCACACCTTTTGTCTCTTGAATTGAAGCAACTCTTCTTGCATTGCTTTAACCCAACTGTTGTCCTTGAGAGCTTCCTCCACCTTCTTGGGTTCTATCTGGGATAGAAAACATGAGTACAAACAGACATTCCCAATATGAGTTTTTCTTCTAGTTCTCACACTTTCTGAGAGATCCCCAATGATGTTTTCAGCTGGATGAGTGTTATGAATCCTGAGTCTTGGAATCACATCAATTGCATAGATAGATCCAAGTTTGAAAGATTCTGCTTAGGATTATGAACATTTATTCTAGCTGATGTCACTCACTCATTCATTGAGGACTAATTGAATGAATGAGTGACATCATCAATGCTGAAAAGCAGTATTAACAGTTTCCAGTTCCTCCAAATTAATGTCTTCATCAGCTTGGCGTTGAGAGTTTGAGTTGTCAGTCGATGAATTTTGATGCTCCATTGACCGACAACTTGTAGAAGGTCCACCATTTCCTATGATATTCAAGCTTTCAGGTCTTGCAGTATTGGGAACTTATTCTTCATGTCTTCTTGGAGAAATTGGAATAGGTCTGGGCAACTCACATAGTTGATCATCAGAGAAGTTATTTTGAGCTCCTGTTCCAGCTGAAACATTCTTACAAGATGGTTTAGAATAGTTGGGAAACAATTATAAGTTAAAGATATGGCAAGGACCATTCCCCTTAGCACAAGGAGTGTGCTCATTTACAACTGTATTGGATGATTCCTTAAATTGTTGATTCTTAATGTTGTGTTGGTACACATGTCCCTAGTTCTAGTTCTAGTGAGCTTAAATGTAATTGACTTTCATTTTGTAACACTTATGTAATGTTTGATATATGAAATGACAAACTCTTCTTTGAATGTTTGTTGGTTGTTGAATGTTATATCTATTAATATGATTTATTGTTACACGCTTAGATGAACATGTTATATAGGTTTACAGTTGTTAGACATAGTTCTGTGTCATTAAAAGTTCATGAATATGTTTAACTAAGTCTCATGATTCAGTCGCACGACTAGACCATGCGACTGGGCTAGTCGCACGACTTAACCAGGTGATTGAGTCAATCGCACGATTGAGTCATAAAACTGACTCAGTCGTATGAATGAATCAATCGTACGACTCAGTCTCACGACTGAGCCATACGCATGGCTCAGTCGTACGAATGAGAGCTGTAACCTATAAATACCACTTAATTCGTGTAAAAACGTAACACTTCGAGAATTATCAACCCTAGCCGTTCCTATTCGTCCGGAGAGTCCCATCCAACTTCATAGAATGTTTCTGATCGATTCTAATCAATTCTTAACGTATTCTAATCCTTAGTTTTGATCGGATTAACGTTCTTCCTGATTGGATCACCAATCAAATAGGATTCCGCACTATTTGATCTGGTTTCATGTTGAATCAGTTAGTACTCCGTCCGTACACGGTCCTAACAAGTGGTATCAGAGCTTTGGCTCTTGATTCTTCGTGGATTCAATCACGTTTTTGCAAAAGTCAATGTTTTTAATCAAAAGATCCGTTCTTTCTGCATAAAAATCCAGTTTTTACAAGTGCATGTGTTCAAAAGTTAGTCTTTTTCGAGTTTCAGCCTACTAGGGTTTTCAAAATTGTGTTTTTGGGTCGAATTGCGTGAAAAGTTTGAAAAATTCCGAAGTCAGCAGTCTCAGTCGCACGATTAACTCAATCACACGATTGAACTCCATTCGCTCAGCTCAATCGCACGATTGGCCCTGTCGCTTGCTCAATCGCACGATTGGCCCTGTCGGTTTTGTTCACTCACACAATTGTCCTAGTCGTCTGCTCAGTCGCACGACTAAGCTCAATCGCCCAGTTGAGTCTCAGTCGCACCCCAGTCGCATCCCCAGTCGCACCCCAGTCTTACCCCAGTCGCATCCCTAGTCGTATACACAGTTGGTTTTCAAGTTTTAAGACTAATTCAATATGGACACGCAGAACTTTGCACTCTCAGTAGGGAAGGACTCCAGGATCCAGAATCTATTGCTCTTGGAGAATGAGATCGGGAACCATAACAAACCACCAAAGCTTCTGTCTCTTGACGAGTATCCTCAACGGAAGCAACGATTTGAAATTCATCTGAATGGAGTAGACACAAACCTCTGGAACACTATTGAGACTGGCTACACTTTGCCCGTTGGAGCTGATGGTGTTCCACTGACACTAAGTGGTTTGACCGAGGCACAAAAGACTGCGTAAAATGCTGAGAAGAAGGCCTATGCATTGTTGACACAGTCCATTCCTAAAGATATCTTCCATCAGTTCTCTGAACACAAGCAGTGCAAAAAGTTATGGGAGGCTCTTGAGAAGCGATATGAAGGAAATGCAACAGTTAAGTCTCTGAAGGCGAAAGCGTTGAAGAAAGAATTTGATAACTTCTCGTCTATTGGAAATGAAAGTGTGGATGATGTGATCGACCGCTTCTATCATTTGATGAGTGAACTGCACACTCATGGGGTTAAAACGTCCATGGAAGACAAGGTGACGAGCTTGGCTGATGGGTTACCTGATAAGTGGGATTCATTTGTTTCCACTTTGAGACATAATGCTGTGTTGGAGACTTTGTACATAAAGGACTTTATTCTGAAGTTGAGGGAGGAAGAGGTTTGAAATAAGTACAAGTCTAAGAAGGGTAACTACACTCAGAATCCTTCTCTCTACAATGTGACTCCTACTACAGTGTCTTCGAGTGCACCTTTGCGGACTGCTTTCGTGTCTAACACATCTGCTAGAATTCCAAGTACTTCCTTAAGCTGTGAAACAGGTGGATCATCAAGTGTCCAATTCAATGCTCCAGAAATTCAATCGACGAAGTTAACTACATAGAATTTGAGCAATGTAACTGTTGAAGTTGCTAAGGAGCATATGGATCTACTTGCGGCTGTTGTACATTCTTATGACGGGTTAGTAGCAGGAAAGATTGGTAACTGCCCCTTGGCCGAAGAAGATTATGAACATGTTGATGAAACAGAGCTTGAACGGATGGATATAATGTGAGCTCTCGCTAGTGCTGTGCGTAGAGCAAAGAAGTTCGTTAAAAAGACGGGACAGAACCTGGAGGCTACAAAAGATACAACGTTTGGATTCGACAAGTCAAAAGTCACCTGTTTCAACTGCGGTGAAAAAGGCCATTTCAAGCGAGAGTGTGTCAAACCCAAAAAGACAGGCAGTGGCAACCCGTTTTCATCTTTTAACAGGCAGGATAAAGACAAGACTCCAAAGTCAACATCGACCAGCCATGACTCCAAAGCAATGGTAGCACAGGGTGATGAAGGACAAGACTGGTCCTTCCGTTTCTTATCTGATGGTGAGGCGAACATTGCATCGGTTGATGATCTGAACGAAGACTCAACGACTGAGGGGGAGAACTCAGTTGAGCTTGATACTGCTGATATGGATGAGACTTTGGCTGTTGTTGATCTACTCGTGGAGGATGAACTAAATGCAGAATCTTCAGCACACCAGGAACCCCAGAATGCTTTCATGGCTGGTACTTCTACATCTGCCCAGGTAGAATCGAAAGATGATCTCTTTGTTAAACATGCATGTGTTGAATGTAATAACTTTAGGGAAAGCATCGATCTGAAATTTGCTAGGTTATTAGAACATAATGATAACTTAGTAAATGACTTAAAACTTTGCACTGAAGCTAATCGTGTATTAAAGCAAAATGAAAGCAGTTTTAAGGAGAAAATTGACTTGCTCAGAAAATAATTAAAAGAGACTGAAGTTGTTGCTTTTAACCAAGAAAATGACATAAAGTTTTACTTAAAAACAATTGAGGAAACTAAAAAGAGCAGAGCCATTTTACAAGTTGAAAATGAATCCTTAAATCATAAACTACATATATCTTGAAAAACTTGGTTAAAGAAAGAAACAACAGGGAAGGGCTGGGTTATAAGGTTGTTGAAAGGATCTAAGCATCTAGTTTGATCAATTAGATTGGATTTGTAGCGGAATAGCATACGAATTAGAACAAATTATAGCAAGAACACACAAGATGTATCAATGAAACAGTATGGTTATAGAGAGAGAGAATTTCTGCCAAAAGGTATATTTTCATTCAACACACGCTTCGGCATGTTTACAATTAGGTCATCTTTCCTTTTATAGGAAAGATAGATGACGTCAGCTGATGTCACTTGACAGTGACATCTAACCGTTATTACAACAAACTACTGAAAGTAGACTAAACTACTGAAGATGTCTAACAGCTGACATCTTCTTACAAAAGACAAGTGTAAACTACTATAACTACTGAAATGAAACTACTAAAACTACAATGTCTGAAGAACATGCTCTTCAGACGTTTTACAAAGTACTGAAACATAAAAGAAAACTACTGATAAAGAAAACCATCACAACAACTGAAGAATACTTCTTCAGCTGTTGTGACAACATCTGAAGTCTTCAGTACTTGAACTTCAGACTTGAACTTCAGCTGTTGTCATCAGCTGATGTCTTCAGCTGTTGTCATCAGCTGATGTCTTCAGTTGTTGTCTTCAGTCTTTGTACTTCAGTTGATGTCTTTAGTCTTTGTACTTCAGCTGATGTCTTCAGTCTTTGTACATCAGCTGATGTCCTCAGTCTTTGTACTTCAGCTGATGAAGTCTTCAGTTGTTGTCATCATCAGCTGATGAAGTCTTCAGCAGTTGTTGTGATGTCTGTGGGACTTAAAGGTTTTTCTGATCTGGCTCATTGGTTCTTTTGGTCCAACAAACTCCCCCTGAACCAATGCAGCCAAAACCTTTAAGCTTATTTGATGTCCCACTTATTTGGCAGAAAGATTGGTCTTTTTCTTCTGGATCAGCTCAGAAATGACCCAGATCAGCACAGGCCTGGGAAGAGGTTTCAAAAAGTATGATTATCAAAGGATGGATGGGAACTCTGTCTTGGGGAACTGGACACAGAGCTGTTACCCCATCCATGAAACCTACTTCCCAACTATGAGTCTGTAAGACTCTCTTGTGTAGGCCTCAAGGAAGACTATTTGTTCCTTCATGGTGAGCTCTTCTGCTTCTCCCTCAAAAAGTGACTCAGGCCCATAGTATTCAGAGAGGTATTTGACCTGCTTCCTATTCTTGAGCTCCACAGTTGTTATTGCTCTGTAGGCAAATTCATCAGGGTTATTACCCTCTAGAAACAACTGGAGCTCATTCTTTCTAACTTCCTCAAGCCTCTTATACACTAACCCCTTTTTGACCACTTTATTCTCCAGCATCTTTTGGGGGCTGATTAGCTTTATAGGCTTTCTTGAAGTCATCAAGGATCTCCCAGGGTGATACTACAATGGCCAGTATGATCACTTCATCTACGATCTTCTTTACTTGGCCATTGTATCTCTGTGGAATATCTTTCTTATGAATCCTATGAGACACCCTGGGATCAGGCCAAATCCTCACTCTCTCTTTTTGATATTGAAATGTTTGTCTGAGAGTGTATAATCTCTGAGCATGTTTCTTCATATTTATGATTGATGAAGTAGCAGCATAAGCTTTGTCAACCGTTCTCAACAATTCCTCATCATGCTGTTTGTGAAGCTCTTCTTCTTCTAGCTTCACTTTAACAATTTGCCTTTGGATCTCAGGAGTAATTGTTGGAGGGTGACTTTTGGCCTTCGGCAATGGCATGACAGCTGAAATTGGCAGCCTGTCCTCATCTTCATCATCATCTTCTTCTTCTTCTTCAAGCCTCAACACCCTTCTCTTCCTCTTCTGGGGTGCATCATCGGCTATTGGTTTTGTGGGTAAGGGAGTTAGTTTTGTGGGTTGTGATGTGGATTGTTTTGGTGAGGGAGATTGGGCAGGCTGTTCTAGCAATTTGGATGTAAGTGAGGCTTTGGTGTGCTTGGCTAGTTCAGTCCTGTTCCCAGCACCAGCTTTACTTAGGGCTTCTATGATCAGCCCCTTGGTGAATACCTCAGACGAACAGATCTTGGTGGTTATTTCCAAGATGTTGTCCCTGGACCATGATTTGACTTCCAGGACTGATCTCCCCAGATACTTTGAAATGAATCTGGCCATAGCTTCTAATCTCTCTTTTTCTTGTTCACTATGACCAGACCATCGGCTTTCAATCTCCTGTACTTCCAACTTCCTTATCTCAGTATCTAGCTCAGCAGTGTCAAAGCCTTGCCTAAACAGCTGATCAATGATTTTATCCATTGACCTGCTGTGTTGGGCATCAGCTTTCTTGACAAGGACTGCTAGCTCCTTTTCCTTCTCTTTTTCTCCACCCTTCTTCTTTTTATATGTGACATGAAAGTCTTTTTCACTTTCAATCACCTTTTCTGTTTCTTTTCCCTTCTCACTCTCCTTCTCTTTCTCAGTCTCTACTACCATCTCCCTCTCAGTTTCTACCTCCTTCTCTACTTCTTTCTCTTTCTCTTTCTCCTCCTCCATTCTCTTCCTCTTGATTGCTTTCACTGACTGAGTCTCCCCTTTTTTGGTTGCATTGGTTGCAGGGGTTTGACTGTCAGAAAGCCTTTTAGTCACAACATCATCCACCAGGGTTTGTATGTTTGAGGCAAGCCTCTCATCAAGGGTTTTATTCACTATGTCAGTGATGATGGGTGTGATAAGAGGCAGGGAATTTTGAAAGATAGCAACCATTTTCTCAGGGGGTTCTATCCCTGAGAAATAGTGCTAGAAGCAGGGGCTGGTGGCTGAGATTTTGGGAGTGGCTCTGTATTTGTGAGACCTTCAGGTGAAGGTGCCATCTGTGGGTGAATGGTGGCAGATGGACTTGATTCTTGAGTCATTTTTAGTAGCTCTTTGAGTCTACTCACCTCATCCTCAAGAATGGTATTGTGAGCTAAAACATCATAGAAGAAGCTCAGGTCATCATCAGTTTTAGCTGAATCACCTGACCTCCTGATTAGATCAGGATGTACATGTGCTGAGTATGGCTCAGTAATCACATGTGCCCCATTGTCTTGGTACTGGGGACTTCCTGCCTCAGGAGAGGATCCTTCATTGGCAGTTGCCTCTGGTGAGGACTTAGAGATGTTACCAGCTGCATCCTGTTCATGTGCTGAATCAGGAAGAGTGGCAGCCTCACCAGATGTTCTTATCTCCTCTGCCACACTGGAAGATAGAACATGGTAATCCCTGTGCTGGGGGTTCTCAGCAACACTTGGTTCCTCCCTCTCAATGGTTGGGGTTTTCCCAGTTGTGATAGGTGCCTGGGGAGAGGGTGGAGTGTTGAGCCGAGTCAGCACTTCTGCTATGATAAATGTGGGGCTTTTTGGGGCGGTTGAAGTGGGAGATTGGGGTGAATCTGTTTACACCTGGGGAGAGTGGTGCTCTTCAATGGTAACGTTCTCAAGTGAGATAGGTTCCAGAGATGTGGCTTCCCCGAAAATGATTGCTTCAGGATCCTGTGAGAGGATTCCTGAGTGGTTAAGGCTGGTAGAGTCCTTGTAACTACTGGGGGATTAATACCAGTAGCTACTTCCTGCCTTTGTTGTGCAGGGGCATCCTCAGGGGACTCAACTCCCCGAGTAGCCTTTTTGGGCTTTTTGGCTCTGGGTTTGGTGGGGACTTTGGATTTGGAGGTGGAGGCTGTGGGTTCCCGTTGCTTGGGTTTTAGTAGCTTGGCAGCCTGTTTGAGATGTTGGTCTGAGTTGTGCCTGGAGTATACTTCAGTCAATACTGCCAGAGCAGGGATTCCAAGGCCAACAAGTCCCTCAGCTTGAAGCTGGTTTTCAATGATGGCCATGATGAACATTGGATATAATATCCATCGGTTAGCCAAAGGTTTCACAGCCATATCTTTAAGTTCTAAAACTATTATTTCAGAAAAATTTAAATTTTGTTGCTCTAGGATGGAATACAATACCTGTTGCCACCTGTATGACATTTGATCCCATGAAGAAGTTTTAGGGGAAAGACAGACATTGACCATGTGAAAGATCAATCGTTCAGCATCATGGAAGTGCTTCTTGAGGATGGTAGAAGCATGAAGGTCACCCTGGTATCCATGGTGGGCAAAAGATAGATCGGTTGTGCCCTTTGGATACTCAGTGATGAAGGTGGCATCATTCAAATTTAGGGTTTGGCAAATGATTGCAGAAGTGATGACCACCTTTTGGTTGTTGACGAACGACTGGAGAGAGACCTCGGTGTCATTCTCCCTAGTGGTAAGGGTGACGTTCGTCCAGAACTGGTTTAGGGATTCGGCATAAATGGTTGGATTAAGAAGAAAATCCGTTTTGTATGGAGAATGGACCATTAGATCAATGGAATTATCAAACTTGGTCCAAAAGGGTGATTTGGTAAGGAAGGTAACACAGTTGTGTCTTGGTTTGAGCTGCATGGTCGTCATTAATGTGAGGAGAGAGGTTTCAGAGTTTTTAAACGTTAGGTTTGTGAGAGAATGAAAAACTCTGAAGTTAGGGTTAGGTATTTATAGGGTATGGGTATGAAACGACTAAAAGAAAAAGACTGAAGGTTTTGGTGTTAGTCATCAGTTGTTTTAAATGACTGATGACATGGTTTTAACCTTCAGAGTTTGTAAACAACTGAGGACTTGGTGTTAGTCATTAGTAGTTGTAAACTACTGAAGACATGGTTTTGTCCTTCAGTTGTTGTAAAAAACTGAGGACTTGGGTTAGTCATTAGTAGTTGTAAACTACTGAAGACATGGTTTTGTCCTTCAGTTGTTTTGAAATGAAATATCAGTTGTTTGAATCAGCTGAAGAGTAAAGTTACTCATCAGCTGTTGTCGTCAATTCAGTTGTTTCAATTGACCTCAACACTTACTCATCAGACTTTGTCTGATTTTTTAGATGTTTCATTGGTCATCAGCTCTTGTGAATATTTATTCTTCAGCTCTTGTGAACAGATGTTCAGAAGGTCTGATGAAATAAATTATTCTTCAGAGCTTGTGAACAAATGTTGTCTTCAGTACTTATGTGTAAGATTACACATCAGTACTTGTGGACAAAATTTGTTCTTCAGTACTTATTTGTTAGAAATAGACATCAGTAGTTATAACCACATCAGTAGTTGTAACTTCATCAGTTCTTTTTAACAAATAATGTACTTCAGTACTTTGATGTATTTTAGCCTTTAGTAGTTATGACACATCAGTAGATATGAAAAATACTGAAGACAAAATAACTCATCAGTACTTATTTTTGACTTTTGTATACTAATGTTCATCAGTACTTGTGACCTGAGAGCATCAGTATTAGTCAATTATTGCAGCTGCAGCATACCAAGCCTTAGCACCAGATTTTGAAAAGGTGCACTGTCTAAAGGCTTAGTAAAGATATCTGCAAGCTCATCAGCACTAGGAACAAACTTTGGATCAATCAGACCTTTTTCATAACAATCCCTAATAAAATGATGTCTGATCTCAATATGTTTGGTCCTAGAATGCTGGACTGGATTCTTAACAATACAAAGACTGAAGCACTATCCATGAGTAATGGTGTCTTAGTCTCTGTAATGCCATAATCCAATAATTGATTCTGAAGCCAGAGTACCTGGGATGTACAACTTGCAGCAGCAATGTACTCTGCTTCAGCAGTTGATGTAGCAATTGAAGTTTGTTTCTTACTCTGCCAAGAAACTAAACAATTACCTAGAAATTGGCATCCACCAGAAGTTGATTTTCTGGTGACTTTGCACCCTGCATAGTCACTATCCGAGAAAGCAACTAATTTGCAAGAATGCCTAGTAGAATACCAAAGTCCTAGAGATTGAGTACCTTGCAAGTATCTAAAGATCCTTTTGACTGCAATCAAATGTGATTCTTTAGGTGCAGCCTGAAATCTAGCACAGACATATGTTGCAAACATAATGTCTGGTCTAGAAGTTGTAAGGTACATCAAGGACCCAATCATACATCTGTAAAGGGTTTCATCAACCGCTTTACCTTTCTGATCAACATCCAGTTGTGTGGTGCTGCTCATGGGAGTAGAACATGGCTTACAGTTTTGTAAATCAAACTTATTCAACAACTCTTTGGTATATTTGGACTGATGGATGAAGATTCCATCATCCTGTTGTTTGATTTGCAAACCCAGAAAGTACTGTAATTCTCCCATAGCACTCATTTCAAACTTGTTTTGCATTAACTTTGTAAATTCATCACATAACTGTGGATCAGAGGATGCAAAAATAATATCATCAACATAAATTTGAACAAGTAGCTTATGATGCCCTACTTTCTTAATGAATAAAATTTTATCTATGGAGCCTCTAGTGAAATTATTTTGAAGAAGAAAGTTAGACAATGTTTAATACCAGGCTCTAGGAGCTTGTTTCAACCCATATAGAGCCTTATCAAGCTTATACACCCAATCTGGATGTTTATTATCCTCAAAACCTGGTGGTTGACACACATAAACCTCTTCTTTTATTTTACCATATAAAAATGCAATTTTGACTTCCATTTGAAAAACTTTAAGATTATGAAAAGCAGCATAAGCTAAGAGCAACCTAATTGCCTCCAGTCTGGCTACAGGGGAAAAGGTTTCATAATAATCAATACCTTCTTCTTGTGCAAACCCCTGTACAATCAGTCTGGCCTTGTTCTTAACAATTTGGCCCTTTTCATCTGTTTTATTCCCAAACACCCATTTGGTGCCTATTGCACACTTACCTTGGGGTAAAGGAACAAGCTCCCACACTTGCTGCCTTTTGAACTGAAGAAGCTCAAGCTGCATTGCTTCAACCCATCCATTGTCTCTTAATGCAACAGGGTAGTTCTTTGGCTCTTGCTGACTGATGAAGAGAGCATAGAAGCAGAAATTGGACCAATTGACTTTTGGTTGAGACTCCAGCATTGATATTTCTAATGATTTGAGACATTGGATGATCCTTCAGCTCTTTATAAACAATGAGGTCTGTGCAAGTGTTTGTAGGACCTTCAGTAGCAACAGATGTTGATGAAGATTCTTGAAACTATGTTGGTTATGGCAACTCAAATGAAGTAGAGGATTCAGAAATCTCATCAGCATTTATTGTGGATGGAGCTGCTGAAGCTACAGGAGCATCAGGTTTAGATGACTCAGGCAGTTGGTCACTAAACCTGAAAAGGTGAGTACTTACTACATCATCATCAATATCACCAGGTGGAGAACTATTGACAGGAACAACAGCTGGAGACTGATAAGGAACATATTGCAGTATGTCCAACTCAAATAACTCCACAGGGTTTTGTTGAATCTTGTCCTTTGGAGATTCATTTAACTTCACATGCAAAGTCTCTTCAACCACCTTTGTTTTGCAGTTGAAAACTCTGTATGCCTTGCAAGTAGATGAATAACCAACAAAATACCCTGCATCCACCTTTGATTCAAACTTCTGGAGTGGATTCTTTGTGTTGAGAATATAACAGGGACACCCAAATGCTCTAAAAAATGAAATCAAAGGGGCCAAATAATGTAGTACTTCATAAGGAGTCTTCATCAACCTCTGATTTACTAATACTCTATTCTGCACATAGCAAGCTGTGTTGATAGCTTCAGCCCAAAAGGTTAGTGACAGTCCTGAATCAGCCAACATTGACCTAGCAGCTTCAACAAGTGTACTGTTCTTTCTCTCCACCACTCCATTTTGTTCAGGAGTTCTTGGAATGCTGAACTGCCGCTTGATTCCCTTTGACAAGTAGAATTCATCAAGTGTGTAATTTCTAAATTCTATGCCATTGTCACTCCTCACACACTTGACTGTAAGGGAATATTGTTTCTCAACATACAACACAAAGTTCATAATAGCTTGTGCAGCTTCATCTTTGGAGTGCAAGAATAAAGTCCATACAAATCTGGAGTAATCATCCATAATTACCAGACAGTATTTCTTCTTTGCCATGCTCATCACTCTAACAGGACCAACAAGATCCCTATGCAATAATTGCAAGCAGGCAGTGGACTTTCGCTCTTCTATTGGAGGGAATGATACGTTGTGTTGCTTCCCTTTTAAGCAGGCAGTGCAGTTGTCATCATATTTGAACTACTTCATAGGCAACCCTCTTACTAAACCATGGTGAATCAGCTGGTTCATGTTTTTGAGATTCACATGACCAAGCCTTCTATGCCATAGTTCAGATTCCTGAGGAGAAGCCTTGGAGAATAGGCAAGGATGGCCTTTTAGATCGATTTTCTTTGACAAGTCCAAGGCATATACTCTTCCTTTCCTGTTGGCCTTCAGGAGAGTATGATCATCCAATACCTTGTCAATCAAACTCAGAACTTTGGAAGATAGAATCCTACAATTCTGACTGGTGAAAATGGCAATGTGACCTTTATCACACATTTGACTGACACTCAAGAGGTTATACTTGAGATTCTCCACATGGTTGACATCATCAAACCTTATTTCACCATTAGAAACAAAGCCTTTGCTGATGATGTAACCTTTTGCATCATTGCCAAAAGAGACAAACCCCTTCTTTCCTTGAGAGTAGTCATTAAGAAGAGAGCTGCTCCCTGTCATATGCATGGATCCTCCACTGTCTACATACCAGATGCTTCTTTGGCATGCTGAAGAACCCTGCATTCATCACAACAAATTAGTTAGTTTTTGAGACCCAAACCTTTTTGGTTTTGGGTCTGTTCTCATAAACAGATTTAATACTAACTTGTTTGTTATGATTGACAGTCTGAGGTGGTGGAGATGATGTAGAAAAGGATTCCTTTGGCTTGGTTTTCCTTTTCTGTGGTTTCAGCACAGGAGCATCTAATTGGTTGACTCTCCCCAATAGATGTTGAACCATCATGACAAGTTGTGTCTGATTGTTTGCTAAAGCTTTCAGCTCATCAGACACATCAGCTCTTGGCTGTGATGGGTTCCTGTATTGCCCATCTTCCTTTGAGCAACCTCAGCTATTGCCTGATGAACCCCTTCCTTCTTTTTGGATTTCTTTAAGGACTTTGGGGTTTCAGGTTGAGATGTTGCTGGTACAAACTTGGTTTCAAACTCATCTTCATTGAGGTCCTTGGGTAGTTGGGTAGTTGCAAACTTTGATGCAAATGTTTCTTTGATGGGTCCTTATACTTCTCTAGAAGTACCCCTTCCCTAGCCTTATCATCTGTGATTTGGTATTTTAGTTTATAAATTTCATCATTTTTATCATGCAAAACAGACTCAAACTTAGCTTTTCTTTTGGAAAGTGCTTGCTCTAGCTCAAGATTTTTATTAATTAAAGCTACATTTGCTTCTCTAATAGATGCAAATGTGGCTATGCATGATTCTGAACATAACTTGGCCTTTGCCTCTGAAGATACCTGTGATGTTGGAGCATTTGAAGATGAACTATCAGCAGACTCCAAGGCCATGAGAGCAAGGTTTCCAAAGGGATTGTCACCACCATGTTGACCAGCACCAGGAAACAGTTGTTCATGACCAGACATATCATCTGGTAAACAGCTCCAGTTAACAACTCCTGGGGTGAAAAAGCTGTGTTGTTGAGGTTGAGATTGTTGATGAGATTGTGATGGTTGAGGCTCAGGAAGGGCATGTGGTTGTTGAGCAATGGGTGCTTGAACTTGGTTTGGCTGAGGCATGTAATAGCAGGGGTAAGGATATGGCATATGACCTTGAGGGACAAAATATGCAAGTGATGACTGAGCTTGTGATGGATGACCAGAACTAGTGGAATGTTGCCCTTTGTTTTGTGAGCTATTGCTTGGGAAGGTCACAAAGGGTGCAGATGAGTTAGATCTAGATGATCTACACTCTCTAGCAAAGTGTCCAAGCCTATGGCACCTGTGACACCTCAATTTGCTCTTGTCAAAACCAACTTTGGTTTTGCCAGAGAGAGCAGGGAATTTCCTACCAGTTCTTTTGTAGAACTTTTGAGATCTGATATTGATCATTGCCATTTGGCTCAAAATATCCATCTCTTCTAGATCATCATCTGGAATGCCCTTCAAATCTTCCATCAAAAAGCACCAGTTATCACTGCTGCCACCTGAACTACCATCCACACCAACAAAAGCATGTTCTACATTAGTAGAGAAATCAATATGCTCATCATAGGCACTTTCTCATGCAGCATACTCTGACTCCTGACCTATCAGTGCAGTATTGCCTGATACAAAGTCATCAGTGAGCTTTCCAGATGAAGACAACTTCCTTTTCTGTTCTATCTCTCTTTTAAATGTCAGCAGTTTCCTATGAAGTTAGGTGAGAGATAGAGTGCTCAGATTTGCACTAGAGCGTAGGACAATAGTGTATGTCCCATCTCTCAGGCAGGGATCTCAGGAATCGGTTGTTCATCTGGCTGTTTGAATACTCTTTTTTAACCATTTTCAGCTCAGAAATCAAACATGAGAATCGCTCAAACTGTTGAGTCAGAGTCTCACCCTTCCTATGAGAGAATGTCTCATATTGTTGGGCGAGGATTTCCCTAGTGTTTGCTAAGACCTCATCAGTTCCTCCAAATTGTTCCTTCAGAGCAACCCAGAGGTCATGAGCAGTTTCATGATGCATAAGCCCTGAATAGATTTCATTAGGCAGTGCCATGGCCAGAATTCCATGGGCTTTAGCATCAATTTCGAACATCTTTAGGTCTTCATCCGAATACTGATCAGGTTTCTTCGGAACCCTCTCATTTGTTTCCGGAGTACTCACCATAGGCTTGTATGGTCCATGCACCACTGATTTCCAACAACCAGCGCTGTTGATAGACAGGTGATGGAGCATACGTCGTTGCGATATGTTATACTCACTCCTAACAAGCATCGAAGGCTTTGTTAAGGAGCCAGTATTATGAGGATCATTTCTTGGTGTCGCCATTGAACAAATTCAAGCAAATTCAAAGTAATTTCAGTAAATCTAGCTCAAAACTACATAGAACCTCAAATTGATTGACCAGAAGCAGCAGAAACTCAATCTTTATAACCGATTCTTGCAAATTTGCTAATTCGACCAAACGTAGATACCAAAGGAGCAGTTTCAATGATCAATTGTTAAATCGATCAATGATTAACCTTGCTCTGATACCATTTGAAAGGATCTAAGCATCTAGTTTGATCAATTAGATTGGATTTGCTGCGGAATAGCATACGAATTAGAACAAATTATAGCAAGAGCACACAAGATGTATCAATGAAACAGTATGGTTATAGAGAGAGAGAATTTCTGCCAAAAGGTATATTTTCATTCAACACACGCTTCGGCACGTTTACAACTAGGTAATCTTTCCTTTTATAGGATAGATGACGTCAGCTGATGTCACTTGACAGTGACATCTAACCGTTATTACAACAAACTACTGAAAGTAGACTAAACTACTGAAGATGTCTAACAGCTGACATCTTCTTACAAAAGACAAGTGTAAACTACTACAACTACTGAAAAGAAACTACTGAAACTACAACGTCTGAAGAACATGCTCTTCAGACGTTTTACAAAGTACTGAAACATAAAAGAAAACTACTGATAAAGAAAACCATCACAACAACTGAAGAATACTTCTTCAGCTATTGTGACAACCTCTGAAGTTTTTAATACTTGAACTTCAGACTTGAACTTCAGCTGTTGTCATCAGCTGATGTCTTCAGCTGATGTCTTCAGTTATTGTCTTCAGTCTTTGTACTTCAGCTGATGTCTTCAGTCTTTGTACTTCAGCTGATGTCTTCAGTCTTTGTACATCAGCTGATGTCTTCAATCTTTGTACTTCAGCTGATGAAGTCTTCAGTTGTTGTCATCATCAGCTGATGAAGTCTTCAGCAGTTGTTGTGATGTCTGTGGGACTTAAAGGTTTTTCTGATCTGGCTCATTGGTTCGTTTGGTCCAACAGTTGTGCCTCCTCCACATGAGATCCTCCTGAACACCAAACAAAGACCTGTTAATAATAATCCAATCAAGGACCATGTGGTGACTACTCCTCTGGTTAGTGATCCGGACACCGCAGTTAAACCTGCTCCTCCGGTCAATGATCAGAAGACATCAACTTCGGGCACAACGGATAAAATCATCATTGAGAATAGGGTGGAAGAGAATGTTCAAGCATCTCTTGGGTTGGGTTCAAAATCTGCTGTCACATAACCCAAGATTTCAAAAACCACTCAATCTAAACCGGTTAAGCAAGATTACAATCATCTTAAAAGACAAAGTAATCATAGTGTTAAACAAGTAAAATTTGTCAAAGAAGGTGAAAATCAAAAGGTTGAGACCAAATCATTCTGAAGTACGATGGCTTTTTCAACTACGATGGCTTTTTCAAATCATTCAACCTTCCTCAGATAGATTCGGATGAAGAGACTGCTGCTCAGATGATGCACGATGTCTTAAATACACCGAATCTGGATACCAGCAATGTGACACCTGCTAGTGGTGCTTCGGGATCTTCAGTAGCTGCTCAGGAAGAAAGTGATGATTCTTCAGACGATGAAGAAGCCGTTGAGACCAGCAATGAGCATAATGTTAATCAAGATGGAAGCTCAACAGATGCTGAACATGCATCAGGGAATCCGAATACTAAACCTACAGTCACAAATCTAGATACTGAAGTTGTCGTTCCTGTGACACCTGTGACTAAGATCAGTGTGAATCATCCACCGGAGGCTATCATTGGGGATCTTCACTCTGGCGTGCAGACGAGAAATCAGCTATATTCTGCTGATTATGCTGCAATTATGGAAAAGGGCTACGTGAATGACGGGGCTTTCAAATGTTTTGTTTCTCAAGTCGAGCCCAAGCACGTAAGCGATGCCCTGAAGGATGAGGCCTGGATCAATGCTATGCAGGAAGAGCTGCTACAGTTCAAGAAGGTTGGAGTGTGGACACTCGTTGACTGGCCCAAAGGAGTTAAAGTGATTGGCACCAAATGGGTGCTACGCTGCAAGAAGGATGACCAAGGTGTTGTTATTGTTTCTAATGAAGTGTTTGCACCCATTAGAGTGGATCAGCAGTTGGAACCTATTGCTCATCAGTTCCATACCTTGGTTGTCTAATAGACATATAAGAGTGTGGTGGAGAAGTTTCATTGGTTCCCAATCCACTCTTGTTTTGATGTCACACCTTTGAGTGAGAGGATGATGGAAGAATGGTTTTGAAGTTATGCTCTTGAATAGCATACTTCTCTTCTTTAGCCTCAGCTATTACTCGCTGGGCTTGAGCCTTAGTCAACTTAGAAACCAGATCTTTTATTTGAGTCCTGTAGTTTGAGTGTTCATGCTTTAAAGAGGAAAAAGTTTTCTCTAACTCGTCAATTTTAAGTTTATAATCTGATTCTGCTCTCTTGAAATCAGATTTTAGTATGTTTAAGGACTCAATATCAGATTTGATTTCTATGTTGTAGTCCTGATACATTTCAACCTTAGCTATACATGCAGGAGTGCAGAGATTTCATATACCTTAACATCATCAGTTCAAGTGATAAGAGCTTAAGCAGGGGTTACATCTTGCACTATGAAGTTCCAGTTAACTTCCTGAGCAACAGCTGTAGTTTACTGCTCAATTTGTTTAGTTGCAGCTTTTGGGGTAGCATGATGTTGAGAGGCTTGAGTAGGTTCAGGATTAGATCTTGGAGCTTTGCATTCCCTTGCAAAATGGCCAAGTTGGTTACAGTTGTAACATTTGGCTTTTGACTTATCAAACCCAAACTTACTGTTAGTTGGGTTATGCGGAAACTACCTTCCAGTTCTTTTAAAGAACTTCTTTGCTCTATAGGTTTTAAGAGCCATTTGTTGGACAATGTCAATGTATTGAACCTCGTCTGTACTGAAACACTCTAGATCGTAAAAGAAGAATTGATAATCATTAAAATGTTCATTTCCTAAAACAAAAGCACAATTATCATGAAAAGGACTTTGTTGAGCGTTTTGAGACCTGGGTGTCTCATGAAATGTGATGTAAGGTCCAGACAAGTGAGATGGTTGTTGATTGTTGTTCAGGTACATCTTGGGCTGGGGAGTTCTTGACCCTTCAGCAACATGTAGGGCATTGCTGACAGGAGGGTTTGAGCTTTTATTCATCTGATGGCCTTTCTGAGTCTCCATCTCTGTACGGTATCTATCAAGGATCCTATACAGTTTAGTCATGGTGAGTGTGTTCAAGTTTTCAGTTCTCTTGATAAAGACACAATAGAAGCTCCACTGATGAGGAAGTGCACTCATGAATTTTCTAACTATATCTCTATTTTCAAGAGTCACACCCATAGACTGAAGAGATGTAATTAAGTCCAAGTATCTGAAGTATTGTTGGCTTAAGGTCTTACCAATAATGTAAGTGGATTTTTCAAACTTCTGCTTCAGTACATATTTCTTGGACTTTTTGGATTCTAAGAAACCAGAGTACATCAATGTCAAAGCATCAAAGAGTTTTATGGCTGTAGTACAATGCTCAAAGCCTACCATTATAGAGTTTGGTATGGCAGTGAGCAATACAATCAATGCTTTGCTATCGATGTCCATTTCGTGAAGTCTTCATCTGAGTAATCTTTAATATCCTTTTCAATCATAGTACCACCGCCAGTTGAAGATTCCACTTTTGGCTTGTAAGGACCATGAGTGACAAATCTCCACATCCGGCTATCTTGATACTTGATGAATCCTTCAATACGTTGACACCAGCGTCTGAAATTATCAGAAGTGATAATAGGAGCCTTAGTCATGGTTCCCATCTTAGTATTAAAATATTTTTGGTTGAGGGCCATTTGAGTAGAGTGAGTGAGTATGAAGAAATATGGGTGATTTGGGATGGTTAGATCTCATAATCAAGAGCCTGGAAGCTCTAATAGCAATTGCAGGATCGATGTTGTTCTCTCAACACAATATTGTCTCTCAAACACACTAAGTTTCACTCATGTGATGATGTAGAATTTCAAACTAAGTTGATGATAATATACTAAGTTAATGAACACAAGAAATGATTTTTAAGATACTTGTATATATTACTTCTCAACTAAAATGTTTACAAGACTCTTACAAAGCATGCATAATAAGTTACATTGAGAAACTATATATATTACTACCTATTGCCGGTTATAGTTTGAAAACCAGATGGAACTTACATCTAAACAAATACTACATTGCTAGACATAAGGTATCTAAGATAAAATACTATCCTAGATTAGGTAGTCATGACAGGTCCATGACTTACCTTTTGTTACCTCCTAAATTTGGTAACTGTACTAACTGATAAAGGTGAACAATAAAATAAAGTATGGTCAACTACTTGGGCGTGGGAAACCGCCATGCAGTATCTCAGATTTGTAAGTCAGGCCATATTATGTCCACTGGTCCATAGCTAGTTCTTCTCAAGGTAAAATGGATTCGGAAGAATAAAGTCTTCCGAAACCATTTATACTTTGGAAGAGTTAACTTCTTCCGAGACTTTGGCAAGTCTTCATGATATTTTCCTTCAGAAAACTTTTGTCTTGATTCTTCGAAGTGTTTGTACTTCAGAAAGAGAACTACTTAGTCTCGGAAGACTTAGTTCCTCCTTCGGAAGTTCTTCATCCTTAAGCTTTGAAAGATCTTAACTTTGCTTCGGAAGTACATCTTTGTCTTCGGAAGCCTTTGCTCAGTTGCATAAAAAAATCTTCTATGTAATTGTACACATAGAAGACAAAGATGTACAAGAGAACCATCTTTGTCTTTGTCTTCGGAAGACTTGCCAAAGAAGGGTTCTTCATCCTTCGGAAGCCTTTGCTCAGTTGCATAAAAAGATCTTAACTAAAGCTCATGTATGAGGGTTTCAAGAAGCCAAGGAAAACAAGAAAGACCTCATAATTGTAACACCCGAAAGTTTGGCTTTTTGGTAGGCTGTGCGACTGAGCCTCAGTCGCCTGGGGTTTATGCGACTGGAGGTTCAACCGCATGCTATTCGGCCGATCGGAGCTCAACCGTACGATTGGAGTTCAACCGCCCGAATGAAGGACGAACCGCATGGAACACATGCGACTGGGGTCCAATCGCATGGTGTTCATGCGACTGAAGGTCCAGTCGCCCCTAGACATGTTTTCTAGGACCCCTCATTTACATGTTTTCTAACGATTTTGGGGCTGGAATCACATAGAAACCCTATTTTTGAAATAGTGTAAGTTTGACCCATTTGGGTAAATCTTGAGTAATATGTTTATAGTAAGAATTAGGACTTGTTTATGCTTGTATGATGTCCTAGTATGAATCCCTGAGGCTTGTGAGGGTCGATTTGGGCTGAAAATGGGTTTATGATGAGTGTGGGTGCGTGAGTTCGCGACTGCTGTTCATGAAGAACTCCAGTCGCTGCCCAGTTAGGGTTATGCGACTGAAGGGCCATCCGGCCGAATGAGGAATAGTTGATGTCCAGTCGCACGATTGAGGCTCAGACGCACGATTGAGCCTCAGTCGCACGATGGGCTATGCGATTGGGGGTTTCGGTCGCATAGGTCCAATTGCAGGGTAGTTCAGTCGTACGGTTAAGAGTTAGTCGCATACAACCCTGTCGCATAGTGTCTAGTCTTACGGAAGGAAGTCTAGGCGCACGATTGTATGCCCATTCGCATGACAGCCCAATCGCACGGTCCAGTCGCATGGAGGACATGCGACTGAGATAGGTTCAGTCGCCCATGAAGGGCTAATGTGAATGATGATGCTATGAATGATTACGTATGTATGATGCCATGTATGATGATGAATGTATGATGGGTGTATATGTTCCTTATGATTGTGTATGTTTATCTTTCCGAAACTTTACGAATAACGAGAATGAATGAATGAAGTATTATATAACGTAAAGTGAAAGATAATGAAAGAGGAACATGATGATGAATGCATGTATTAACGAATGAACGAAAAGAAGAATGATGATGAATACATGCATTAATGAACGAACGAATTAAGTCTTGCAGCATTGAATAACGCGATTGGTCCTTCTCTGTGATCGACCATGGTCATGGTACCTCTACCGCTTACCTCTAGTACCGTGGCATACGTTTTGTTGTTCATATGTTGACTTCGGCCCGGTAGCTAATAACGATCGGGGTGTAGCATATGGTATTGGTACAATCACCTTTCAATGTGCAAGTAAGTATGAAACGGGATTCTTGTCATTCGACCACAGTAATCATAGCCGAGTGCTATGAAGTGGGTAAAGCCTGACAGAATCCATACGAGAAGTTAAAGATAACGATATATAACGGATGATGAAGATAATAATGAATATTATCTCTGTGTACGTATGATGTATGAACGCATGTATGAAATGATACTTTTAAATAAGTAAAAGTAAGTTTTATTATAAAACTAGAACTCACTCAGCAACGCTGACTTTTATGTGTTTTCCAGTTGGCAGGTAGTGTTGCTGAGGATGGCACGAGGCGGCTACTCAGCTCTTTTGGGATGGCATTCTCCATTTGATAATGCTGCAACGTCATGTGTTGCGGGCTCGTAATGCACGCAACACATCATGTTGCATGCAAGTGCAAGATTTCTTGATAATCCTGATAAACAGGATTATTTAAGAAATCTTCTTTATGAAGAAAAATATATTCTTGAACTTAATATCTTCTATTAGAGGTCACTGTTTAGGACCATTTTGTACACAAGAGAAGATGAAATCTTTTGTAGTAAAGCTAGACCACGATGTAAAAGCTTTTATGATGAAATGAGAATGCATATTTTAGTAATTCCGCTGCGTTATTCCCTTATGTTTATATTAAATGTATGTTTTAAGTGTGATGACGACCAACTGTGAGGTGCCCGGGTTCGGGGCCTTACAAGTTGGTATCAGAGCCAAAGTTTAAGTGAAATGGGTAAATTTTAAAACAAACCTAAACTTAAACTGAAAATGGGACAAGGAGAATGAGAATGCCATCTGAGTAGTTGCGTGCCATCAGGTATTTTTCGTAAAGATTAACTGGTATTATGTGCGCATGATATGTGAATTACGTGTACTGTTAGACTTAGATACTAATGTAGTCAGGATAGGTAATGCTCGGGGTACGAAGAGTACAGTAAGTGGCTAATCACAACTGGCCACTGTAATTAGGGACTTACTATACTTAACATAAACTGAGCTATTTCCTTGAATGACCGTGTTGGTGTTTGAATCTTTCAGTGTGATAGAAGATGGTCGGTGGTAGATCATCTAAAGCTTCCCGTGGTGGTGGACGTGGTGCTGAACCGCGTAACACGCGAGGGAGGTCTACGACAGAGAAAGTAGTTCATGAGGAAGACGAGACTCCTCATTAGGAGGAAGTAGACGAAAGCGCAAATTTGAGGGCCTCGGTAAAAGAGGCGGTGGTCGAAGAAGTGCACCAGGTCATGCAGAAGATCTTACCGTCTGTAGTGACCGAAGTGATAAAGGCAGTATGTGAAGATGATAGACGAGGGAGGAATCGGTCCTCAGGTAGACGGCAACAGGCGGAAGCAGAAACAGTATTATCCGATGATGAAGAGGAAGAGGAGGAAGAGCAGGTACGGGAGACAGCCCGGGGTTGCAACTATGGGGCGTTTATGAGGTGCAAGCCCTCGACTTTTGATGGTTCTGGTACTGCTACTGATGCTCACCAATGGGTGATGGAAATGGAGGCTGTCCTCGATATTAGTGATTGCCAGGAGGACAAGAAGGTGAAGTTTGCTACTCACTCTTTCACAGGGTCGGCTTTGTGCTGGTGGAACAATATAGTCCAAGCCGAGGGTAGCAGGGCTATAGGGAAGATGAAGTGGGCTGAGTTGAAAAGGCTGGTGATTGAGGAATTCAGTCCTCGTCGGGAAATGGACAGAGTTGAGAGAGAGTTCCTACAGTTGGAGGCGGGGACGATGACCCACCAACAATACACCACCAAGTTTAACGAGTTGGCGCTGTTGGTGCCAGAGCAGGTGACGCCGGTGTCTCGAAAGATCAACCGGTATATTCAGGGGCTGCCAGCTGAAATTTGTTGGCACTTGATTTCTGCCCGACCAAACACTTTCAGGTCGGCAGTGGATTTGGCGGGAAGGTTATTCGATGAACGGGCTGCGTTGGTAAAGGCTGAGGGTAGCAAGAAGGGAAGTGGAGAGAAGAATTGGCAGGGGAAGAGAATTGGTCGGGGTGATACTTCAACGAGCAACAAGAAGGCGAGGGTGGATGACCACCGGGTGGTCGTGACTGGAGCTGGGGTGAGGAAGTGTGGTAAGTGTGGAAGGGAGCACTCAGGGGAGTGCAAATGGGGATCCAACATCTGCTTCAAGTGTGGGAAGACAGGGCATGTATCAAAGGATTGCCGGATGGGCAAGTGTTTTAACTGTGGGGAAGGTGGTCATATGAGCAGGGACTGTAAGAAGTCGAGGGCTGAGGCTTCAGGGGTAAAGAAGACGGGAAGTGAAGGTCCGAGAGCAAGCGCCAGGGCATTCACAATGACGCAGGATGAGGCTAGGACGGACCCCGATGTAGTGTCCGGTACGTTTCTGGTGAACCAAACTGTAGCCTCTGTATTATTTGATTCGGGTGCCAGTAGGAGTTTTATTTCTGCTGCTTTTTGTGCTAAATTGCCCGTTAGTAGGAGACGTGTGAATGTGCCGTTTGATGTAGAGACTGCTATAGGAAAAACCACCAGGATTTCCGAGGTAATTGAGGGTTGCGATATAGAACTGGAGGGTCACAAATTCCCAGTTAAACCATTTGCGATGACGTTAGGCGGTTTCGATTTGGTGCTTGGGATGGATTGGTTGGCAGATTTCGAGGCGAACATTGTGTGTCGCAAGAAGATGATCAGTTTGACAGCGCCCGACAGTAGTCCAGTGACAGTTCATGGCGATCGGGTTACTATGATTCCGAAGGTGATCTCAATGGCAGTGGCGGGGAAATGTATGAGGCGTGGATGTAACGCCTTTTTATGTTATGTAAAGGATGTAGAGAAGCCGACACCACAACTATCTGATGTTCCGGTTGTGTGTGAGTTCCCAGACGTGTTCCCGGAAGACTTATCGGGATTGCCACCTGATAGAGAGATCGAGTTCCAGATTGATCTGATACCAGGCGCCCAACCTGTTGCCAAAGCACCATACCGATTGGCCCCGACAGAGATGAAGGAGTTGATGGAGCAGTTACAAGAGCTGCTGGATAAGGGGTTTATTCGACCGAGTATCTCACCTTGGGGTGCTCCGGTCCTGTTTGTAAAGAAGAAGGACGGTAGTATGAGGATGTGCATCGACTACCGCGAGCTGAATAAGCTGACAGTGAAGAACAGATACCCCTTGCCGAGAATCGATGATTTGTTCGACCAACTTCAAGGCGCTAGCTGGTTTTCACGAATAGATCTTCGATCAGGCTACCATTAACTGAAGGTGAAGGAGCAGGATATCCCTAAAACAGCTTTTCGTACGTGCTACGGTCACTATGAGTTCCTCGTCATGTCTTTTGGTTTGACCAATGCGCCAGCTGCTTTTATGGACCTGATGAATAGGGTGTGTCGGCCGATGTTGGATAAATCGGTGATTGTATTCATTGATGACATCTTGATTTATTCGAAGAACGAGACTGAGCATGCCGGTCACATTCGCGAAGTTCTGGAGACGTTGAGAAGGGAGAAATTGTATGCAAAATTCTCCAAGTGCGCATTCTGGTTGCGTGAGGTCCAATTCTTGGGTCACGTGGTAAATCCGGATGGAATTATGGTCGATCCGGCAAAGGTGGAGGCAGTAATGCAATGGAAGACTCCGAAGACGCCGTCCGAGATCCGTAGTTTCTTGGGTTTGGCGGGTTACTACCGAAGGTTCATCCAAGACTTTTCCAAAATTGCTTCTCCACTGACAAAGTTGACCCGGAAGGATGTGAAATTTGTATGGGGTCAAGCTCAGGAGAAGGCGTTCGAAGAACTGAAGACAAGATTGACCCAAGCTCCGGTTCTGTCATTACCCGAGGGAAGCGAAGATCTAGTGGTTTATTCTGATGCTTCTTATTCGGGATTGGGATGCGTGTTGATGCAGAGGGGAAAGGTTATAGCTTATGCATCCCGACAGTTGAAAGTCCATGAGGTTAATTACCCTACTCATGACTTGGAGCTCGCAGCTGTGGTGTTCGCGTTAAAGATTTGGAGGCACTATCTCTACGGAACGAAGTGCACCATCTTTACCGACCACAAAAGCTTGAAGTACTTCTTCGAGCAAAAAGATCTGAATATGAGGCGACGGTGATGGTTGGAGCTTATAAAGGACTATGATTGTGAGATCCATTACCATCCGGGCAAAGCCAACTTGGTGGCGGATGCCCTTAGCCGAAAGGAGAGGCCCGAGCCAATTCGGGTGAAGGCGTACCAGCTAATCATGACCTCCGACGTGATGAAACAGGTCAAAGAGTTCCAAGATGAAGCTTTGAAAGACGAACATCTTAACTCTGAACGAATGAGAGGTCTGGTCGCGGAGTTGGGTGAGAACGCAACGGGTGTTAGAACCCGGTTTGGGTGTATGTGGATTCCTCGTCTTGAGGATCTGCGAATGAGGATTATGGATGAAGCTCATAAGTCTCGATACTCCATTCATCCCGGTGCCACCAAGATGTACCAAGACATGAAGAAAGATTATTGGTGGCCGGGTATGAAACGTGATGTGGTGGAGTATGTGAGTAAATGCCTCACGTGTTTGCAAGTCAAGGCAGAGCACCAGAAGCCGTATGGAAAGATTCAACCGTTGGACATACCAGAATGGAAGTGGGAGCACATCACCATGGATTTTATCACAAAGCTGCCACGTACCCCAAAAGGGTATGATACGATCTGGGTGATTGTGGATCGATTGACGAAAAGTGCTCACTTCTTACCGATGCGCGAGACATATTCGTCCGAAAGGTTGGCCGATCTTTTCATCAAAGAGATTGTGACTCGTCATGGTGTACCAGTGTCGATTGTGTCTGATCGCGACACCCGGTTTACATCCAAATTTTGGAAGAAATTCCACGATGCTATGGGGACGAGGTTGCATATTAGCACGGCTTATCACCCTCAAACTGATGGTCAGTCGGAAAGGACCATTCAGACTTTAGAGGACATGCTCCGAGCATGTGTTATTGACTTCGGTGGAAGTTGGGATGACCACCTGCCGTTAGCCGAATTCTCGTACAACAGCTATCATGCCAGTATTGGCATGTCACCCTATGAGATGCTGTACGGTAGGAGATGCAGGACACCCGTCTGCTGGGGTGAAATTGGTCAGAAAGAATTGGGAAGCGTCGAGGTGGTCGAGGCTACGACTGAAAAGCTCGAAAGAATTAAAGCTTATATGAAGGCAGCCAAAGACCGATAGAAATCGTATGCCGACAAACGACGCAGGCCGATTGAGTTCCAGGTGGGAGACCGGGTTATGTTAAAGGTCTCACCTTGGAAAGGGATCATTCGATTCCGAAAGCGGGGTAAGTTGAGTCCGCGATATATAGGCCCTTCCCGAATCATTGCTCGAGTAGGAGAGGTGGCCTATAAGTTGGATCTACCAGATGAACTAAGTGGAATTCACCCGACTTTCCACGTGTCTCATCTGAGGAAATGTCTGGCGGACGAGGACATGGTCGTTCCACTGGGGGACATCGAGGTAGACGAACGGCTCAACTATGTGGAGCAACCAGTGGCGATCATCGATCGCAAAGAGAAGAGGTTAAGGAATAAAGTGGTTCCCCTTGTGCGTGTACAGTGGAGGCACAGGAAGGGATCCGAGTCAACGTGGGAAGCTGAAGAAGAAATGAGGCAGCATTACCCACGATTGTTCGAAGAATAACAGGTTTCGGGGACGAAACCTAAAATAAGGGGGTGGACTTGTAACACCCGAAAGTTTGGCTTTTAGGTAGGCTGTGCGACTGAGCCTCAGTCGCCTGGGGTTTATGCGACTGGAGGTTCAACCGCATGCTATTCGGCTGATCGGAGCTCAACCGTACGATTGGAGTTCAACCGCCCGAATGAAGGACGAACCGCATGGAACACATGCGACTGGGGTCCAATCGCATGGTGTTCATGTGACTGAAGGTCCAGTCGCCCCTAGACCAGACGCGACTGAGCTGTGGGTATAAAAGAGGAGCAGCTCTCATTCTCCTCCCAACACTTGCATAATTCAGTCGGGAAAGAGAGCAGAGAGCGAACGAGAGCAGAGAAGAAAGGGGAAAGTGCTGACCGAGCTCCGGATTTGTCGTGAGGCTAGCCAAATCGAAGCTCATCAACTCCTACCTGTTAATGTGAGTTCTAGGACCCCTCATTTACATGTTTTCTAACGATTTTGGGGCTGGAATCATATAGAAACCCTATTTTTGAAATAGTGTAAGTTTGACCCATTTGGGTAAATCTTGAGTAATATGTTTATAGTAAGAATTAGGACTTGTTTATGCTTGTATGATGTCCTAGTATGAATCCCTGAGGCTTGTGAGGGTCGATTTGGGCTGAAAATGGGTTTATGATGAGTGTGGGTGCGTGAGTTCGTGACTGCTGTTCATGAAGAACTCCAGTCGCTGCCCAGTTAGGGTTATGCGACTGAAGGGCCATCTGGCCGAATGAGGAATAGTTGATGTCCAGTCGCACGATTGAGGCTCAGACGCACGATTGAGCCTCAGTCGCACGATGGGCTATGCGATTGGGGGTTTCGGTCGCATAGGTCCAATCGCAGGGTAGTTCAGTCGTACGGTTAAGAGTTAGTCGCATACAACCCTGTCGCATAGTGTCTAGTCGTACGGAAGGAAGTCCAGGCGCACGATTGTATGCCCATTCGCATGACAGCCCAATCGCACGGTCCAGTCGCATGGAGGACATGCGACTGAGATAGGTTCAGTCGCCCATGAAGGGCTGATGTGAATGATGATGCTATGAATGATTACGTATGTATGATGCCATGTATGATGATGAATGTATGATGGGTGTGTATGTTCCTTATGATTGTGTATGTTTATCTTTCCGAAACTTTACGAATAACGAGAATGAATGAATGAAGTATTATGTAACGTAAAGTGAAAGATAATGAAAGAGGAACAAGATGATGAATGCATGTATTAACGAATGAACGAAAAGAAGAATGATGATGAATACAAGCATTAATGAACGAACGAATTAAGTCTTGCAGCATTGAATAACGCGATTGGTCCTTCTCTGTGATCGGCCATGGTCATGGTACCTCTACCGCTTACCTCTAGTACCGTGGCATACGTTTTGTTGTTCATATGTTGACTTCGGCCCGGTAGCTAATAACGATCGGGGTGTAGCATATGGTATTGGTACAATCACCTTTCAATGTGCAAGTAAGTATGAAACGGGATTCTTGTCATTCGACCACAGTAATCATAGCCGCGTGCTATGAAGTGGGTAAAGCCTGACAGAATCCATACGAGAAGTTAAAGATAACGATATATAACGGATGATGAAGATAATAATGAATATTATCTCTGTGTACGTATGATGTATGAACGCATGTATGAAAGGATACTTTTAAATAAGTAAAAGTAAGTTTTATTATAAAACTAGAACTCACTCAGCAACGCTGACTTTTATATGTTTTCCAGTTGGCAGGTAGTGTTGCTGAGGATGGCACGAGGCGGCTACTCAGCTCTTTTGGGATGGCATTCTCCATTTGATAATGCTGCAACGTCATGTGTTGCGGGCCCGTAATGCACGCAACACATCATGTTGCATGCAAGTGCAAGGTTTCTGGATAATCCTGATAAACAGGATTATTTAAGAAATCTTCTTTATGAAGAAAAATATATTCTTGAACTTAATATCTTCTATTAGAGGTCACTGTTTAGGACCATTTTGTACACAAGAGAAGATGAAATCTTTTGTAGTAAAGCTAGACCACGATGTAAAAGCTTTTATGATGAAATGAGAATGTATATTTTAGTAATTCTGCTGCGTTATTCCATTATGTTTATATTAAATGTATGTTTTATGTGTGATGACGACCAACTGTGAGGTGCCCGGGGATCGGGGCCTTACAATAATGCAACAGTTTAAGAACTTTGCCTACAAGTCAGGCAGAACTATGACTCAATAATACTTTAGGTATGTTAAGATTGTAAATACTCTTATGGATGTTGGAGTAAAGCTTGAGAATAAAGAGATTGTGAGGGAGTTCATGATCTCTCTTCCCAGATAATGGACTCACAACTGTATGACCATTAAGAGAACTAAAAACCTCATCACTTTTACTCTTACAGAGTTGCATGGTATCCTTAGTGGCTACCAGATGGAGATGAACATGCAAAATCCATCAAGAAGCTCTTCTAGCAATCAATAGAGTTCAACCCTCCATGTGGTTTAAAGGGATAGTAGAGAACCACATCATAATCTTATCTGCTACCCTAACAACCCACAAAAGGGTCCTTTCATCACTTTCCCTGAGACACCAAGGGAGAGCTACATCCAAGGAAGCCCATTCCAAGAGACAAGCTCATCTAAACCTTTGTGTCTACTGATGAAAGTTATGAAAACTTTCTATTCAGTCTTGAAGACTTGTATTGAATCCATCCAGATGACTTGGAGTACATGAAGATAGTCCAGCAAATGACTCTTCTCACTCATAGAGCCAAGAAGTTCTATAAGAGAATAAGAAGAAAGTTTCCCAGTAATGTATCCAGTGGAAAGTATGGTCTGGATAAAAACAAAGTGAAGTGTTGTAACTGTAACCAAATGAGACACTTTGCTAGGGAGTGCAAGGCACCGAAAACAAATGGTGGCCAAGCACAATCTAGGCTAACTGCACTAATGTAGCTCCCAGATCTGAGAAGCCAACCTAATAAAAACAACAAGTTGTTGTTGTTAAAGAAGGAGGCTTTGACTAGAGCTTTAAGGTAGAAGATTTTTATCCCAACCAAGCACTGATGGATGACCATGAAAAAGCCAAGGTATTAGAAAATCTTTGTACACCTGAATGCATTTCTAAAGTAAATATGGATAGGTCCTATAAGCAGGAAGTGAGATCTGATCTTGAGTGATTAAACATTTTAAAAGCTGATTTCAAAATAGCTGAAAATGACTATAAACTTGAAATAGAGTATTTAGAGAAAACAATTTTAACTCTTTAGCATTAGCACATGAATGTTAGGCTGAGCTTCTGATCAACAAAGCCAAGACAGAAAAGTGTGTTGTTGAAGAGGAAACCTTCAAGAACATCATATCTTCATCCTTGCATGCAAAGATTTTTTTATCAGAACAGGCAGGGATTGGGTTCAAAGATAGTTCCTCCACACTCACTACTATCTGTAAGACCTCCAAGGTGTGAAACTTATCAAGATGAGCTACCCCTCATAGACCCTATCTAATAAGAGGATAAAAATGAAGATGAGATAGTGAATGATGGATATAAAATGAGTGAAGAGGATCATCTTAAGAAGGGCCACTATTCTCCTGGAGAGAAGAAACAACCAAGGATGACCAAGTCTGATGGGAAGAACTTGATCAGGGCAACAAAAGAAAATTAAAGAAGGCCTAAGAGATCAAGACCACCATCAACTCTAAGAAAACACAAGTTCATATTTCTGCTAGATTAGACGTGGTGAAGATTTAAGACTCAACCATGGACTCTAGTACCAGGAGTCCTAGTTCATGTCCAAATCATCCTGGTTAAGAGAAGAAGACTAATCAAATGTGCACCACTGCTGCACAGCCTGAACCATCCAGTTACAAGAGCAAGCCTCACCCTAAGAAGCCTGCTGCATCATCTATGAAGATGAAGAAGGAAGTGAAAAGAGATCAAACTCAGCCTCCTGCTCAGAAGAAGGCTCTCAGAAGTATGCCAGCTGAATGCATCATGTGCGGTAGTACCTTTCATATTACCAAGGATTGTATCTACAATCCCAAAGGTAGAGAAGAAGAAGAAGACAAATTAGGAAAGAAAATCTCTTACTTTTGAAAGCTCTAAAATGAAGAAGAAGGTGAAAAATTACCTTCGGAAGAAAATTTGGTGTCGAAAGAAAGAAATGCTTCCGAAGTACTGAAATGTGTTGCAGTGGATGTAAAAGCTTCCAAAGATCCAGTCTCCAATACTTTTGAAGTTATCAAAACTTCAGAATTTTTGAATGCAAAGTATAATATTCCAAAGATGTGTAGAAGATGAAGGAAGTCCATGTGACTGGAAGTTCTTCATCAACAACAGCAAATGATCCTAAAAGCTTGTATATAGGATCCATAACTATTGAATTATCTTCAGTTCACTTTCACAAGCCCAAGACCAAAAAGGCTTGGGTTTCCAAATACAACAAACCATCTCTTTTTATATAGGAATAACTAAAGACCAAAGGAAATGTATGGATCATTGATAGTAGTTGTTCAAGGCACATGACAGGTAATGGCTCTTTACTTCATAACTTTGAAATAATTAATGGAGGGCTAGTTGCTTTCGGATGAGAATTAGGTGGTTACATCATTGGAAGGGGCAGATTCACAAATAGTAAGCTTAGCAGTGAGAAGATAAACTATGTTAAGGAGCTTGAGCACAATCTCTTGAGTGTATCTCAATTTTATGACCAGAGACATAACATGCTCTTTACTTAGCATGAGTGCATTGTTCTCAAGCCAGGGGTGGTCATTCCTCAAGAGCATATCTTGTTCAATGCCCCTAGGAAAGGAACGTGTACAAGATGGATTTACAGGAAACATCACCATCCGGAGAAGTTTCTTGTTTCTTATGTAAAGTGAATAGTGATGAGTCTTTCCTCTAACATAAAAGAATGTGCCATGTAAACTTTAAGAACATGAATAAATTAATTAAGAATGATTTGGTAACTGGAATGCCAAAGAAAGAGTTTGCAAGTGATGACTATTGTGTTGCATGCCTTAATGGAAAGCAACAAAAAGTGTCTCACAAACCAAAGGATATAAACTCCATCACTACTCCTCTACACTTAATACATATGTATCTCTTTGGCATCACTAGTGTAATGAGTTTAGGAAGGACCAAATATTGTTTGGTGATCACAGATGACTTCATAAGATACACTTGGATCTTCTTTCTTAGAACTAAGAATGAGGCTCCTGAGATCTTGAAGAACTTCATTCTGAAAATTGAGAATCAATGTGATCATAAGATCAAATCATAAGATGTGATCAAGGGAATGAACTCAAAAGCCAAATCCTTGATACATTTGGTAATGAAAAAGATATTACAAGACAATATAGTGTTCCCAGGACTCCTCAGCAAAATGATATTGCTGAGAGGAGAAATAGGACACTTTTTGAATCAACAAGAACCATTCTATCTGACTCTAAACTACCCCTCACCTACAGGGCAAAGGCAATCAACATTGCCTGGTATGTGGATAACAGATTTTTAGTAGACAAGACTCATGGTAAGACTCTTTATGAGATGTAGCACAAAAGGAGACCTTTCATTGGTTTCCTCAGATCATTTGGATGTCCTTGCACCATCTTGAATTACAAAGATCAGATATCCAAATTTGCTGAGTAATCAGATGATGAACATTTTATTGGATATTCTTCCCAAGCTAAGGCTTATAGAGTATACAATCTCAAAACTAGAGTAGTTGGGGAGTTAGCCAATATGACTTTTAGTGAGCACACTCCCAGTGTGAAAGGTTCTGGTCCTGATTGGTTATTTGATCTTGATTTAGTTACCAACTGTTTTAACAAATCTTGTGAAGATGTTTTAAAATCTATAGGTAGCATATCAATAAGAGATCCTGACCAAAGATTTGATCTGAGAAGACCAAGTTAGAAAACTACTTCAGATCCAATGGTAACAAACCCTGCAGTTAGAAATCCTGTAAGCATAATAATGACAAACGCTTCAGTAGATACATTTGAGGTGCCTACAAATTCCAACCAAGAGCCGCATAACTCAAATAAAGGGATTTCAAATGTAGGAGGAGATAGTGGTGGTGACAGATATCAGGAATTTCTTGACACTGATAACCACCCCATAGAAGACAACATTAATGATGTCACACACTCATTGGATCAAGTTTCTCTTGATAAGTGTGCTGATGTGGTGGGTGATACTGAATCACCAAATCTGAATTTCACTAATTTAGATCTGTCCAACCAACTTGTTATAATTCCTCAACTAAGAATCCACAAGTCACATCACACTACAAACATCAGTGGAGATATTAAAACATCAGTGAGAACAAGATGACAAACCCATGAAAAAGTGTTCGCCTACACTCTTGTTTGTTTTCCCAGATTGAGCTAAAGAAGGTTAAAGAGATTTTGAAAGATGAAGTTAGGTTGAAGAAATAAAGGATGTAAGGTTATTAGTAAGGCTGATGCAACCTAAACACCCAAAGTCTCTCCTGCATGCATGCACAAGTGTATTGAAGTGGAATTCTTTGAAAGTTTCACACTGCCTTAGAAATTATTCTAAGTGTGAAATCTTCTGAAGCCAAGACCAATATCTTCCGAAGCCAAAAGATGAAGTCTTTCGAAGCTTCAAGAAATGTGTTCTTGAAGAAGAGACCTTCAAGAACATCACATCCTCATCCTTGCATGCAAAAGTTTGTTATCAAAATAAGCAGGGACTGGGATCTACTGAGATAGCTCCTCCACACACAATCTTGTCTGTAAGATCACCTAGGTGTGGAACTTGTGAAGATGAGCTTCCTCACATAGACCCCTTGAGTGAAGAGGATAAGGAAGTGGTAGTGAAGAATTCCTCTGAGAAGAGTGAAGAGGAGGATTCTAAGAAGGGTCACTATCCTTCTGAGGAGAGCAGGAAGCCTGGGATGACCAAGTCTATGAGGAAGAACTTGATCAGAAAGAGCAAGAGAAAGGCTAGGAGGGCTCAAGAGATCAAGGCCACTTTCAACTCTAAGCAGAAACAAGTCTTTATTTCTGTAGGATTTGACATGGTTAAGACTGAAGACATCAACCTAAACTCTTCTACAAAGAGTTCTGGTTCATGTTAAAATCATCTCAGCATCAAGAAGAAGGCTGATCCGTTGTGTACCACTGCTACACAGCCTGAAGAAAATTATGTCTTCAAAATTAATAACTACTTATAAAGAAATTTACTTTTGGAAGAAATTCTAATATATCTTCCGACGCTTAAATATGCTTCTAAGTACTTATATATTTTGAATGACAGTTTTCTTTTGAAAGCAATTAAGTCTCAAAAGCTTTATTCATCCTTTGAATAAAACTTTTGAACTTTAATATCTTCCGAAAATAAATATATCTAGGAAGCAAAATACTCTAAGTATTTTTCTTCCAAAACTAATTTTTATTAAGCCAAGGAATATCTTCCGACGTCGAATTGGCTTCAGAAGTTTTCTCAAAACTTCCGAACACAAATTACTTTCGGGAGATTTTAGACTTTCCAGAAAACTACATTTTTGGGCACTTTTTTAGAGGTGGGACTGGCATCTGAATTCTAAAATTTATCCTTTTGCATTAACTTTATCTCAAATCCAACCATATAAATATACCTTTAACGGTTCCCCCTCTTTCTCCTTCTTCTTCATCTACAAAAGCTCAAACCCTAAATTCACCCACAAACCAACTTTGTTCTTAGCTTTCTTCACCTCAAAGCTTTCCAAAATGGCCAACCCTGAACCCCGAAACCAACTAGATTTTTCCATGCATCTACACAGACAACATAATCAAGTTGCTCTGTTGTCATCTAAGAAAGATCTAGGTTTCTCAGATGTTTGCCGCTACCTTTTCTCAATCAAACTAGCTCACTGTCCTAACAATAGACCCTCCACTGTATTAAGAACAACTCTTAGAGTTTGGGAGGACCTGCAAAGAGGTCATTGAAGATCAAGTTTTGGTTGGAGTCACATTAGATTAGTTTATGTTTATAATTCTTTGTAATAGGTTTAATGTTAGTTTATTTTTGTATGTTGATTTGTTTAGTTTATGCAATTTTATAGTCCAGCGAAACTATGAGCGAAACTGTAGTTTCGCTCATAGTCAGCTGTTTAGTTCACCCGGCGAAACTGTTGTTTCTGCCGAATGAAACTATAGTTTCGGCAGCACAGTTTCACAATCAGCGAAACTGTCTGCGAAACTAAGACTGCTATAAATAGAATTGATCTATCTCATTGTTAGGCATCCTTGCAAAAACCCTAATCGTGTATTTGTGTTGCAAGAGGTATTTTCAAGCTGTCATTCACTGAAATATATTAAGCTTTTCTACTTTTGATTGTATTAGTGCTTTATTGATAATAGTAGAATACTTTTAGCTTGTTCTTTTTCATCTTCATCTTTGTGTTTGTTATTGTTTATGATATTGAACGATTCAAACCTTTATTTGTACTGAAAATCGATCATATGGACCAACAAAAATGGTATCAGAGCCTTAATGCTCTTGATTGTTTGAGGTTTTTGGTTGTTTTTATTCAATATCACTATTTCATCAATTCTGAATCAAATTATAGTGTATTTGACATGGAATTTGAATGAATTTTGCTTGTTTCTGGTTGGGAAAGATCTGTGAATCATCAGATCTCAAATCCATTGAGATTTGGGTCATTTCAGATTGTTTTTGGAGTTAAAAAAGGTTTTTAGATTCATCCAGTGAAATTACTGATCATCCAGCAAAACTGTCACCTTTACTCGGTGAAACTACAAGTGTTTGCACTTCAAAGTTGTTTTTTGCATTTATGCGAAAGTAGAAATCATGAACGAAAGTTCAACAGTGCTTGTGTCCACTTTCAAGCGAAATTGTTGTCGAAAGTACCCCTGAATGAAAGTTCAAGGTTATTTCGTGCGAATCTGTCAGCGAAACTAACCAATTTTAAGCTTCCGGCTAGCGAAATTGCGGCCGAAATTGCTTGCGAAATTACCTTCTGGGCTGCGAAACTAGTTTCTGCAAAACTAGCTCTACAAAACTACTCATTTCCTGCGAAATTACCTTTCTCCTCTACGAAACTAGCATGTCAAAGATGACTTCTATCACTCTTGCAGATTTAGAAAGTGTTGCTCCAAGCAGACCTCCAAGACTCATAAATGGTGACAACTTTGAAGATTGAAAAAGATGTCTCAAAGCCTTTTTCTTCAACACCGACCACAACCAATGGGAATCTATCATCACTGGCCTGCACAAGCCAACAGTTACTGTTGGTGGTACAGTGTCTCAAAACATGGACCCAGCCAAATTCAACGAGATGGATCAGAAGCTGATTGATCGAGACTAGAAAGCTTTTGGAGCATTAACCCTATGTCTTTCACCTCACATCTATAATTGATTCGTAGAACATAAGGATGCAAAGTCTTTGTATGATGCACTTTGTGAATTCTATGATGGAAATGAAGATGTGAAGAAGGACAAGAAAGCTGAAGCTTAGAAGGAGTTTAATTTATTTGTCGGACATAAGAATGAAGACCTTACTGATATCATCAATTGATTTTTGTCAGTATCAAGTACTCTAAAGAAGTATGATGATCAGTTGGGTAATTATGAGCAGATGAATAAGCTTCTAGACTCTCTACCACCCCAATGGCAGTGGAGCTTACAAGTGAGAATGCTGAAGCAACAGAGAAACTTTTCTGATTACAAGCTTATGAATGTAATCAACAAACTGAAATCCTTTGATTTAGATCTGAAGAGACAGGAATTTAATCAGACCATGATGCCTACATCCGGTTATACTTAGAATGCTGCATTACTGTCTTCCGTTGCAAGCTCTCCAATGCAGGCATCTTTTAACAACCCGGCAAAGTCAGGTCAACACCTACTCAATTCGTAAATTTTTTTTTAAAAAAAAGGGAAATGTCTTGCTGAATTTGGAATTGTCACACAGTGCATTACACCCATGAGAGTCAATGATCAGTATTTGACCAATGTTAGCTAAAACCCATTGGCGGATAAAAACCGATTGAGTCAAAATGATCACTAATAATAATAATGTTAATTGTAACAATAATAATAATAATAATAATAATAATAATAATAATAATAATAATAATAATAATAATAATAATAATAATAATAATAATAATAATATAATAATAATAATAATAATAATAATAATAATAATAATAATAATAATAATAATAATAATAATAATAATAATAATAATAATAATATAATAATAATAATAATAATAATAATATAATAATAATAATAATAATAATAATAATAACCAAATCTAAGAGATGATTACCTTGTCTTGCATGCAAGACAACTCATCCCCTCACCCTATGTATCTAAAATTCATCTGCACACACAACCTCTTCATCTCCTCACTCTCTTCATCTTCCACACACACACACACACCATCACCACACCCATCGGCCGCCCCCCAATCGCCGGCACCCACCGCCGCCGGCACTTCACCGCCACCTCCACCGTAGCCGCCAGCCACCACCTCCATCCCCCAACCACGACCGCCACCTTCAACACCATCACCCACCGTCGCCATCACCCACACCACCAACACCCGTCGCCATCGCCACCACCACCTCCATCACCACCAGCAACCAACACCCCCTCCCCCTCTCTCCGGTCACCATAACCTCACCATCATCTTTAAAAGCTTTCACTCCACTCACATAGCAATATAGTAGAACCTTAGATTGGAACCCGAAGTGTTCATCGAGAAGCGAGGATCGTGCTAGCATTGTGTGTAAAAAGTTCCATCTAGTGTCACTAAAGGTATATCTTTTATTAAATTGTGTACATTGGTTCATGCATGGATGATCAAGATGAAGATCTTGATAAACCCTAGTTTCAACCACTTTAAAATTAACAAAAGTTGATGATTTGATGATTTTGGATCTAAATATGTGCTTGAAATGGTTGAATAAATTTGAAAATATGTATAGAATAGGTTAATATTCAATAAGATCATGTTTCTAGTATGGTTGGGATTGTATGAAGACATGTATAGGTAGGTATAGATATGTACATGTTATGTATGTATTTATGTTCATATAAGATTGAGAAAATTGATGGGTTTTAACACAATAAGAGATGTCAAGGTAAGGTAGAATGGATGAAGGTGAGGAACAATTGTTGATAGGAAGATAATCAAGGCAATATTGTTTGTCAAAGAAGGAAATGACCAAGATTAATTAGATGTTGAAACACATTATAGGGTTACATTTAGATGAATAGTTTGATTGACATTAACTTGAGATCTAGGAACCATAATCATACTTAAGATTAGCGGGACGATTGCGACAAAGGACTTGACTAAACGACAAATAAAGACCTTAGACTTCCTAAATAATAAATAAAATAAACTGAAAAATAATATATATAAGTATACACATATCCTATTTAAAATAACTTCAAATAAATAAACCTTTCGAATAAATGGATTTCATAATAAATATCAAATATATTTTTATAAAATTAAACGACTGTAACTATGGGCCTATGAATGAAACTTTATATAAAAGCCCACTATTGAGCTAAATAATAAGTAAAAGTACTCATTTAAAATAGATCAACTAGAAATGTATAATACAAAATAGAAAAGTTAAGGCTTCGTAACTCTAGAGTAACTAGTTAAGAATCACAGTAGATAAACATAAGATAAATATAATAGTAATTAAGTGTTAAGCATTAAGAATACGCTAGAATTAGATTTTAGTTCATAAGGCGAATGCATCAAATTTTCTATGAAAGATAAATAAAATTCTTTTAAGAAACTGACCAAATATTTTAATAAAGACATTATTCCAAAATAACCAAATATGTTGGGTGAAAAAGCATTCTCTTAAGCATGAATTATCGTATATTGACCGCAGTGCATATAATTAGGGTTTTATTAATCGGAAGTCTAGCACGTTGGCTTATTTCGCTAAACGCACTCAAGGTGAGTACTTCGGCCCCATTTTTAAATACTGTTTTATTTAAAATATTTTGGGGGAAAAGCATGATAAAGATATGAGTTATCTTATATATATATGATGAATGATTGAGAAAATGAATATATATTAATTGATGGTATAAGTTGGGTAAGTAATATGTGTACATATTACTGGACTCCTAAATCCCCCCATAATCATTAACCTCGGGAAGGCCACAGACTTATATGGGTAGATCTATCGGGTTAGAAGGGCCCGCTCTCACGACCAGTCGCTCTGGTCAGGATTGTGAGGGAGTATATATGTTTGAACTGTTGTGGCACAACGACGTGTTTCTTGGTTTGATTATGGATTTATGACCTAATTGTTATCATAGGACCTAACTAGTCTATGATACATATATATTAATTTTCGGTCATCATAATGAAATTAGAAAATAAACTGTTTTTCCTTTTAAATACTGAAAACCCGAATGCTCACCAACTTTTGTTGACCTAGTATTTTCTCATGCTTTTCAGGTCAGTAAGGAACCTTAATTAGGAATGATGCGTAGGGATTTCGGGAAGGTCAAATGGTGTTAGGAGACGATGACGGAACGTGGGACCTAAGCATCTAAGTGTAGATCTTTTCGTAGGAAAAGATTTTTATGAAAACGTGTCTTAACTTGAAGTATGTATTGTGAATAAGTCTAAGGATTTCGTAATAATAATCATGTTTCTTTTAATAACCGTTTGACTATAATTGTTGGTAAAATTCCAACTTTAGTTACCGCCCTTCCACGTGTTCATCTGTGGTACAAATCGGTTTTTGAGGTGTGACAGAAGTTGGTATCAGAGCCAATGGTTATAGGGAAACTATAAAAATTTCTTGAAAAGAAAAACTAGACTATAACCGGAAATAATGGGTCCCGAAACAATCCCGTCATTCCCAAGCACGGTTAGTGAGTGTTGCTTAGAATTACATAAGATTAATAGCATATATATATATAAATAATTTTATATCTCCCAAGATAGAGGAAAGACTCGCCGCCACCTACCCCTCCCAGACCCTGCTCCTGAGCGGGACTCACTGAGTATGTTTGTTTGTTTGTTTATATATACATAATTTTATGTAGATGGCCGGTCAAATCAATGGAAAAGATATCTTTGACATCAGTAGCGGCACCGAGGATTCTCCTCAACAAGGACCACCTATGTCCTGGTACCAGCGCATCCGCCACATTTTGTCACCGGGATGCAACCAGGCATGGAGAACTCAGGGAATGGATGGATATCTGAGGATAGTGTCGAAGGCCCTAACCGAGTCGGAGCTACGTTGGAGCCAATCCTGGGAGCTCAAACTGATAGTGAGCTTAGGAGATCGACTAGAGTCATACTGACTACAGAGAAATCTGATGATAACCACGTAGCACGAGCAGACACATCGTTGACAGTCAATACTCCTACTGCACCCATTCCACCTATGCAGCAACCACCAAAGATTCGATTGGTGTACGAGAGAAGGAAGAAAAGAAAGGCAAAGGAGGTTATGCAAGGTAGTGGCAATATGCGGGAGACACCTGAACCCAAAAGGAAGCAAGCTAATACTGAGAGATGGGATTGGACAAGGAGCATCATGAGAAGGTGGGCACTTATGGATGGAGTTCCTTCCACCTTCGAGATAGGAGAGTCTTCCACAGCCCCTCATGGAATGTACATCGCTGGCGAGTCTATTGAGCATATGATGATGATTCTAACGAACCGTTGTCTACATTATGAGAAAGAATTGTCTTACATGAAAGAGAAACTGAAGGTGCGAGAGGAAGTCAATAAAGCTCTGGATGGGAAGTTGATGACTGCTGAAGAAGAGTTGATGTTGGGGGACAATGCACTCCATCAAGTACATTTTCGAGTGTCTGACTTGGAAGCTAGTTTGCTAGAAACTAGGAACCGACTAACTGTGGCTGAACAAAGGGTTGAGGTGGTAAAAGCAGCTGCAGTTATGACTCAACAACAAATGGTGGTAATGGAAGAAAGGGTTGAAGCTACTATGCAAGTGGCTACGTTTTGTCTGATGATGGTATCATACCTGATGCACACTGGCAGTGCAGCTCCATTTTAGTGACCATGATGTTGTTAAGAACTGGATGTTTAAGTTATTTTGAACTATAATTTTGCCATGAAAACTTGATCGTGTGAATGGTTATGTTTAATGTATGAAACTATGTTTCCTTTAAAAATTCTGATGATTATGGTTATGATTAATTACTATGATTATGATGCTTGATATATATATTAATATATTATAAAAGAAGTATTGTAGATACATTTGGATTACTAGAAATTATATCAATACATGAAAGCCATGTCACCTTTAAGACCATTATCTGTTTTGCGTGACAGTGATAAGATATACCACCTAGAACACGGACTACATCGTCAGGCGGAAACGCCAACCTGCCCACGACCGTAGAAGAACTAGCTCAACTAATAGCGCAACATGTTCAAACAGCTCTAGAGCAACATGAGGCCAACGTGACCATGGGCTTGGGTAGAATGCGTGGTGGAGCAAACAGTAACCATGGGAATGGAGTGGGAAATGGATCAAACATCGGATCCGGTAGTGGTGTTGGAATAGGAGGTAATAACGGTTCTGGATCGAATGGACATCCTGGAAATTCGACGAATGGTCAGATAACGGGGTGTTCATATAAGACTTTTCAAGGGTGCAACCCAAGGGTTTTTACCGGCGTAGAAGGACCACTGGATATCGTTCGGTGGATTGAAAGGATGGAAACTGTGATAGCTATAAGTAATTGTGCGGACAATCAAAAGGTAAATTATGCAACCTGCTCGTTTCAAGATGCGGCGCTATCCTGGTGGAATTCTCAACGACAGATATTGGGGGACGCAAATGCTTATGAACTCTCTTGGGAACAGTTAAAAGAGATGCTACTTCGTGAGTACTGTCCACGGAATGAATTACAGAAAATTGAGACGGAATTCTGGAATCACACAATGGAGGGTGCTGACATACGAACCTACACGTCTAGGTTCAACGATCTTGCTATATTAATACCTCGAATGGTAACGCCAGAGTACGTCCGGATTGAAAGATACATATGGGGATTGTCACCACAGATTCAAAGCAGTGTTACAACATCCAACCCTACTACCATACAAAGTGCCATAACCATTGCACACACTCTAACCGATGATGCAGTGCGCAGTGGAACATTGGGTAAAAAGGCGGGGGAAGTGGAAAAGAAGCTTGTGGAAATGGAAAGGAGGATACCGGACGGTAAAAGGAAATGGAATGGAAATCCTAATAATTGGAGAAACAACAAAAAGAGTTTTAAGCCAGGACCAGGGAAGGCGTATACAGCTACTTCAAGCGACTTCAAGGGGAAGCGAGGACCGCCGGGAAGATGTAATAAGTATGGGTATTCACATAACGGTGAATGTCGAATTTGCTCGCGCTACAAGAAGTTTGGTCACCTAAGTCAGAATTGCAGAGCCAAACCCTTCGAGAAAGCACAAAAGAACAGTCCGGTTTGTTTCGGATGTGGGAATACGGGACATTACAAGAGAGATTGTCCTAATCTAGGCGAAACCAAGGCCAGGGGACGAGCTTTTGAGATGAATGTGAAAGATGCACGTCAGGAACCGTCAGTCGTTAATGGTATGTTTCTCATTAATAACCATTATGCATCCGTATTATTTGACACCGGAGCCGATTTAAGTTTTGTGTCAAAAGAATTTGAACCATTACTAGGAAGAAAGCCTTGCAAGTTAGATAGGAAATATATAATCGAATTAGCTAATAGGAAGAAAATAGAATCTGATTATATGATTAAGAACTGCACCATTCAACTTAACAACCACCCATTTAGCATCGATTTGCTACCTGACACACTGGGAAGCTTTGATGTAGTGGTAGGAATGGATTGGTTGTCTCGAAACCATGTTGAAGTCGTTTGCTCCGAGAAACTTATTCGATTACCGATGAGCAGCAGTAAAATTTTGATAGTACAAGGCGATAAAGGGAAGCCCTTCTCAAAAGTCATTAATGCTATGAGGGCATATGAATACATAAACAAAGGATACCAGGCGTTCCTAGTAAAGGCCACTAGCGTAAACAAGGAAGAACGAAGAATCGAGGATATTCCAGTAGTGAGGGAGTACTCGGAGGTGTTTCCTGAGGATTTAACAGGGTTACCTCCGTAGCGACATATTGAATTTCGAATAGAATTGGTACCCGGAGCAGCCCCCATTGCCCGATCGCCGTACCGGCTAGCACCCTCTGAAATGCAAGAGTTGTCAAAACAATTGCAAGAATTGTAAGATAAGGGATTCATTCGACCAAGCTTTTCCCCGTGGGGAGCCCCAGTATTATTTGTCAAAAAGAAGGATGGATCGTTCAGAATGTGTATCGATTATCGAGAGTTGAATAAACTTACAATAAAGAATCGATACCCATTACCAAGAATAGATGATCTGTTCGACCAGTTACAAGGATCCAATTACTACTCCAAGATTGATCTACGATCCGGTTACCATCAATTGCTGATAGCAGAGGTGGACGTTCCAAAAATAGCCTTCAGAACACGATACGGCCACTATGAGTTTCTAGTGATGCCGTTTGGTTTAACCAATGCCCCGACAATGTTCATGGACCTCATGAACAGAGTCTGCAAGCCTTATTTAGACATGTTTGTAATAGTATTTATCGATGATATTCTGGTATACTCAAAGTCCCGAGAAGATCATGAGCATCATTTACAACTCGTCTTGGAAATGCTAAAGAAAGAAAAACTGTATGCGAAATTTTCGAAATGCGAATTCTGGCTACGGGAAGTTCACTTCCTTGGGCACGTTATAAACAAGGAAGGTATTTAGGTAGACCCTGCAAAAGTTAAAGCAATAAAGAATTGGGAAGCACCCAAGTCACCAACAGAAGTACGACAATTCCTAGGGTTAGCTGGCTACTATCGTAGGTTCATCGAAAATTTTTCAAAGGTAGCACAACCACTAACTTTACTGACTCGTAAAGATCGAAGATACGAGTGGAGTGCTGACCAAGAAGAAGCTTTTCAAGTGCTAAAGCAAAAACTGTGTAGTGCACCTATTCTATCACTCCCTGATGGAACCAACGGGTTTGTAGTATACTGCGATGCTTCGCGTCTAGGTCTGGATGCGTGTTGATGCAAAGAGACAAAGTCATTGCTTACGCATCAAGACAACTAAAGACGCATGAAAAGAATTACACAACCCATGACCTTGAATTAGGGGCAGTGATTTTCGCCCTAAAAATCTGGAGACACTACCTCTATGGAACAAAGTGCGTAGTATACACAGATCACAAAAGTTTACAGCATATTTTCGACAAAAAGAACTGAACATGAGACAGTGACGATGGGTCGAGCTATTGAATGATTACGACTGTGACATCCGATATCACCCAGGCAAGGCTAATGTGGTTGCAGACGCTCTCAGCAGGAAAGAAAGAGAAAAGCCTTTGCGCGTAAGAGCTCTAGAGTTAACCATATACTCTGATCTCTTAACTCGGATACGTGATGCACAGATGGAGGCAATGAAAGACGATAAGCTGGTGAATGAGAACCTGAAAGGAATGGTCAGAGAATTAACACCTAACTCCGGTAACCTGATGCGGTTTGCTAAAAGAGTATGGGTTCCAAAGTATGGGGATTTGCGCCAGGTAATTCTTGACGAAGCACTTAAATCAAGATACTCAATCCACCCCGGATCAGACAAGATGTATCATGATGTGAAGGAATTGTATTGGTGGCCCAATATGAAAGGTGATATAGCGTCATACGTAAGCAAATGTATGACATGCTCCAAAGTAAAGGCGGAACACCAAAGGCCATCTGGACTCTTACAACAGCCTGCAATCCTAACATGGAAATGGGAGTGTATCGCCATGGATTTTGTGACAAAATTACCCAAAACATTAAACGGCCACGATGTAATTTGGGTAATAATTGATCGTTTAACAAAATTGGCACACTTCTTGCCTATCAAAGAGATGTATGGCATTCAAAAATTGGCCAATCTGTACATCAAAGAGGTAGTATCTCGCCACGGAGTACCCATATCAATTATTTCTGACAGAGATAGTCGATTTACCTCAAGATTTTAGCAAAGTTTGCACGAGGCCATGGGTACTCGCTTAGACATGAGTACTGCCTATCACCCCCAAACGGACGGTCAAAGCGAGAGGACCATCCAGACACTGGAAGATTTGTTAAGAGCATGTGTGATGGACTTTGGTGGGAATTGGGACCCTCACTTACCATTGGTTGAGTTTTCATATAACAATAGCTACCACACCAGTATCAAAGCGGCTCCATTTGAGGCTCTATACGGGAGAAAATGTTGTTCTCCCCTCTGTTGGGCAGAAATTGGTGAAAGGAAATTAACCGGGCCTGAAATTATCCAAGAAACAACCGACAAGATTGGGCAGATCAAAAGAAGGTTAGAAACGACAAGAAGCAGGCAAAAGAGCTATGCGGATAATCGAAGAAAACCGCTAGAATTTCATACTGGTGACAGAGTATTCCTAAAAGTATCGCCATGGAAAGGCATAGTACGGTTTGGTAAACGAGGAAAACTCAATCCTCGATACATTGGACCGTTCGAGATAACCGAGCGTATTGTGCCGGTCGCATACCGTCTTAACTTACCAAGCGAACTTGGGAGTGTGCACAACGTGTTCCACGTATCCAATCTTAAGAAATGCATGACAGATGAATCGCTGATCATTCCACCAGAAGAAGTTTTCATCGATGATAAACTTCATTTCATCAAAGAACCAATTGAGGCCATGGACCGGAAGGTTCAGAAGCTCAGACGAAGACAAATTAAGTTGGTCAAAATAAGATGGAGTTTGAAGAGAGGACCTGAATTTACCTGGGAAGGCGAAGATCAGATGCGACAAAAATATCCCCATCTCTTTAAGAATCAGCCTGATTGAGACCCGGCAACGAAAATTTCGGGACGAAATTTCCTGAACAGGGAGACTTTAACAACCCGGCAAAGTCAGGTCAACACCTACTCAATTCGTAAATTTTTTTTTAAAAAAAAAGGAAAATGTCTTGCTGAATTTGGAATTATCACACAGTACATTGCACCCATGAGAGTCAATGATTAGTATTTGACCAATGTTAACTAAAACCCATTGGCGGATAAAAACCGATTGAGTCAAAATGATCACTAATAATAATAATGTTAATTGTAACAATAATAATAATAATAATAATAATAATATAATAATAATAATAATAATAATAATAATAATAATAATAATAATAATAACCAAATCTAAGAGATGATTACCTTGTCTTGCATGCAAGACAACTCATCCCCTCACCCTATGTATCTAAAATTCATCTGCACACACAACCTCTTCATCTCCTCACTCTCTCCATCTTCCACACACACACACACACCATCACCACACCCATTGGCCGCCCCCCATCGCCGGCACCCCACCGCCGCTGGCACTTCACCGCCACCTCCACCGTAACCGCCAGCCACCACCTCCATCCCCCAACCACGACCGCCACCTTCAACACCATCACCCACCGTCACCATCACCCGCACCACCAACACCCGTCGCCATCGCCACCACCACCTCCATCACCACCAGCAACCAACACCCCCTCCCCCTCTCTCTCGGTCACGACAACCTCACCATCATCTTTAAAAGCTTTCACTCCACTCACATAGCAATATAGTAGAACCTTAGATTGGAACCCGAAGTGTTCATCGAGAAGCGAGGATCGTGCTAGCATTGTGTGTAAAAAGTTCCATCTAGTGTCACTAAAGGTATATCTTTTATTAAATTGTGTACATTGGTTCATGCATGGATGATCAAGATGAAGATCTTGATAAACCCTAGTTTCACCCACTTTAAAATTAACAAAAGTTGATGATTTGATGATTTTGGATCTAAATATGTGCTTGAAATGGTTGAATAAATTTGAAAATATGTATAGAATATGTTAATATTCAATAAGATCATGTTAATAGTATGGTTGGGATTGTATGAAGACATGTATAGGTAGGTATAGATATGTACATGTTATGTATGTATTTATGTTCATATAAGATTGAGAAAATTGATGGGTTTTAACACAATAAGAGATGTCAAGGTAAGATAGAATGGATGAAGGTGAGGAACAATTGTTGATAGGAAGATAATCAAGACAATATTGTTTGTCAAAGAAGGAAATGACCAAGATTAATTAGATGTTGAAACACATTATAGGGTTACATTTAGATGAATAGTTTTATTGACATTAACTTGAGATCTAGGAACCATAATTATACTTAAGATTAGCGGGACGATTGCGACAAAGGACTTGACTAAACGACAAATAAAGACCTTAGACTTCCTAAATAATAAATAAAATAAACTGAAAAATAATACATATAAGTATACACATACCCTATTTAAAATAACTTCAAATAAATAAACCTTTCGAATAAATGGATTTCATAATAAATATCAAATATATTTTTATAATTTTAAACGACTGTAACTATGGGCCTATGAATGAAACTTTATATAAAAGCCCACTATTGAGCTAAATAATAAGTAAAAGTACTCATTTAAAATAGATCAACTAGAAACGTATAATACAAAATAGAAAAGTTAAGGCTTCGTAACTCTAGAGTAACTAGTTAAGAATCATAGTAGATAAACATAAGATAAATATAATAGTAATTAAGTGTTAAGCATTAAGAATACGCTAGAATTAGATTTTAGTTCATAAGGCGAATGCATCAAATTTTCTATGAAAGATAAATAAAATTCTTTTAAGAAACTGACCAAATATTTTAATAAAGACATTATTCTAAAATAACCAAATATGTTGGGTGAAAAAGCATTCTCTTAAGCATGAATTATCGTATATTGACCGCAGTGCATATAATTAGGGTTTTATTAATCGGAAGTCTAGCACGTTGGCTTATTTCGCTAAACGCACTCAAGGTGAGTACTTCGGCCCCATTTTTAAGTACTGTTTTATTAAAAATATTTTGGGGGAAAAGCATGACAAAGATATGAGTTATCTTATATATATATATGATGAATGATTGAGAAAATGAATATATATTAATTGATGGTATAAGTTGGGTAAGTAATATGTGTACATATTACTGGACCCCTAAATCCCCCCATAATCATTAACCTCGGGAGGCCACAGACTTATATGGGTAGATCTATCAGGTTAGAAGGGCCCGCTCTCACGACCAGTCGCTCTGGTCAGGATTGTGAGGGAGTATATATGTTTGGACTGTTGTGGGGCAACGATGTGTTTCTTGGTTTGATTATGGACTTATGACCTAATTGTCATCATAGGACCTAGCTAGTCTATGATACATATATATTAATTTTCGGTCATCATAATGAAATTGGAAAATAAACTGTTTTTCTTTTTAAATACTGAAAACCCAAATGCTCACCAACTTTGTTGACCTAGTATTTTCTCATGCTTTTCAGGTCAGTAAGGAACCTTAATTGGGAATGATGCGTAGGGATTTCGGGAAGGTCAAACGGTGTTGGGAGACGATGACGGAACATGGGACCTAAACATCTAAGTGTAGATCTTTTCGTAGGAAAAGATTTTTATGAAAACGTGTCTTAACTTGAAGTATGTATTGTGAATAAGTCTAAGGATTTCATAACAATAATCATGTTTCTTTTAATAACCGTTTGACTATAATCGTTGGTAAAATTCCAACTTTAGTTACCGCCCTTCCACGTGTTCATCTGTGGTACAAATTGGTTTTTGGGGTGTGAGACATCTCGTCAAGGCGGAGTGAATACTGGTGACTATTCTGGAGGTTGTGGTTGTGCTGGGAGAGATTAAGTTAACTTGAAAGCAAATGATGAAACATTTGTTCCATGTGAGACAATGGCTCTTTTTGGTATGTTTGTTCAGAGTTATAAAGCTCTAGTAGCAGGGGAGTTGAAAGGAAAAGGATGACTATGGAGGATATGTATCAGGTGGATCCTGATGATCTTGAAGAAACTGACATTCAATGACAAATGGCAATGTTGACACTTAGAGCCCGAAGATTTATGGAGCGTACTGGCAGAAAGAATTTTAGAGGTCAAAGCTCTAACTCCAAATTGGGATTCGATAAGTCTAAACTGAGGTGTTTCAATTGCAAACAGTTGGGTCACTTCAAACGTGAATGTCCATTGCCAATCGTCACTGATCCTAGTAATTCAGGAATTCCAAGAATGGTTTCGAGTAGGAGTAAAGAGGAAGTGAGTCACAAGAAAGAGACAGCATTGATTTTAAACTTTGAATGGAGTGCTGAAGTTGAAGAGACGAGAGAAGAGGTTAATCAAGCGCTGGTGGCTGAGATTATCGAATGAAAGATGGAGGAGAATTATGAGGATGAATTTGATCCATTCAAGGAGTTTAAAGATAAAGATGAAGGGGCTGAGAAGGTGAAAGAAGGTGAAATCAAGGAGATAAGGAAGGAAGCCAGTCAACTCACTGAGCAAGACAAAGAAAAAGATGATGATGCTACCACTGTCAAGGAAAACAAGTTGAGTACTCCGGTGTGTCATTTTGAGAAAGCTCTAGCAGCTGAAAAGGTGGTGATGGGACTTCCTTATGAGGTAATTCAGGACATGTGTTCTTTAGCTTGCAAAATCAGGCTATTTGAAGTTTATAAAGCTAATCGTCTATTAATTGATAATGAGAAAGATTTAAAACGAATTAATGGGGAACTTAAAATAAACGAGTCTAAATATTTTGTTAATTTAAACGAGGTTTTAAAAGAAAATGATCATTTAAAATGAATAGTTTTGAAAGAAATGTTGAGATCAACACTTTGACTGAAAGGGTTGCTCTTGCTGAATTTGAAACAAGCAAGCTTCAGTCAAAGCTTGATTAATGGACTATATCGGGAATGAAACATGATAACAATGGGGGGGGGGGGCTAGGATTAAAACAGGTTTGGGATATGAAAATGCTAGGTTATCCTCTTCCTAGTACTTACTGTTATTCACCGATGCCTATTTCTCATCCTTCTAATGATTTGATCCAAGTAGATACTAACAGTATGTCTGCAAGTTTAGAAGGCGTGAACCCTAAGCATGTTCGTGAGCACTATGATTATGGACCTACTAGCGGGCTTGGATGCTCTAGTCTTAGTACACCTGAATCTCAGCATTATGTCTTAGATCATAAATCTAGTTTAAATTCTGTTTTTGTTTCTAGTGAATCTGTAACAGACTCTATTTCATCATGTTCTGGTGATGTTTCTGTTTCTCTTTAAATTCCGTGGATTGTGATGCTGCTACTTCTTTTGATTGTGTTAATCTTGTTATTGATATAACTGTGAGTAGGAATGAGGAAATTAAAATTAAATGTTTCAAAAAGTTCTTTTCTTACCCCATTCCATATTTTACCCCAACTAAAATTTCTATGTCAAAAGAAAGGGTCACATCTTCATCTGAAGCAAGTACAAGTGGTACAGATACCACATGTATACCAGATGACATCTCATCTCCTTTTGTAAATAATCATTCTTTTTCAGATAAAAACAGACCTAAAGATATGTATGAGGAATACAATGACGTTGATTCTAGACTGTCTGAATGTGATGAGTAAATATACTTTGATAAAATTCCTCCCTTATTACATAACAGAACTAGATTAAAACCACACTGTTTTCGATGTGGTAAGGATGATCATGTAGTTAAGCATTGTCCACAGCTTCATCATAGACATGTTAATAGAAATTCTTTTGGGAATAGGTTAACTCAATTGGTTAACAATTTCTTTTTTAAGAAATCTGCTACTCCTAAACCTAAAGTTGCTCAAACTTGGGTTCCTGTTTCACCTGGTTAACTTTTTCCTTGATATTTTTATAGGTGACATCCACTAAAGTTGTAAATAGTGTATGGCATGTTAATAGTGATGCTCCAGACACATGACGGGTCTAAAAGATTTATTGAGCAATTATCGAATAATCAATGGAGGGTACGTCGCATTCGCCGGCAACAAGAAAGGAGGAAAAATGATTGGTCAAGGAGAAGTTTCCAATGGTTCTCTTACCTTAGACAAAGTCAACTATGTACCTGAGCTTGCGTTCAATCTGTTGAGTGTCTCTCAGATTTATGATAAAGTATTCTGATCTTATTCAGTCCAATGAATGTCTCTTTTTGAAATCTGAAATTGAAATTCCAGATGATATGGTACTAATACGGGCCCCAAGAAAGCATGACACATATCTTCTTGACATGAGTTCAAAGGAGTCAACGTCTACCATCACCTGTCTTCTGTCCAAAGCTTCCACTTCTGAGTCTTTCCCTTGGCATCGTGGATTGGGCCATGTTAATTTCAAAATTATAAACAAATTAGTTAAAAACAATCTTGTTAGGGGATTACCTTTGAAAGACTTTTCTGTGGTTAAAAAATGCATGGCGTGTGCCAAGAGAAAACAACATAAGAAACCACATAAACCAAAAACTGAAAATAGCATATCCAATCCCCTCGAGTTGTTACATACTGAATTGTTTGGCCTAATCAGTGTTAAATCAATTGCTAAAAAATCTTTCTGTCTTGTGGTTACAGATGATTTTTCTAGATACTCCTGGGTGAGATTTCTTGCTCACAAAGGAGAGGCTACTGATGAGCTACAGAAGTTAATTCTTTCAATTGGAACAATAAGCAAGAAGAAGGTAATGGCACTACGAAGTGATAACGGTACTGAATTCAGAAATCAGATTTTCGATTCATTCTGTGCTGCTAAGGGAATTTTAAGACAATACAATACTGCGAGGACCCCTCAACAGAATGGTGTGGCTGAAAGAAAGAATCACACCCTCATTGAAGCTTGTCATAGAATGTTGATTGAATCCTCCTTACCCATCATCTTTTAGGCTGAGGCTGTGAATTGTGCTTCATACGTTCTGAACAGGGTGTTGATAGTCAAGGACAAAATGAAGACTCCTTATGAACTATTTCATAAGAGAAAGCCTTTAATTGACTTCTTTCAACCATTTGGCTGCTCGTGTACTTTATCGAATACGCAGGCGCAGAAGACGAAATTCGGTGTCGTGTCTGATGAATGTTACTTCGTCAGTTATTCTTCTACTCAAAAGGCTTATCGGGTATATAACAAGAGAACACGTATTGTTCAAGAGTCCTTCTATGTTGATTTACAGGAATCTATTTTCTCTGATGTTCGATCTGAACACGCATGGTTCTTTGACTCCGATACGGTGTTTAACTCTTTTAATCTTCCAGTTTTCAATGATGATGCTTCTGTCTCCAATGTTCAAACAAATATCATTCCTCCAACTCCATTTCCTATCAACCCTCAAGTCCTTCATACCACTACTACAAACGATGCTACATCAGTTAACGTTGCATCTTCTTTATTATCATTTGATCTTCCATCTCCACCCATTTCAGTCATCACCTACATGTACCACACCTTAACCGACATCTCCAATCTTTTCAATACACTCTACCTTACCATCTACCTCACCTTTATCTACCCATCAACAATCCTTTAGCTAACCATCCACAAATAGCCTACCCATGCCCATCGATTTCAAAACTGTCACACCCTCAATTTCCACGAACGGGGTTTTACCGTTAGGCGTGTGACATACCAGGATCTCAGACACAGTTATATCGAACGACACTATATGAATTTAAAATAAACATTTGACTTCATTCAGAAGAACATAAACAAAGTTTACAACAGTACGGAAGCGTATACATAATTTGTATTTCCATTACATAATAGTTACAAGAGTCAAGTCTAGACAAAATGTTCAATGCAGAAAATAAAGTAGATGAATGCATGTCCTGAGTGCGTTTCCTGTAGCGTGCATCATGAGCTTATGCGTTCCTGTGACCTGAGAAAACATGCTAAAATGTGTCAACATAAAGTTGGTGAGTTCACAGGTTTAATCAACAAGAAATGTGTTTGTAAGCGTTTCAATAGTTTAGTATATAGAGCATATCGTTAGGTAGCTAGCCTATGTTCTTGTTACTTAGCGTTTCGAACCGAAGCTGACTGTTTGCGTCCTATATGTTTGTTGTATCCCCGTCACGTCTCACCAGATAGTGACAAATGTTAGGTCAATTTTGCACCCGTTTGACCTCCAATCAAGCTAGCGCGACTAGCCCGGGCGGGGTTTGTCAGACCCAGTAGTACTACTCAGAATCACCTCGCTAATCTCATTACTTATGGTTCGAGAGTGTCAGGACTGTTATGTGTGTTTGCACTAACGTAACAAGCGATATCAATAATACTACAACCATTTATGTAAATCTGTTTGCATGTTTCCTCCCCCAAAGGAAAGAAAGTAAAATAGGGGCCGTGAAGACTCACTGATGCTGTAGCAAGTATGCAGGATGAAAATCCCCCAAGTGTTGTTTACGATGAGCTGTCAAACACCAATTGACAGTTATGTTAAGCGTTAATGTTGTGTCTTGCGTTAATAGAAATGTTTAGTCGGGTCGGGTCGCATTGGTTTGGTCGTGGGTGACACACACAAGCAGGCATACACGTATCATACTTTATGTAGATTCCCAAATGGGTTGTCGATATTTGTAAACGGTTAGGTTATTTTATGTTGAAAAAGTATGTGCTTGTTGATTGCGTTGACTTTAATCTTTGTGGTCAAGAAATGACACTTTATTGATGTTAACTTATCATCACACGATAGATACACCGCACACAAGAAGAACTCACTCACAATGACTCCAATCGCATAACAGGACTAGACGCACAACTGGACCCTTCATCCGCACGAATGGGCCTTCAATCGTACGAATCAACTTCACTCGTATGATTGAACCCTTATTCGTGCGACTCAGTGTTCAGTCGTACCACACATCACCCATTCGCACGACTCGAAGGCCATTCGCATGACTGAACCTTCATTCGTGCGATTGGACCTTCAGTCGTGCAGTACTCTGTCGCACACATTGATCCGATTGACTCAATCGCACGTACTCTCAATCGTATGCATTCAATCGCACGACACGCCCATACGCCTGGACTCAGTCACACCACTCACCTCAGTCGCACCACCCAGTCGCACGACACGCCCAGTCGTATGGCTCAGTCGCACGACTGGCACAATCGCGAACTGCAACAGATCGCGACTGCTGGTCGGGCTGAACAGCCTTTGGCTGTTCCGTGCACGGTTTTCACACATCAGGGACTTCCAGAAACACTTTCCTAACGTGTCTAAGCAAAATGCACAAGCTTATTGACCTCATACACACCCCCACGACCACATGCATTCGGGTTGAACCCGAACACCCGAACCCTAGGTTTGCAGCAGTGAAACGAGCAATAAAATGGACGACCAAGGTCGCCTACCTGTTAGGAACATGCTCTCTCAGCTGTAGCGTGGTTTAGCCGGTGAAATCGAGCTCAAACGAGGAGTTTCGTGGTGCTAGTAGGTGGTAGAAAAGTGTAGAGGAAGAAAGTGAAAAAGATGGAAGAATTTGGGCGTGGAATGAAAAATTGGCTGGTAAGGGGTTTATATACCCAGCCATAGTTTGGCAATTTGTCACGTTTGGTCCTTGCACTTAGTCCCCAAGTTCCCGAATTTGTTTCGGTTGATAACGACATAAATGGGCGAGCTATGTTAGTTAAGAGGACTCCTTAAGTAATCCCGTTTATTTGAATCCTCTACAAATACCAATATTAGTATTTTATCATAATTTATTTAACGATGTCGGTGGCGGTGCTTGTATACGTTTCGGGTAATAACGAGTATGTAATAATGATAACGACAACAGTCTGAATAGTGTTAACCTGAAGTTACGGGGTGTCACATCATCCCCTTGTTGTAGGAATTTTCGTCTCGAAAATTACTACATCATGTTACGAGGTTCAACGGGGAATAAATGCCTGATTTTGGAACTGTTGCGGGTACTTCTTCTTCATCTGATCCTCGCGTTCCCAGGTAAACTCTGGTCCACGCTTGGAGTTCCAACGGACTTTGACGATAGGGATACGACTATGTTTGAGCGTCTTGACCTCTTGGTCCATGACTTCCTCCGGTTCCTCGATGAAACGTAGTTGTTCGTCAACATGTATCTCATCTATCGGAACGATAAGAGTCTCGTCTGCAAGGCATTTTCTTAGATTTGAAACACGGAACACATCGTGTACTCCACGGAGCTCATCGGGTAGGTTCAGCTGATAGGCCACGGGGCCAACCCGTTTGACAATCTCAAACGGTCCCACGTATCTAGGGCGTAGTTTCCCACGTTTCCCGAAACGAATGACGCCCTTCCAAGGTGACACTTTCAAAAGCACTTTGTCACCTATGTGAAATTCCAACGGTCGGCGACGCTTATCAGCGTAACTTTTCTGTCGCTCACGTGCTGCTGCCATACGGTTGCGGATCTGCACGATCTTCTCAGTCGTCTCGTGCATAAGTTCAGGGCTGGTGAGTTGACTTTCTCCAACTTCCGCCCAACAAATAGGCGATCGGCACTTACGCCCATACAATGCCTCAAATGGCGCAGCTTTGATCGATGTGTGATAGCTATTGTTGTATGAAAACTCCACTATCGGTAGGTGAGTTTCCCAAGTGCTGCCAAAATCTATCATGCAGGCACGCAACATGTCTTCTAAGGCCTGGATCGTACGCTCGCTCTGGCCATCGGTTTGAGGGTGATAAGCGGTGCTCATATCCAACCGCGTTCCTAATGCTCGTTGTAAAGATTGCCAGAAGTGTGAAGTGAATCGAGCATCACGATCAGAGATGATGGAAATTGGCACACCGTGCCGGGAGACTATTTTCCTTAGGTAGATACGAGTCAACTTTTCCATGCGGTCAGTCTCCCGGATTGCCAGATAAAGTCCGCTGGGAGTCCGAGGAAGTTTCATGATAAAGTCCATAGATATCTGTTCCCATTTCCATATCGGTATTTCTGGCTGTTGGAGTAAACCAGACGGTCGTTGATACTCCACCTTAACCTTAGAACAGGTTAAGCATCTGCTTACATATGTGGCAATGTCAGATTTCATATTCGGCCACCAGTAAAGGACTTTGAGATCGTGATACATCTTTTCTGAACCTGGATGAATAGAGTATCGTGACTTGTGAGCTTCATCCATTACTAGCTCTCGTAGGTTTCCATAGAAAGGAACCCAGGTTCGGTCCATGAAGTAGCGATTTCTGTCAGACTTGGTTTCCAGTTGCTTCTCCATGCCTCGTAGCGATTCGGCTTTTAGGTTCTCGTCTTTTAATGCCTCAAGTTGAGCATTGCGGATCTGATCGGGTAATCCTATATGAATGGTGAGTTGTAATGCTCGAACTCGTCTTGGCTTGGGTGTCTCCTTTCTACTTAAGGCATCTACTACTACGTTAGCCTTGCCCGGATGATACTTGATCGCACAATCGTAGTCGTTCAACAACTCGACCCAACGACGTTGTCTCATGTTCAGCTCCTTCTGTTCAAAGATGTGCTGGAGACTCTTGTGATCGGTGTAAGTAGTGTCTCCATATCTTGAGTGCAAACACGACTGCTCCAAGCTCTAGGTCGTGTGTCGTGTAGTTTTTCTCGTGCACCTTCAATTGTCGGGATGCATAAGCAATCACCTTATTGCATTGCATTAGCACGCTACCAAGGCCTTGAATAGAAGCGTCACAGTAAACTACGAAATCGTCTGTTCCCTCAGGTAGGGATAGAATTGGGGCTGTACAGAGTTTCTACTTCAGAACCTGAAATGCGGATTCTTGTTTGTCACCCCAATTGTACGTAGTGCCTTTATGAGTTAATGCGGTGAGTGGTTGAGCAATCTTTGAGAACCCTTTGATGAACCGTCGATAATAGCCAGCCAACCCGAGAAACTGTCGTACCTCGGTCGGAGTCTTAGGCGTAGCCCAGTTCTTGATGGCTTCTATCTTTGCCGGGTCCACGTGTATCCCATTCTCATTGACCACATGACCCAAGAAATGGACCTCTCGTATCCAGAAGTCACACTTTGAAAATTTAGCGTACAATTGTTCTCGTTTCAGCAGCTCCAGAATCAGCCTAAGGTGTTCCCCATGCTCTTCCTTATTCTTTGAATAAATAAGGATATCATCGATGAAAACAATGACGAACTTGTCCAAATAGGGTTTGCACACTCGGTCATGAGGTCCATGAAAACCGTTGGTGCATTGGTCAACCCGAATGGCATAACCAAAAACTCGTAGTGTCCATACCTAGTTCTGAAAGCAGTCTTTGAAATGTATTCATCTCGAATCTGTAGTTGGTGATAACCCGATCTTAGGTCTATCTTGGAATAGAAACTCGACCCTTGTAGTTGATCGAACATATCATCGATGCGCGGGAGGGGGTAACGATTCTTGACCGTTGCTTTGTTCAATTCTCTATAATCGATACACATACGAAAGGTTCCGTCCTTCTTCTTGACAAACAGGACTGGGGCTCCCCACGGTGATGAGCTAGGCCTGATGAACCCTTTATCCAATAGTTCCCGCAGTTGCGTAGACAGCTCTTGTAGTTCCTTTGGAGCTAATCTATACGGTGCTCTCATGATAGGTGCAGCTCCCGGTACCAAATCTATCTGGAACTCGACTTGGCGATGCGGTGGGAGACCGGGTAGGTCTTCAGGGAAAACCTCAGGATAATCGCGTACAACCGGAATATCTTCAATCTTCTTTTCCTCCGTTTTTTTTCCAGTGACCATAGCTAGGAAAGCGATACGACCCTTACGCAAACACTTCTGGGCTTTCATATAGGAGATGATTCCCGAGACCGTACCACTCCTTTCACCCTGAACTGATAAAATTTCACCACTAGGAAGTGGTACACGAACGATTTTCTCACCACAGATGATCTCAGCTTGATTCTTGGACAACCAGTCCATTCTAACAACTACATCGAAACTACCAAGTGTTACAAGCATCAGATCTATGTCTAACTCATGACCACATAATCCTAACTTGCATCTCTTAATGACGTGAGTTGCCTCGATTAGTTTCCCGTCAACTAATTCTATAGTGTAACTAGGCTCCACATCAGTTAAGGTTACATCTAAATACTTAATGAACTTATTGGAAACAAAACTCTTGTCAGCACCGGTATCAAATAGTATAGAAGCAAAACAACCATTCAGGGAAACGTGCTAGTAACCACATTCTGGTCATCCCTTGCCTCGCCAGAACCAATCACAAACGCACGACCTTTAGCATTGCCTCCATTATTGCCCTTGTTTCCACCCTTCAGTTGTGGGCAACCCTTCCTGTAGTGACCCTCCTTACCACACTCATAGCAGCCTCTAGTCACTCCGCCCTGGCGTTGTTATTGGGGTTATTGCTGAGTCATCAGTTCACCCCTGCAGACTTTAGCAGCATGACCCATCTTTCCACACCTTTGACAACGGAGTCGATCACACGGGCCATGATGATGAAAGTTGCACCGGTTACACTTCGGACTCTTGCCCGAATAGTTGCTTGATCCCTGACCATTGTTGTTGTTGTTGTTGTTGTTGTTCTGATTGTTGTTGGTGAAGCTTCTTGATGAATCGAACTTCTCTGGTCTGTTGTTGCTGGGTGTTATTAGAGCTTGAAGACTTGTTGCTGTTGTTATCGTCCCATTTCCTTTTATGATCTGATGAAACAGAAGCAGCGCCACGTTTAGGCAAAGTACCCTGTGCCACTGCCTGATCAGTGAGTTTGTGAGCTAGTCGGATAGCCTGTTGAATAGTGACAGGATCAGCAGTCATAACACTAGCTTGGATTTGAGGAGCTAGACCATCAATGTACTTCTCAATCCGTTTATAAGCCGGGGTCACCATCTGAGGACATAAAGCAGCCAACTCGTGTGAACAAGTCGTGTATTCCTCAATGTCAGAACCACTCATCTTTAAATTCTAAAACTCTGCTTCTAGTTTCTGGACTTCGCTTCTGGGGCATTACTCTTCTTTCATCAGAATCTTGAAGTCATCCCATGGTAAACCAATAGCAGCACCAAGCCCTAAGATCTGGACTTGTGAGTTCCACCATGTTAGAGCTGGTCCTTCCAGTGTGCCAGAGGCGTACTTGACACGATCTCCAGCAGGACAATTGCACATGGCGAACACCGACTCGAGTTTCTCCAGCCAGCGAAGTAATGAGACAGCACCATCAGAACCACTGAAGGAGTGTGGCTTACAATCCATAAACATCTTGAAGGTATAACCTGTTGGACCTCCTTGATTCAGATTCTGGTTGTTGTGGTCCTGATTTCGGGCCTGTTCATAGGCTGCAAGCGCATCAGCAACGCTCTCATTGATGATAGCATTCAACTCAGCTTGAGTCAGGGTGATATTTCCTCGTCCACCCGGGCATCCAGGTCTTCTTCCAGACATGGTTCTTCAATTCACAATACATATTAGTCACTAATCGGATGATATTTATTGATAATAATAAATTGTATCATACTAGTAGGAATGAAAGATTTGTTCGCATATCGATAGTGAGGCTTTATGAAAATCGAGACCTCATGTCTCTAAGTATGAATATGAAAATTTGTACTGGTTAGGACCGTTATCACCCAATAGAGTTGCCAGAATTCTCATGCACGACAAATCACAATTACGTGTGCACCCGTGATTTTAATTTGCTTTGCATGGTAACCCAGGGTTCCTCCTATTTGCGATAACCTACCTTGTCGAGTACCGAGTGTTATCAATGATAGAGGTATCGAAGATATATTTGTTATACCAAGAGTCAAACAACTATGGTTGTACTAAGGTTGTACAAGGGATTCGGTTAAGATAACAATGGGGAATCAAGACAATTTGGCCTTTTTCCCTTTGAAGTTCTGGGCGTTTAAATGTTTAAGTCCTATCCTCTGATAGACTTTGATTATCTTAGTTGTCCCTCGTTTACTGTTCAGACTAATATAGAAGATAAGATATGTTAGGAATGGTAACCAGTGTGAAAGAGTTGGAAGAGCACGGCGTTGTTCTCTTTGTTTGTCATCGTTAGGTTTGTCAGGTGTGTTAGAAAAGAGTTTCGTGTTCCAACGTGGTAATGTTTGGTTCAATTCATCGTTGCTTCCACTCCGAGAGTGAAAAATCATGTGTAAATGTTGGATGTGAGCGAGCGGGATTCTACGCCCCTCTGTCAGTCGGTAATGATACACAAATCATACCGATATGGTTGTGTTCGTTCAACAACGAAATGTTGGTATACCAAGAAAATGTTCGTACAACAGTTGCAATCGTGTAAAAGTGTCTGTGGGATACTAGTGTTGTGTCTAAGGCTATAGTCTAGATGCAATGCAATCCTAGTTCTCTATAACCTGTGGCTCTGATACCAATCTGTCACACCCTCAATTCCACGAACGGGGTTTTACCGTTAGGCGTGTGACATACCAGGATCTCAGACACAGTTATATCGAACGACACTATATGAATTTAAAATAAACATTTGACTTCGTTCAGAAGAACATAAACAAAGTTTACAACAGTGCGGAAGCGTATACATAATTTGTAATTCCATTACATGACAGTTACAAGAGTCAAGTCTAGACAAAATGTTCAATGCAGAAAATAAAGTAGATGAATGCATGTCCTGAATGCGTTTCCTGTAGCGTGCATCATGAGCTTATGCATTCCTGTGACCTGAGAAAACATGCTAAAATGTGTCAACATAAAGTTGGTGAGTTCACAGGTTTAATCAACAAGAAATGTGTTCGTAAGCGTTTCAATGGTTTAGTATATAGAGCATATCGTTAGGTAGCTAGCCTATGTTCTTGTTACTTAGCGTTTCGAACCGAAGCTGACTGTTTGCGTCCTATATGTTTGTTGTATCCCCGTCACGTCTCACCAGACAGTGACAAATGCTAGGTCAATTTTGCACCCGTTTGACCTCCAATCAAGCTAGCGCGACTAGCCCGGCGGGGTTTGTCAGACCCAATAGTACTACTCAGAATCACCTCGTTAATCCTATTACTAACGGTTCGAGAGTGTCAGGACTGTTATGTGTGTTTGCACTAATGTAACAAGCTATATCAATAATACTACAACCATTTATGTAAATCTGTTTGCATGTTTCCTCCCCCAATGGAAAGAAAGTAAAATAGGGGCCGTGAAGACTCACTGATGCTGTAGCAAGTATGCAGGATGAAAATCCCCCAAGTGTTGTTTACGATGAGCTGTCAAACACCGATTGACAGTTATGTTAAGCGTTAATGTTGTGTCTTGCGTTAATAGAAATGTTTAGTCGGGTCGGGTCGCATTGGTTCGGTCGTGGGTGACACACACAAGCAGGCATACACGTATCAGACTTTATGTAGATTCCCAAATGGGTTGTCGATATTTGTAAACAATTAGGTTATTTTATGTTGAAAAAGTATGTGCTTGTTGATTGCGTTGACTTTAATCTTTGTGGTCAAGAAATGACACTTTATTGATGTTAACTTATCATCACACGATAGACACACCGCACACAAGAAGAACTCACTCACAATGACTCCAATCGCATAACAGGACTAGACGCACAACTGGACTCTTCATCCGCACGAATGGGCCTTCAATCATATGAATCAACTTCACCCGTACGATTGAACCCTCATTCGTGCGACTCAGTGTTCATTCGTACCACACATCACCCATTCGCATGACTCGAAGGCCATTCGCACGACTGAACCTTCATTCGTGTGATTGGACCTTCAGTCGTGCGGTACTCTGTCGCACACATTCATCCGATTGACTCAATCGCACGTACTTTCAATCGTATGCATTCAATCGCACGACACGCCCATGCGCCTGGACTCAGTCGAACGACTCACCTCAGTCGCACCACCCAGTCGCACGACACGCCCAGTCGTACGGCTCAGTCGCACGACTGGTACAGTCGTGAACTGCAACAGATCGCGACTGCTGGTCGGGCTGAACAGCCTTCTGCTGTTCCGTGCATAGTTTTCACACATCAGGGACTTCCAGAAGCACTTTCCTAACGTGTCTAAGCAAAATGCACAAGCTGATTGACCTCATACACACCCCCACGACCACATGCATTCGGGTTGAACCCGAACCCTAGGTTTGCAGCAGTGAAACGAGCAATAAAATGGACGACCAAGGTCGCCTACCTGTTAGGAACGTGCTCTCTCAGCTGTAGCATGGTTTAGCCGGCGGAATCGAGCTCAAACGAGGCGGTTCGTGGTGCTAGTAGGTGGTAGAAAAGTGTAGAGGAAGAAAGTGAAGAAGATGGAAGAATTTGGGAGTGGAATGAAAAATTGGCTGGTAAGGGGTTTATATACCCAGCCATAGTTTGGCAATTTGTCACGTTTGGTCCTTGCACTTAGTCCCCGAGTTCCCGAATTTGTTTCGGTTGATAACGACATAAATGGGCAAGTTATGTTAATTAAGAGGACTCCTTAAGTAATCCCGTTTATTTGAATCCTCTACAAACACCAATGTTAGTATTTTATCATAATTTATTTAACGATGTCTGTGGCGGTGCTTGTATACGTTTCGGGTAATAACGAGTATGTAATAATGATAACGACAACAGTCTGAATAGTGTTAACCTGAAGTTACGGGTTTCACAAAACCCTGAAAGATCATCCACACGATAACATCATAGGATCTACCACCGATGGAGTTCGGACGCAGAGATTGACGTCTATCTATTCTCATGTTTCATATCACAAATCGTCCCTAAAAATGTTCATGCAGCTCTTCAGGATCCTTGCTGGATTGAATAATTCAATTAGAGCTGCAACAGTTTCAGAAACTCAAGGTGTGGACTCTGGTCGATCTTCTACCAAACAAGTGCCCAATTGGCATGAAATGGGTGTTCAAGAACAAAACCGATGATCGTGGCATTGCGGTAAGAAACAAATCTAGATTGGTGGTCTAGGGATTTGCTCAAGAAGAAGGTATTGACTACACAGAAGTCTTTGCTCCCGTCGCCCGTCTTAAAGCCATCAGAATCTTTTTAGCACATGCAACCCATAAGCAGTTCAAAGTCTATCAGATGGATGTCAAATGTGTGTTTCTTTACAAAGACATCGATGATGAGATATATGTGTGTTAACCACTTGGTTTTGAGGGTCCGGACTTTCCAGACAATGTCTACAAGCTTGATAATTCTCTTTACGATCTTCGTCAGGCTCCTCGAATCTGGTATGAGACCTTAACACAGTATCTCTTAAGCAATGGTTTTTCTCGTGGCACCATTGATATGATATTATTTAAGAAGTAAGTCGATAGTGAGATGCTTATTGTTCCATTTTATGTCGATGACATTATTTTTGGCTCCACTAATACGAAGTTGTGTCGGGAGTTTGAGGAGGTCATGCACAGTCGATTTAAAATGAGCATGATGGGAGAGATGTGCTTTTTCCTCGGGTTGCAAGTTGAACAAAAGCTAGAGGGAATTCTCATTCATCAGGAGAAGTATATTAAAGAGATTCTAAAGAAATTCAAGATGGATGATGCATCTCCTGAACTCACTCCTTTCACTGCTCAAACTTGCCTCACTCCTGATGAGAATGGGAAATCCGTTGATCCTCATTTTCTACAAATCAATGATCAGTTCCCTTATGTATCTTACAGCAAGTCGTCCTGACATAACCTTTGCTGTAGGATATTGTGCTTGATACCAATCAGCCCCGAAAGAGTCTCATGAAAAGGCTGTAAAACGAATCTTTCGTTATCTTAAAGGCTCTTCTCGTTTAGGTCTTTGGTATCCTTATGGTGGGAATTTTGACTTACATGCCTATTCTGATAGTGATTCTAATGGCTGCAGGTTAAACAAAAAGTCGGTTACTAGAGGTTGTCAGTATTTGGGAAATTGTCTGGTATCATGGCAAAGCAAGAAACTGACCACTGTTTCTCTCTCTACGGGAGAAGCAGAATACATTGTTGCTTCCAGCTGTTGCTCACAAGTAGTCTAGATCCGACACCATATGATTGATTATGGGATCAACTTTCTCCATACATCGTTGTTCTGTGACAACACAGCAACCATCATCATCGCCAAGAACCCTATTCATCATTCCCGAACGAAGCACATCGAGACATGGATTCATGCAATCCGTGATGCTCAGGAAAAGGGTTTTATTGATATTATCCCTATTGACACTAAGAATCAGAAAGTAGATCTCTTCACTAAAACGTTTGATAAACCTCATTTTTATGAATTGATCTCTATGTTAGGTCTAATATCATTTTAAACCTATTTTCCTTAAAATTATTAAACGTACATATTTTTTTACTTTTTACTTCTTTCTTTATTTTATTTTATTTTACTTCTTTCTTTATTTTCCTTCTTTCTTTTTCGTTCTGTTCCCTTCATAGTCCTTACTCATAATTCACATAAAAAAATTTAAAATAATATAAAATATATTTAAGTAAGAAATTTCCACATCTTCCTTAATTCGTAGAAATTTCGGGGGAGAATATATATTTAATACTCTTCTTGTTTTCTTGTTTTCTTTTTCAGAATAAAATGAGAATACTGGATGATTTAAATGAGGTTAATAGTATTGTGCTGGATAGGCTTGATAGGTTTAGCTAGAAAGCAAAGTAGATAGTAATCTTGCAGCTTAATTAATAAGAACAAGAAACTTGATGACTGGGGTTATTCCCTAAACAGTTTTGGCCTTCATAAAGATACAAGTCCTTGTTCAAAAAGGATTGAGAACAATGTCATATCTCTACATTGAGTCATTCTTATCTAAAGTATCTTTGCGTCTAGATCTACCATCCTGTCTTATAAGCTACATGCTTAATCATCTTCACATCTAAGAAGGCCCTTCTTACATTATTTTTGCTCATCTCCTATACTATGTGTGAACATTGACCTGGAGTGATGATCTCCTCTGCTGTATGATAGTACTGACCTGGAGCTCTCATCGGCACCAATTGATGATCTTCTCTGTTATACGTAAGTATAGACCTGAAGCTTCCATCTGTAAGACTCAACTAATCAACTCCTCTGTTATACGTAAGTATAGACCTGGAGCTCTCATCATTTGATGTTTATAAGGGTTTTCCTTCTTTTGAAAAAGGACCTTTGTTGCCTCTGAGAGGAATAATCAGGCAGAGTATGTCATTTGTTCAATATATCATGAGAACATGATGAGTTTCTTTGTCAAATGTCTGTGTGTACTGGTTCATTCAATGTTCTCTCTAAAAGAATCAAAACATGATAACAGTAGCTGTAGTGCACTTGTTGAAACGAAGAAGGCATGAATTTAAAAGGATAAGTATATCGACAATCTCGCCAAACATTAATTCTCCAGAAGATCCTTTCAGCTTCTCATTCATATTCTTTTCACCGTTTGATTCTATTTAAAAATTATGTGAAGTGTGGTGAGGTCTTGTGGGAAAATTTCCTTTTATTTCATTTATTTTTGCTTATTTTTGCTTACTTTGTTTTAATTTTTTCTTCTAAATAATTATTCTTTATTTTATTTTAAAAAGAAACTAAAAATTTCAATATTTAAGTATCCAGCGAAACTATACTTTCTCTAGTAGTTTCGCAGGGTGAAATTATAACTTCGTCGGCTCTTTCGCACGTTGCAAGGTCAGTTTCGACCAGAGCATACACAGGCAAAACTATAGTTTCACTGCCTGCGGAGCTATGTCCTATATAACACAATTTGCAAAATTAACACCTCATTTTCGCATAAACGAGAGTTTAGACACTTAGGGTTTTACCGTTTGAGATTTCATGCGAACCTAAACATCTGTGTTGTTAATTCTCGATTGACCTTTGATTTTGATTCGCAAGTGAGTTTCAAACTCAGGACCTTAGTGTTTTCTAGGTTTAATGGCAACATTGTAAGCCCATTTGACTGAGACTCTTCAATACCCTCGCAGTTCTTACTGCGAAAGTACCGACAGTCCAGCGAAACTGAACGAAAGTTTAATGGTTTTCAGCGAAACTGTGCAGTCATGCTGCCCGAGCGAACTTAACAGTTTTGCTGATCAAACTTTAGTTTCGCTGCGCCGAATCTATAGTTTCGGCCAGTCGAATCTATTGCACTGTCCTGCCGAAACTAATTCATAATTGTTGCCGAAATTATATTATCGCTTGCCGAAACTAAAACCTGTCCAGCGAAACTATAATTTCGGCCAGCGAAACTATTAGTTTTTTTTGTTTAATTTTAATTTTTGTTGTTACTTTTCTCTAATTTTATTGTTTAATACACCATACTAATACGTTTCATTTGGTTTTCAGATTAAATGGCAAATCTCAAGTTTGATGAGAGGAACAACATCACTGCCATTTTGGACAATACTCACCCGAAAGCTGCCAGGTTTAGAGACTGTATACGTTGGTTGCAGAGATCCCCAATTTCTTATGCGATATCGCACTCCACTACCATATATGATTTACACATCAGAGATTTTTGGCATACAGCTGAGTATGACACGAGGGCCAATTCACAGAGGATTATGGCTAGGGTGTTGGAGAATGAGCTGATTATCACTGCTGATGTCATATCAAGGGTGCTGAGACTTGATGAGGATTCAGGACAGGAGGTTACACTATCTGATCAGGAAGTATTTGACGCCTTCAGAGCGATGGGATATGAGAGACCTACGTTCGGGTGGAGAAAGGAAATCAAAAAATCCTTTCTCTCCAAGGAGTGGAGATACATAGCCCACGTGTTTATCATGTGTTTAGATCACCGTAAAGGTGGATCAGACGGGCTGAACTTAGACTGGGCAAATGCCATGGTGATATGTTGCAAAGGAGAGAAGGCCAATATTACTAGACTAATATTTAACTGCATGTCAGAGAATGTGATGGCTCTGAAGAAGGACAAATGGCTGTTATACCCTCGATTCCTCCATATGATTATAGATGACCTCATTCCTAACATTCCCAGACATGGAGAGGTAAAGAGATTAGTATTGATGAACACCCGCATTTTTGCAGATTGTTGTGCAATTATACATGACTTCAGCGGGAAGATAACCCATCTATGGGAAAACATGTACCCTCTAGAACATTGGGATTATATCAGGAGGGTGATTGAGTCTGAGGATAAACGGGCTGAAGAGACGAGGCTCAAACAGTCTGATGATAATAAGAAGAGGAAGAGATATGCAAAGGAGAAGGATTATGTATTTGAAGAGGAAGTTCATGAGATGGCCTCTGAGGCTAGAGATGAGAAGGAAAAAAGAGCCAAGAGGAAAGCTGAAGAGGGAGAAAAAGATAGAAGGACTAAACATGGACATCAGACCTTTACTGAGCCATCGACAGGAAGGAAGGGGAGGATTGGATGAGGATGTGATAAGAAATCTCAACACCTCTCTGGAAAATGAGTTGACCATGATTAAGACAAAACTCGCCAATCAAGAGATAAGGGAAAAGCAGAAGGATGAGTTGATAGATGGTATGACAAAGATGTTGATAGATCAGAACAAACTAATCATGAGATTGCTTCAGGAGGTAAATGAGCTGAAGGCTGCAGCCAGACTCCCCAATCAGCTCTCAACATGAGTTAGATGATTTAACTGATACTTCCAAGTACCCGTTTCTACACGTGGGTACATCATCCAGGGGAGGAGAGGGCACATCTAGTGTAGCAGCTGAGAAGGGCACATCTAGTGTAGCAACTGAGGAAGCAGGAGGGTCTAGGATAAAAAAGAAGCCTGTGAATATGGAGAATGTTAAAGAGGTGGTTGAAGCTGGATTTGTGGATTTATGACTGAGCATGGAGGATCTAGTAGGAGAAGAAGTCTTCCAGGAGCAGTCCGTAGGTGCTGAGAAATCTGCTGAGAAGAGATTGATTGATAAGGAGGACGAGGATGACGAGCAGTTAGAAGACTATGATTCTAAGCCTGAATACTATGAAGTGGATGAGAGACCTTTAACTTATGTGTTCAAGAATGGAGAGGATGAAAATGATGTGATTGAGATGGACAAAGAGGATTGGTTTGTTAGAGAAAAGGAGCCTGAGGAGCTGACTCCCCTATTCCAGAGCATTGAAGGGTTGAGCAAAAAGGAGGCTGATAAGAGGATTGTCAGTTGGAAGTATAACCCTAGCCTCAATATGTATGTGATAAAGTGGAGAGGGGGAGGAATTAATTACCTGCATAAGAGGAAGGCTTTCAAGACCTTGCCTAAGTGGGATCTGAGAAGGTTGGCAGTTTTGCCACTACTTGATGTTGATCTGAGTGAAACGGCCAAGTTGCTGGAGAGGGAGATCAAGAATGGGCTAAATGATAATTTTGAATCATTTGGATTCATGAGAGCTGAAAGGAGAAGGTCAAAGAAAGACAAAGACTGGGAGACGGGCAAAGGGAGGATTGTGCTGAGGGTGAAACCACCAAAAATAGTGAATAGGGTTAGGCTGTTTGATCCCTCCCCCCAGCGACTACAAGGTTTTGGGAAGTGGTTTTATGATAACAACACAGGGGAGGATGTGATCAGGGTGAAGGATGGAATAAAGTATAGATTGTTTGACCTAATGGAGCTGTTTGGATTTTGTGATGAAGACCTGCTAGTTCTTTGTGAAAACCATATTAAAGTAGGAGCAGGGGATGAGACTAGGAAAGAAGAAAGTTGTTTATGGTGGTTGCAAACAAGGTGAGAGGTGTGAGAGTGGAAGTGAGGATGTTAGCTGAGAAGGTGAGAGCTGAAGATGATTTGAATATTGAAATCCGAGACTTAACAAAACAATTCGAGCAAGCTAGTGCTTGTCCTGAGGGAGCTAATGAAGCAGGAGGTGACTAGAGTGAATCAATTGCTAAAGCTCACAAGGAGGACACTGCAGGATCTGATAAAGATACATGAGATGCAGGAGGGGGAGAGACTGGAGCTGAGAAGAGAAATCAAGACAAGTGAAGGTGGTGAGATCCAACCTAGGGGGAGTATTGAAGATCAAGTTTAGGTTGGACTCACCTTAGATTAGTTTATGTTTATATTTCTTTGTAATAGGTTTAATGTTACTTTATTTTAGTATGTTGATTTGTTTAGTTTATGTAATTTTGTAGTCCAGCGAAACTATGAGCGAAACTGTAGTTTCGGTCATAGTCAGCTGTTTAGTTCACACGGCGAAACTGTTGTTTCTGCCGGGCGAAACTATAGTTTCGGCAGCATAGTTTCGCAATCAGCGAAACTGTCTGCGAAGTTAAGACTGCTATAAATAGAATTGATCTAGCTCATTGTTGGGCATCCTTTCAAAAACCCTAATCGTGTATTTGTGTTGCAAGAGGCATTTTCAAGCTGTCATTCATTGAAATATATTGAGCTTTTCTACTTTTGATGGTATTGGTGCTTTATTGATTATAGTAGAATACTTTTAGCTTGTTGTTTTTCATCTTCATCTTTTTGTTTGTTATTGTTTATGATATTGAACGATTCAAACCTTCATTTGTACTGAAAATCGATCATATGGACCAACAGTCATCTTGGATGGTAAGAAGGTATTGTCTGGCACAATGCATGGGAGGACAATTTTCATCACTTAAGCCACTATCAAGACTCATCTATGGCTAGATAATGAAGAAGGCGAGTTGTCCTTCCCAAAATTTGCTCCCAAAACTCATTCCAGCAAATGGGCTATGAAGGGGACTACTCTGTCAGAACCTTCAAGAAGGGTAAGGTTTCCTCTCAGTGGAAGTACCTCCTCCATGTTGTACTCCATTATTTATCTAACAAGCATGGAGGTTGGGACCAAATTCCTGAGGACTTATCCTATATAGTCTATGGGATAGTATGAGAGGTCAAGTTCAAGTACTCTTAGTTTGTCTATACAAACTTGCTTGCTACCTTGAACTTCTTAGACTACTATATGTTCCCTAGATGTGTTCAACACATTCTTAACTATGAACTCATAGTTAAGGGGATAAGTAATACTCTTTAATTGAGACAGATGAAGCCCGCCATCTTCAAAATAATAAGAAAGGCCATTGTTGGCTTCTCAAGGGTAGAAACAACCCTGGTTCCTAGAATGTTAGAGCTCATTGCTTAAGGTGACAACTTGGCAACACCAGCCAACGTTGAACCCATACGTTCTATATATGCACCACTCATACAGCCAAAAATAACCATCACCTACTCCAAAAAAATCCAAACGAACCCCTTCTCAGTCTACTCAGGTTGAGCATGCCACCATACAAGCACCCATGTAGGTGGAAGTGCAAATAAAAGCTCCCACTTTCCTTAAGGAGCAAACCACTCCCATTATTTCTTTGATCAGTGCTAAGGTTCCTCATGCTTAGCCTAATAAGCTCATTGTCCAAGCCTTAATCCATCACTCTGAGTCACAAAACTCAAGTGATCAACCTTAAAGGGAAAGCTACCATCCCCCACCGTTAGACTTGAACCAACCCATCCCTGACCTTTAACTCTATGATGATGAGGATATGGGCTTTAGTGAGTACCATGAGTCTCTCTTCTCCACCCCTGCTCAAGGAGAGATAAGTGCTCCTAAATTACCCCTATCCCACATCATCCACCCCCAACTGAGGTGGACCTCCCTGAACATGTTCAGGAAGTCCATATGGAAGAGGCTCTCACTTTTGCAAGTGATTACATCATTAAGATCTCAACCATGGCAACCCAGTCTATTGTCATTTCTTTTGAAGCTGTCATGGTACAGGGGAAATCCATTAGCCAAGAACCCTAAGATGGTAGTGAGGAAGAAGACTATGGTCCTATTCTCTCATCCCCCATGATTCTTTAGATGAAGATAAGGGGAGTCTACAAATAAAGGTGAAAAAACCATTTAAAAGATGCACCTATTTATTTGAAGGTAAGTCACCTAGAATATCAGGTTGGCTACCTTACAAATATAGGTCGTCGATCAACAACTTGATCAACGATCTTAAGGGCAAGTAAGCTGGGTGACCAGTCAAGCAAACTCAACCAGGTCCACAAGAACCTATGGTGCGGTGGACCTAACCCTTAGCGCCCCTGTGCAAGAGGATGATGCTACCAAAAGGGCGAGAAAGTCCTACCTATGATCACAGAATCTGGGAGTTCTGCCCAGAGTATGGGTATAGAAGATTCACCACCCTCACTTGCACTTTTCCATACTCAACAACCTCCTCAGGCCGATATTGATGTGGATGACCTGATTCAAAGAATATTTAAGGAAGGCATACTATGTTGATACATGATGTCCCTAGTTCATTGTACTTAAATGTTTATGTCTTTTAATCTTACATATGTGTAACACAAGGATATTTTGGTAATATGATATGTGTTTGAATGTATATTTACTATTGAATATGTCGTATTCTTATATCATTTATAATTACATGCTTGAATGAATATCATATATGGGTTTGTGGTAGTCAGTCACAGTTCTGAGTTAATAATGATTCAGGAATGTGTTTTACTTAGTCTTATGCTTGTTCATGCTAATGGACTATGCTTATGGATCAGTCGCATGACTGAACAAGGTGATTGGGCCAGTCATATGACTGAGTCATGAGACTAGCTCAGTCGCACGATTGGACCAAGTGTATGGTTCAATCGTGCGCATGAACAAATCGTATGGCTCAGTCGCATGACTGAACCATGCTAATGGCTCAGTCGTACGACTGTATACCGAAACCTATAAATACCACGTAATTCATGGAAAAACATAATACTTTGAATTCTTTCCTACCGTAACCGTCCAGAGAGTTCTATCTCGTCCATCCAACTTCATAGTTCGTCCCGGATCGTTTTCTAATTATTCTTAACGTTGTTATATCGTTAGATTGATTCGAGTATTCGTTCTCACTGATTGGATCACCAATCAAATAGGATTCCACACTATTTGATTAGGTTACACATTCAATCAGTTAGTACTCCGTACGTACACGGTCCTAACAAGTGGTATCAGAGCCTTAGCTCTTGATTCTTCGTGGATTCGATCAGCGTTTTGGTTAAAGTTAACGTTTTTTATTCAAAATTCCGTGTTTTTGATACAAAATGAGTTTTTGACGGGTGCATGCTTCAAAAGTTTTGAAGTTTTCGACTTACAACAGCTTAGGGTTTGTGCAAAATCGTTTTGAGTATAAACGTGTTCAAAATCACGAATTTTTCAAATTCAGCAGTCTCAGTCGCACGATTGGCTCAATCGTACGACTGAATCCCAATTGCACAATTCAATCGCACGATTGACTCATTCGCATCCCCAATTGCACAATTGACTTGAATCGTACGATAGAATCCATTCGCACTCTCTATTCATACGATTGTCCTGATTCGCATTCTCAATCGCATAATTGACTCAGTCGCATAAGGTTTCTCAAGTTTGGACATTTGACTTTGGGTATCCTCAAGTTTTGATAACATGGACGATCAGAACAGCGCCTTTAATGCTGGAAAGGACTCAAGAATCCAAAATCTCTTACTGCTGGAAAATAAAATTAGAAATCACAACAAACCTCCAAAACTGTTGACTTTGGATGAATACCCACAATGGAAATAACGGTTTGAGATTTATCTTAATGGTATAGACCCGAACTTGTGGATTGCTAGTGAAACTGGTTACTCTACACCGGTTGGAGCTAATGGTGTTAAGCTGACGTTGAGTGGGATGAATGAAGTGCAAAAGGTTGCTCACTATGCTGAGAAGAAAGCTTATGCCTTACTGACACAATCAATTCCTAAAGATATTTTCCATCAATTTTCAGAACATAAACAGTCTAAGAAGTTGTGGCCAGCTTTGGAAAAGCGATACGATAGTAATGCCACGTTAAAGGCACTGAATGCCAAAGCTCTTAAGAAGGAATTTCACAACTTCTCATCCATTGGAAATGAATGCTTAGATGACATTATAGACAGATTTTATCATTTAATGAGTGAGTTGCACACACATGGGGTAACTACATCAATGGAAGATAAAGTTGCAAGCTTTGCTGATGGATTGCCGAATAAATGGGATCCCTTTGTTTCTAATCTGAGACAGAATGATACTTAAGCCACTCTAGACATCAATGAATTTATCTTGAAGCTCAGGGAGGAGGAACTGAGGCTAAAATACAAGTCCAAGAATGGGTCATATACACAGAATCCATCACTGTATAACATTGTTCCCACACCAACTTCATCAGAAGCACCTCTTCAAATAGCGTTCATATCCCACACATCTAGAAATTCTTAGAGTGGGTCATCTAGAAGTGAAGTGTCAGGATCATCTGGTGCTCAATACAATATCACAGAAACAAATCCAACAAAGCTAAAGACTGAGAATCTGGGAAATGTTACTGTTGAAGTAGCCAAGGAACACATGGATCTTCTTGTTGCTGTTATGCACTCTTATGATAGATTAGTTGCTAGAAAAATTGGAAATTGTCATCTTGCTGATGAAGACTATGAACAGTTTGACGAGGCTGAATTGGAAAGAATGGACATAATGGGCTTTGGCTAGTGCAGTTAGAAGACCAAAGAACTTTGTGAAAAAGACTTGTCAAAACCTGATTGCTACTAAAGACACAACCTTTGGGTTTGATAAAACAAAAGTCACATGCTTTAACTGTGGTGAAAAGGGACACTTAAAATAAGAGTGTGTGAAGCCAAAGAAGACTGGAAATGGTAACCCTTTCACATCAAACAACCATCAGGACAAGGAAAAGAACGTGACTTCAACCAGTCAAGATTCCAAAGCTATGGGTACTCAAGGATATAAAGGACAGGACTGGACATTTCGGTTCATTTCTGGTGATGAAGCTAATGTGGCGTAGGTGGAAGATCTTAACTATGATTCAGCAAGTGAAGGAGATAACTTAAATGATAATGCCAATTCAGACACCGAGGAAGCTATAGATGCAGTTGAATACTTGGTTGAAGACGAACTGGCTGCTGCGAGCACAGAATCTCAAACTAACGAGGAATCTCAGGTTGCTTTCATGGCTGACACCTCTGGCACATCACATGTAGAATCAAAAGACGAACTTTTAATAAACATGCCTATGAAGAATGTTGTTAGGACCTAGTACGAACTGGTACTAACCGAAACTACATGAAACCAGATCAAATAGTGTGGAATCCTATTTCATTGGCGATCCAATCAGGGAGAACGTTAATCCGATCAAAACTAATGATTAGAAAACGTTAAGAATTGATTAGCAATGACCAGGAACACTTTATGAAGTTGAAAGGGACGACTTGGAAGCTTTGGGACGGCTAGGGTTGTGAATTCTCGAAGTGTTTCCTTTTTCCACGAATTAAGTGGTATTTATAGGTTAAAGTCTTCATTCGTACGACTGAGCCATGCGTATCGCTTAGTCGTGAGACTGAGTCATACGGTCCATTCACACATACGACTGACCCACACGATTGATTCATTCGTACGACTGAGTCAGTCTTATAAGTCAATCGTGCGTTTGGCTCAATCACATGGTTCAGTCGTGCGACTGGCCCATTAGCATGGTCCAGTCGTGCGACTGGATCATAAGCCTTAGATAAACACATTTCTGAACCTTTAATGATACAAAACTATGTCTAACAACTGTAAACCCATATAACTTGTTCATACAACCATGTAATAAACAATAATATAAAGAGACATGACATTCAATAACCAATAATCATTCAATAAAGAGTTTCATTACATATATCAAAACATAACATCAATGAAACAAAAGAAAGTCATTTACATTTAAGCACTAGAACTAGAACTAGGGACATGTGTACCAACAAAATCCCCCTTGGACCTAGTTCTATATGTTCTTTCACCTCCTTTGTAAACTCTTCATATCTCTTGACTCTTTCTTCTTTTGAAATCCCAGCATGAATATCAAGTGCAAAGCATAAGCGTATAAAATGTTGAAACCGAAGTGCTTGCACGATATCCTGTGTATCAAAAAATAGTGGCCACTTGTACAATGTATAGACATCAGCTGCTGACAAGTTTGTGAGCCATACTGGGTCAAACACCCTTATTGTCTCCACAGTCCCTTCTCAATCCAAAACAATGACGACTTTTCCAGTACGCCAGTCATAGTACTACCATTTGAAATGGGGTGTAAAGTCTTGTGGCATCTCACTCAAAGGTATACGTGACATAGTGCGCGAAGGGTGCCATTTCAAGACAACAGTCGGCCTTCCAGTAATGGGATTAACTTAAGACCTTTTGATATACCTCGTCGGCTGTTGTGGTCTGAAGTTAACCCACCTAGTGTGGTACTCTCTTTTCAACGCAGCTTCAAACCAGTCTGACATCTTCTTCGGGTCGGCATATAGCAGCTTTAGGCGTGCTAGCTGGTTGAGCTCAAAACCGGGAAGAGTCTTTAGAATATGTGGAAATCTAAAGTACTCTACTCCCCTCTCCCTCTTTACTGCGTAAACACTAAGATCCTCAAAGTATGCCCACACTATGATCTTCCCTGACACCTTGAGATGCTTCTTGACTTTGTAGAGCTTGGTGTAGGTACTTGTCTTTGGTGCAGCGCGCTGGGCTCGGATCTCTGAAAAACATGCCACCCATTCAGCCTTTTTGATGTCCACATCAGCATCCGAGGCTGAGGCTTGACTTGTTGATGACTCTGCCTCCTTTTCCTTTTGATTCAGCTTCACCAATGTATCACTGCCTAGAGTACTACCCAAATTGGGAACCACATTTCCCTCCCGGTCAGTGTACTCCTGATAGTGTTGGGCTGTGACGTCTTCAATCTCTATTTCATCCACGTCGTTTAGCTCATCGTCACTAGCCACATCAAAGGTAGGAGCGTGTTTGACGATCTCATCCAGATTTAGCCGGAACATCTCAGCAAGTTGCTCGTCAGTAAGGTCATGAATTATTTCTCCTTCTTCAGGAGTATAACTCACGGACCTCCTGACGATCTATTGCAAATCAAGTATCATTGTTAATTGAGACTTGATTTGCTGTAGGTGAACAACATCATAATCATCTTACTGAGATGTTTGATCTGCTTGAATTAAACATGCAACATATCAATAGACAGTAAGTAATCAAGATAATCAAACATTGAATAATAAAATATAAGCATTAATTACATAACATGAATACATGATTTCAAGTACAAAAGTTTAATAAAATATAGACATCTAATCTTTACTTTTGCCTTGACTCATGGCCGGGTATTCTGCAGACGGGGAAGTAGGTGGGGCAGACGATGAAGCTCATTGGTCTTGTTTCCTCTTCGTTCTTCGCTCTTGACCAGAAGCAGAGCCAGATGCAGCTGCATCGCCTTCATTATCATCATCATCATCCTGCCTCCCTCTTGCTTCTCCATCACCACTCACATCATCATTACCACTGTCATCACCTTCACCATCATCCTCATCATCTTCTCCTTCACCGATCTTCAGAGGCTCATCCTTAGATCCTTTGAGTTTGAGAATGATCTTCTTATTAGCAGCCTTCAACTCCTCCAACTTCTTAGTAGATTCCTCCTTATGTTCTTGGAGTTGGGCAATCTGCTGTGCCTGCTGTGAGATCTGCTGAGCTTGGGAAGCATTAAGCTCCACCAGCTGACGTACCTATGCAGTCTTTTCTTCATCAGTGGATAACAGCTTCAGCACCATTCTGTTCAGTGCTGCCAGCTGTTCCTCTACCCCATTGGACGGTAGAGTAGATCTGGTGGGGAATGTCGAATGGGATGATGGTCTGGCTTGGTGGCTGGTGCTGGTAGAAGTGGTTGTGGTGAATATGGGTGGTGGTGAATGAATGGGTGGAGAGGTATGGGGTGTAGCTATGGAAGGTGGAGTACTGGTGGTGGGTGGTGTAGTGCTAGTGGGTGGTGTAGTGGTAATGCGTGGTGTAGTGGTAGAGGTGGTGGTACGCAGTGTGAATCTTGGCCGCTTCCCCTTCTTCCCAAAGGGCTAAGCCATCCTCTTCTTCTGAGTCCCCTTTGACCAGGAGGCTCCCCCTTGGCTACTGGGCTGTCTGGGGTGTATGATGGATCTGAGGTAGCCTCCCCAGACTCACATTGGCGTCCACCAACCGCCCTCACGCCTCTTTCAGTGGCTACGACACTACTTCCTACCGTTTGTACCAGAGGCTCTTCGTCTGACTCCTTCTCCTCATCAGGATGAAACTCCTGATGGAATTCAGCAGTCTCAGGACCTCCTTGGGTAGATGGTGGATATGTAACATTAGCAGCAGTGGCTCGAGTTGGAGAGGGGCCGGTATCTCCACCATCACCACTATCATCATCATCAACCGGAAGAACTATCTGCTCGATATCTGAATCACTGTCATCGTGGCGCCATTTTCGCCTAGCTGGCGCCACATAGTCTTCACGGGCCAGATGCCCAAACAGACGCCTTACCGGGGGCTTCACCTGCTTGCCCCGGTACACCTTCATCCGCCCGAGGGTGGTGTCGTCCATCACCTCTAGGACCACGGCGTCCTCCTTCTGCTTGGGTAGTGACGGGAGTTTCAGATCAATGATCATCCGCATGAATCGAGGGTACATGCAGAAGCTCTCTTTGCCCTTAGCCTCAATGTTCTCCACAAGATAGGTGAAGATCATCCTCGAGAAGCTGAAAGGGTGATTTAGCACCAATGCCACGTAGGCGTTCTACATCTGATCAGAAAGCTCGTCAAAGCTTCCCTTTCGAGAGGCGATGCATCTTAGCAACACGTGGGCCAAGTACTTGAACTGGGGGCACAGGTTGCTCTTGTTGAGCACAACTGTGTTGATGTCCCCAGAGTACTTGGCTCTCAGGAAACATCCTCGAACTGTAAGGGGATGCAATCGTGTTGGGCAATCAGCATCATCCCCAAACTCTAAGACAGTCCTGAGATCCTCCTCTGTGATCTCTATGGCCTCCCCAAAAATGGATCTCCTGATACAATGGGGCTCAGAGGACCTGTCTACTGCAGCGCTTTCCTAGAAATCCTGTTGTACTGATCTATATGGTGTGCACGGTGTCGAGATAACCCTGAAGATCCTCGATCGCCGTAGAAAGGTAATGATGCCGACAAACTCCACTGCGTTGCGGGATGACAGGTCAAGATGAGCACAAATGTTGTGCTTTGTGCTCATCTTCCACCGACTCACCATCTGTGACACAAAGCAAATAAACGTTAGTAAGTATCAAAGAGTAACCGTTTGGTTCAATGAACTTGAAAATTTTGTTCAGTCATGCGAATGAACTGTGCGACTGAGATCTAGTCGTGCGAATGAACTGTGCGACTGAGATCTAGTCGTGCGAATGAGCTCATGCGTACGACTGTGTCGTGCGATTAGTTTTAGACGTATGATCTTTCTTGCGTTTATCTCAGTCGTGCGACTGAACTCATACGTATGGTTCAGTCATGCGAATGTGCAATTCGTCTATCTCAGTCGTACGCTTGAGCCATTCGCATAGCTCAGTCGTGCGATTGAAGTTCATCCGGGTGTCCATTCGCATGACGGACGGTTTGTCCATTCAAAATCAATTTGTGAGCAAAGCTTGATGTTAAACGTTATGGATTGGCTAATTAGGTTCGCATATGTCCGACTAAACTCCTAATAACTTTTATTTGATCAAGATTCTTAGTTTTAGTGGTCTAAAGGTCAAACTCAGTTTCGGTTCATATTTAGGTCTTATTTCGATCATGTTGTAGTGTAGTTACTGATTTTAAGGTATAACATTGTCTCTCAGTACCTGTATAATCAATGCAAATCGTCAGTAACTTCAAACACAGGTCTATGTAGATCAAATAAAATTTTGGCAGGGGGTGTGTGTGTCATGCGTCTGAAAGGGCGATTGAAGTGAATGAACGACTCTGACCGAATACCCCTCTACTTATACTAGGGTGACCTTCAGTCGTGTGATTGAACCTAGTCGCATACTTGATTCGTGCGACTAAGGGTTAGTTGTGTGACTTGCCCCATTCGGTCACCTCCAATCGTGCAAATGAGGGTCATTCGTGCGAGTGTCACAGTCGGTCACCTCCAATCATGCGATTGAGGGTCATTCGTGTGACAGTCACAGTCGGTCACCTCTAATAGTGCGATTGGGTTCAAACTTATGGTCCAATCATACGACTGGTCCATATTCATGGTCCAGTCGTGCGAATGGCTCATACTTATGAATTTTGACTTTATGACCATTTGACACTTAGCCCCAACATACTTAGTCTGATGCAGAAAAATACCGGTAGGTGTCTGATCCACCTATAAACCTAGGAAGAACTTCATCTCTCCCATTGCACTCATTTCAAATTCTGCCTTCATCACAGATTCGAATTCTTTACATAATTCTTCGTTTCGAGAACCGAAGATTATGTCATCCACAGAAATCTGCACCATTAGTAAATCTCCATCTTTCTCTTTGATAAACAATATGCAGTCAAATCACACCCCTGCAAAAACCATGCTTTAACAGATGGGTGGAGAGCTTCTCATACCAAGCTCGAGGAGCTTGGTGTAGCCCGTACAGAGCCTTATCCAGCTTGTAGACTATGTCCCGATGGTAAGGATCCTCAAATCCTTCAGGTTGACTGACGTAGACTTCTTCACGGATTTCCCCATGAAGGAATGCACTTTTAATATCCAGCTGATAAACCTTGATCTTCAAGTAGGATGCATAGGACAGAAAAATGAGAATAGTTTCCATTCTTGCCACTGGTACAAACACTTCATTTTAGTCGACTCCCTCAACTTGTCGGAAGCCTTGAATGACCAATCTTGCCTTGTTTCTGATTACGACACCTTGGTCGTCCTTCTTGCAGCGTAGCACCCATTTGGTACCTATTACTTTCACTCCTTTGGGTCTGTCAACGAGTGTCCACACTCCAAGATTCTTGAACTATAGCAGCTCTTCTTGCATAGCGTTGACCCAGGCCTCTTTCTTCAGGGCATCACTTACGTGTTTGGGCTTGACTTGAGAAACAAAACATTTGAAAGCCCCATCATTCACGTAGCCCTTTTCCATAATCACAGCATAATCAGCAGAGTATAGCTGATTTCTCGTCTGCACACTGGAGTGAAGATCCAATGATAGTCTCTCGGGGATGATTCACACTGATCCTAGTCACAGGTGTCGTAGGAACGACAACTTTAGTATCAAGATTTGTGATGGCAGGTTCAGTATCCGGATTCCCTGATGCATTCTTAGCATTTGTTGAGCTTCCATCTTGATTAACATTATGCTCATTGCTTGTCTCAGCTGCTTCTTCATCGTCTGATGAATCAGCACGCTAGTCCTGAGCAGCTGCTGAAGATCCCAAAGCACTACTGGCTGGTGCCATATTGCTGATATCTAGATTCGGTGTATTTAAGACATCGAACACCATCTGAGCAGCAATCTCTTCATCTGAACATGTCGGAGGAAGGTTGAATGATTTGAAAAAGCCATCGTAATTGAAGAATGATGACGGACCTTTTCCAGCAGGGGGTGGTGTATCTTTGCACATCTACATTGTACCACACTTCTACCTGACCTGTCGAGTTGTTATAAACTCGTTTGTCTAGTATGTTGTATCCAAGAAAGATCCCCTGATCTGCTTTCTCACTGAACTTGCCCTCTGAAGTTTTCTTCAGTAACATGCATGGAGCTCCGAATGGTTCCAGATACTCCAGGTTCGGTTTGCGCTTCTGAAGTAACTCATAGCAAGTCTTCCCATGCCGCTTGACTACTAACACACGATTAAGGTGTAGCATGCATCGGCAACTGCTTCATTCCAGAATTGTACCGGCAGCTTTGAATCTGCTAACATAGTCCTTGCAGTCTCGATCAAGCTCCTATTCTTGCGTTCAGCAACTCCATTCATCTGTGGCGTGTATGCAGAGGAGATTTGATGAACAATTCCCTTTTCTTTGCAGACAGCATCTATCCACTGATTCTTGAATTCAGTTCCATTGTCTGAAGAAACCTTCCTGACCTTCAGATTGTAAAGAGACTCCGGTGTTGTGACGAGCACCTTGAATGATTCAAATGTTTCTGACTTAGCTTTCTGAAACATCACCCAGGAGAAACATGAGTAGTCATCCGTGACTACAAAGCAGTACCAGTCTCTAACGATACTCTTCATGCTGACAGGACCGAAAAGATCCATATGCAGAAGCTCCAGGGGCATCTAAATAGAGTTAACGTGCTTAGACTTGTGAGACTTCCTGGTATGATTTCCCTTCTTGCACGAGACACAAAGTCTGGAAGTTTGAAGTTCTTGACAGTGACTCCCTCAACTAGGTTGTTATGAATCAGATGATTCATCTTCCTGGGATTTATGTGTCCCATTCTCATGTGCCATGAGATGGACTTGTGACATCCGTCACCAAAAGGTCCATCGATTAACGTTTGTCTGTTAACTTTTCTTTGAACGCACATTCCTCATTTCCGTAATCTATTCGTGTGGATATTATAATTACTTTATCATCATTGTGCTTGTGACATCATCGTAAACATATGCTACATTTAAAACTTTTACAACTTTTATCATCGTCATCATTAAATATACCATATTTATATAATATTATTGTCATTGATAGAACCATTATTAAGCTACAAATATCATTAATTACCTTTTTATCATGAATATAACTAGTCGATTTAAGTCGTTTTCAACCGAAGTAATATTTGGGAACTCGGGGAAGTGCAGGGACCAAATATGATATTTTGCCAAACTAGGGCTGCGTATAAATACCCATATTCCAACCCTAGCCACCACATTTCATCTTCTTCTTTATCTTCTTCTTCTTCCATTTTCTTCCTCCTCTTTGCACGAAAACTGCCCCTTTCTTCGCATTTTCACCGGCAAAGCCTCGACTACAGCTGGGACTACTCCTTTATTACAGGTAGACGACCTTGGTCGTCCCTTTTCTTGCTTGTTTACTTCTGCGTTTTTAGGGTTTCGGGTGCTTGGGGCCAACCCGAGCACATGAGGGCACGTGGGTGCGTGTGTTGCCTTTTTCCGTGTTCTTCTTGTTTGTACATGTTTGAAATGTGTTTCTGGAAGTCCTTGAGGTGTGAATCTCATGGACGGAGCAGCTGAAGGCTGCACTGTACTCTGCAGTCGCGATCTGCTGTTCTGGCGGCTGGGTCTGTCATGCGACTGAGTCGTGCGACTGGGTGTGTCGTGCGACTGAGTCCATGCGATTGAGTGAGTCGTGCGAATGAGTCTATGCGATTGAGTGAGTGGTGCGACTGAGTCTATGCGATTGTGTGTGTCGTGCGATTGAGTCATGCGACTGTGTGTATTTATGCGATTAAGTCTATGTGGATGAATGTGTGCGATTGTGGGTGTATCGCACGACTGAATGCCTAGTCGCACGAATGGAGGTTCAGTCGTACGAATGAAGCTGATTCGCACGAATGAAGGTTGATTCGTGCGTATGGATGTTGAGTCGTGCGATTGGGTGTTGTGTGGTACGACTGAAGGCCGAATCGCACGAATGGAGGTCCATTCGTACGAATGTAGTTGATTCGTACGAATGAAGGTTGATTCGTTCGGATGGAGTGTTGAGTCGTGCGTCTGGTCCTGTCGTGTGATTGGAGTTGTTGTGTGTGAGTTTCTTCTTGTGTGTGATGTGTGTTTGTCGTGTGATGTTAAGGTGACATCGACACGGGTACCGTTGCTAATGAAAATCTTTAAAATTGACACTATCAAACTTATTAATGTTATTCCAAATCAAATCAACATAACATTTTACAATTATCAACATTCGATTTGCAACGCTAATATTTGCTAAGTATTTCTCTAATAATAATGACACTTTTACACAAATATCATCGGCGATGGCAACGACTTCTAGTACTTGGATCCACATAAGATCTAATACTTATGTCTGCTTGTGTGTGTTACACGCGACCGAACCAATGCAACCCGACCCGACCGAACGTTATTATTTACTTTATATGTATCTTTAATGCTTAACAATAACTTTTAATAGGTGTTTGACCGTTTACAACATACAACATTTGGAAACTTTGATCATTCATACTTACCACCTAACAAGTGAGTTTTGTGGCCACTTTTTATGCTTAAACAATATTTCAAACATTTACAAACATGGGGGAAAAGTATGCTCACCCACTTTCTTATGCTGTACAATTTACATACAATTTACATACTTGGAATCAACGTGATACTGTTTTGTGAGTACTTATCTGATACATACATGAGTCGTTGTGTGGTTCTTTCTTTACAACCATTTAATTCCGGGGTTGGAACTGACGGATAGGTATTGGTAGTACTACTGGGTTGACATCCCCACCCTCGTCTGATGGTTTACCAGTTGGTACCATCAGTAGCCAGGAACAGGCCATGGGTGAATATATTCCAACAAGTTGCTGTGTGTACGTCATTAGTTTTGGTTGTAAAGCTCATTGTTATGTGATATTGCTTACTTATAACTGTATGCACGGTATTCCACAACAATTACTATACAGCATCAATTACTTATTTACTATTTAAACCTGCGAGCTCACCAACAATTTTGTTGACCATTTTGAGCATATCTTTTCAGGTGAAAATGCTAATTGAAGATCTAGGTGTGTTGCCTTAGTGGAGACCCTAGGATGCATTTTAAGACTATACAATACTTGACAAACATTCTTTTGAAACATTGTTGGTCTGATTACATACAATTATTCTTTTGGATACTTGTTCCCGGGTTGTGGGAATTACATTACAATGTTACAATTTTTGGTTATGTGAATCATTTACAAGTTTATGCTTATGGCTATGCTGTCGTGAATATTGACTAAACGCGACACAAGTCTCTTTTATGTCAGGTGTCGTCATGACACGCTTATTTATCAATTACATATATTGCATCTCTATGGTTAACAATGTGTTATGACGATCCCGTCTCGTTACATTCCCCGTGTTTCCGCTCTCAGCGGGGGTGTGACAGGACTCCTTCTCTGTTGCCTTTGACAAAAATATGTGCAATAAGGGGTGAGGAGCAAACGAAAGCCACAAATATGTGCAAAAGACCCAAAACAGAACAATGAATATGACAAATGTCATAAAGCATCAAAATAAGAGCTAAATGAATTCAAGTTGATGACAAATGTCATTGATGTATTAAATATCAAATCGTATTGCTCTAATGAGAAGATAGGACTTGCGCCTCTTTGCTGTACGATGGCACTGACCTGAGGCCTGGCATAACCTATATGTTCTAAGAATTCATTGTTGTTTATGCCTCTCTGCTATACGATGGCACTGACCTGAGGCTTTGCATATCTTTGAATGCTCTTAGGACAGTCTCTTCTTGACCACCAGTCCACTCAAAACTCTCATGAGGAAGATTGATTACCACAAACCAACGGGATCCACAAATACTTATAGATCTAATTCACCTAAAAATCTCTGATGTATGTCAAAAATCTATGTGTGAATTTAAGTGGACAAACATACTGACAATCGTCGTGGTTGCATCTCTTGATGTTCAAAATCAAAGTGTGCTACATAACTGTTCCAGCATGATTTCATGTTTGTGTTGTTGATTCTTAGATGAAAGAGATTCTGTGAATTGTACATATAACGTTTTCTGCCATTGATATATCTACAAAAAGTTCCAAATAATTGTGTTTTTGCCTGTATGATTCCATATGAATCTTTCTTGAAATGAAGTAAATGCCTTAAGCTGTTCTTCTCAGGGGGAGAAATTGTTTAAGAGATGTTAAAGTGATTTCAACCCTCCTTAAACGAAAATTACAAAAATGTCTTTTTTCAGTTTCTTTTCAAGTTTTTTTCAGTTCTATTTATGTGTGAAATGTGTAAATGTCGGACTATGTAACAACTTTTAACTCTGTGAAAGTCACAAAATTAAACCGAATCTTAGCTATGAAAATCTTGTTTCTGAAAGATAAAAAGGGATCACAGCTGAGGTGATCAATGGTTTTCAATAAAAAGGTTCACGCCTGAGGTGATCGATAGATAAAAAGAACATGTCTGAGATGATCGATACGCTAGAAAGTTTTATCAAATGTAATTGTGTGCAATACTGAGACAAACTAAGTCAAAATCATGAGTATGGCCCAATTGGATGACCCAATCGCACGACTGGACCATGAGTATGGCCCAATCGGATGACCCAATCGCACGACTGGACCATGAGTATGGCCCAATCGTATGACTAGTCGCACGACTGGACCACGAGCATGGACCTAATACACGATTGCACCATCAGCATGACCTAATTGCATGATTGACAAGATCAGTATGATCCAATCGCACGATTTGTAAGGCGTCTAGTTCATTTATGCGATTGGACTTCAGTCACACATCTGAACCATGTGTATGGGTCCAGTCACACGACTGAAATCCCCGAGGGTATAAATAGAGGCTCAATCGGTCGTGGCCCATTCACCAGTTTTAAACCCTCTGAAAATAACGGCAAACTAGTGGAACTCTTTTTAAATTTTCTTTGTGATCTAGGACTCTTGCGTGTTCACTAACATTTCGTCGTTTGATTACAGGTAGATTGAAGATAAAATCTCGTAACATTTAGTGCATAATCGGTTACTAAACATAATTTATGTGTAATTTACATAAAACAAGAATGGTTCCATCCAAATGACCCCAAAATGAGTATCTAAGTAAAATTAAACAATACATAGTGCTTTGTCGGGATTAGACGCATCTAAGGACACCTAAAACACATGGTTTAGATACCTATTTGACCAAAATCAACATTTCTTGGACTTGAACCGTCAGTATGCGACTGGACATCCGGAAGAACTTCAATCGTACGATTGAACCATTCGCATGATTCAATCACACGATTGAACCAACCAGTAATTCAGTAGCACGAATAGGTCAATCGGATGTCTAAATGTGCGATTAAGCTCAGTCGTATGCTCAATCGTACGACTGAGTTCATTCGTTTGCTTTAATCGTACGATTGAACAAGTTGCATATAATCAGTTTCAAAGTCAAGTAATCTTATGCGTTAAACTGATCTAATGTGTTGAATGGGTGTTTGTCTCTTGTGTTACAGTGAAATAGCAGAGCGATGGACAATAAGCACCAAGCATAACATCTGTGCTTATCTGAACACTACGTCAAGGAACACCGCCGAGTTCGTAGGAATTATCGAATTCCTAAAGCGATCCAGGATACACAGAGCCATTTGTATGGCATGCGCACCATATATATCTCTACAGCAAGCATTCTGGGAGAATGTTGTGGTAAACCGCTTTATTAAGCCTTACTGAATCCGGAACTGAACTTTTGGAGAGGTTATTGATATTGGTGAAGATGATATGTTGGTACACATGTCCCCAGTTCTAGTCTAGTGAGCTGAAATGTAATAAACTTCTATCTTGTTACACATATGTAATGTCAAATCAATCTAATGAGAATCTCTTCATTATATGGTTGTTGATTATTTAATGTTATATCTATTTATTAGTTATTACACGCTTAATATGACCATGTTATATAGGTTTACAGTTGTGAGACATAGTTCTGAATCATTAAAGGTTCATGAATGTGTTTGACTAAACATCTCTTTCAGTCGCCCGACTGGACTATGCGAATGGTCCAATCGCACGGTTGAACTAAGAGACTGAGTCAATCGGACGGTTGAGTCATCAGTCTGACTCAAGCGTACGAATGAATCGGTCGTATTACTCAATCGCACGACTGAGTCAGTCGCAAGACTCAGTCGCACGAATGAGATCTGTAACCTATAAATACCACTTAATTCGTGGAAAAACAAGACACTTCGAATACCTGAAACCCTAATCGCCCCAGAACGTGCTGTTCGACCATTCCAACTTCATAGAGCGTTTCAGATCATTCCGAGTCAATTCATAACGTTTTCTAATCGTTAGGATTGATCTTGAATTCGTTCTCACTGATTGGATCGCCAATCAAATAGGATTCCGCACTATTTGATTCGGTACAACGAAGAATCAGTTAGTACTCCGTACGTGCACGGTCCTAACAAGTGGTATCAGAGCTTTGGCTCTTGATTCTTCGTTGATTCAATAGTTTTTGTGAAAAAGTCTACGTTTTTACGCAAAAAGATTCATTCTTTTGGCTAAAAATCGAGTCTTTACGCTTGCATGTTCTGAAAACTAAGTGTTTTTCGAGTTTCAGCCGTCTAGGGTGCAAAGAATTGCGTTCTAGGTCAAAAGTGTTCAAAAAATCACGTTTTCAGCCAACCCAGTCGCACGATTATCTCAATCGTACGACTGAACTCATTCGCCCAGTTCTTTCGCACGTTTGAGTCATTCGCCAGTCCATTCGCCCGGTTGAGTCAATCGCAGTGTCAATCGCCCGATTGAGTCAATCGCCCACTCCAGTCGCACATCTGAGTCGTTCGGTCTGTTCAGTCGTCTAAGTCTCTCAGTCGTCTGTTTCAATCGTACGATTGAGTCCAGTCGCTTATAGCCCATTCGCACAGCAGTTTAATTCTCAAGTTAAATTACTTCAAAGATGGATTCAGAAAATTATGCCATGTCAGCTGGAAAGGATTCACGAATTCAGAATTTGTTGTTACTGGAAAATGAGATAGGGAACCATAACAAGCCACCTAAACTATTGACAATAGAGGACTTTCCACAATGGAGACAACGTTTTGAAATCTATCTTAATGGTGTAGATACTAACTTATGGAACTCTATTGAGGTGGGTTATAAAATACCAGTAGGGGCTGATGGTGTTCCTTTGACTTTGAGTGGACTCTCCGATACACAAAAGGTCGCCTACAATGCAGAGAAGAAGGCTTATGCTATCTTGACTCAGTCCATTCCCAAGCCTATTTTTCATCAATACTCAGAGCACAAACAAAGTAAGAAATTGATGGAAGTCCTTGAAAAGAGGTATGAAGGAAATTCTAACTTAAAGGCACTGAAAGGCAAAGCTTTGAAGAAGGAGTTTGATAACTTCTCAGCAATTGGGAATGAAAGCTTAGATGAGATCATCGATCGTTTCTACCATCTGATGAGTGAACTTAACACTCATGGTGTTAAGACTTCAATGGAAGACAAGGTTTTAAGCTTGGCAGATGGTCTACCTGCAAAGTGGGATTCGTTCATCTCCACTCTTCGATACAACTCAGTTTTAGAAACCCTAGATATCAATGACTTTATTCTAAAACTGAAAGAGGAGGAAGTGCGACAAAAATACAAGGCTAAGAAGGGTTCTTATGCTCAAGACCCCTCACTCTACAATGTTGCTTCTACTTCCTCCCCTGCTGCAAAATCTTCTGGTGCACCTTTGCAAACAGCTTTCGTGTCCACTGCATCTTCAATTACTGAACAGGGCTCCTCATCTGCGAATGAGCCTCTTGGTGCATCTGGAGCTAGTCATAGCCCTATTGTTACTCAATCTGCAAAGTTAACAACAGAAAATCTGGGAAAGGTAACAGTGGAGGTTGCTAAAGAGCACATGGATCTATTGGCTGCTGTTGTGCACTCTTATGATGGTTTGGTGGCGGGGAAGATTGGAAATTGCCACCTTGCCGATGAAGATTATGAACAAGTAGATGAAAATGAGCTGGAAAGAATGGACATCATGTGGGCTCTTGCTAGCGCTGTCCGAAGAGCAAAGAAATTTGTGAAGAAAACAGGGCAGAATCTCGTGGCTACTAAAGATACAACCTTTGGTTTTGACAAGTCTAAAGTCACGTGCTTCAATTGTGGAGAAAAGGGCCATTTCAAAAGGGAGTGTTCAAAGCCTAAGAAGACTGGGAATGGGAATCCTTTTTCTTCGTTCAACAGGCAAGATAGAGACAAGAAACCAGCATCCACGGGAAGTGATTCTAAAGCTATGGTGGCACAAGGAGACGAAGGACAAGATTGGTCATTTAGATTCGTGTCTGATGAAGCTAACATAGCATCTGTGGAAGACTTGAACGAGGACTCGGCGAGTGAAGGCGAAAGCTCAGCCGAAGTTGATACTGCTGAATTGGAAGAGACATTTGATGCTGTTGATGAAATAGTCAAGAATGAGTTGAATTCAGAATCTGAAGCTCAATCTACGTCTCAGAATGCTTTCATGGCTGGAACATCGTCATCCACACAGGTAAAATCTAAAGATGAATTATTTGATGAACATGTTTGTGTCAATTGTGATAAATTTAGAGAAAGCATTGATCTAAAGTTTGCTAGGTTATTAGAACACAATGATAACTTAGTAAATGACTTAAAACTGTGCTCAGAAGCTAATCGTATATTAAAACAAAATGAGAGCAGTTATAAAGAAAAGTTAGATGCGTTGCAGAAACAACTAAAGGAAACTGAAGTTGTTGTATTTAACCAAGAAAATGACATCAAATTCTACTTAAAGACCATTGAAGAAACTAAAAAGGAAAAAGCAGTCTTACAGGTAGAAAATGAGTCATTGCAACAAAAACTACATAGTCTCGCGAGTTCTTCGCACATTTTGAAAAACTTGGTTAAAGAACGCAACAATGGGGAGGGTTTGGGTTACAAGGTAGTTCCACCACCACATGAAATCCTTTTGAACACAAAACAACGTCCAATTAATAATAATCAAATCAAGGATCATGTGGTGACAACTCCTTTGGTGAGTGATCCGGACACTGCAGCTCAGTCTGCTTCTTCGGATGATAATCAGAAACCCTCAACATCAAGAACGATCAATGTTGAGAAACGGGTGGAAGAAACTGAACAAACAACTCTTGGTTCAGAATCAAAGTCAAATATTACTCAAACCAAGATTTCTAAATCCACTCAAGCTAAACCAGTGAAAAGGGATAATGTTCAACCTCAACGACAATTTAATCAAAATGTTAAACAAGTTAAATTTGTTAAAGAGGGTACATATTCAAAGACTGAGACCAAACGACCCATTCCTGAGGTTTACTCACCGCCCCACAAGAGATCTCCTAGTCCTGATGAATGGAGATCCTGCTATACTTGTGGTAAGCGAGGTCATATTTCAACCAATTGTCCACGCTATCAGACACCAAGAATTAAAGTTGAGTTAACCGACAAAGTCAAAGTAGATTCAAAACAGCGATCTAAGACCCCGGTGAGATCGAAAACACCCATTAGGCATAAAACACCTTCTAAGTCGTTTTCGTCCCCCCCTCGTGAAAGACAACACAGACAAGTCCCCGACAGGTCTGTGACACCGGCAAGAAAAACTGTTTCTGAATCTAAACCATATACTCAAACTGTTAATCAGTCTAAAGTTTATCATAAACAATCCTTTCACAGAGATGGTTTATGGAAAGCAAAGACATCTGGTGAATCTGACAGACAGGACAATCTGAAAGTTGACATTCCACCTACTGATAAAGGACAGTGGGTTGAATTCATGATGGTTGATTCCTCTGGGAAACCCAAGCCAGTCAAGGCTTGGGTCCCCCTCCTTAACTGATTGTTTTCAATTATGTGCAGGTTGTCCGCTACAGTGCTTCAACAAATACATGGATTGTAGATAGCGGAGCTTCCAGGCACATGACAGGAAACAAGTCTCTTCTTTTCAATGTCAAACAAATTAAAGGGGGACATGTTTCATTTGCTGGAAATAAAGGAGGATACATTACCGCTCAGGGCGAAGTAGGTAATGAGAAGGTAAAGTTTGATAAAGTAAATTTTGTTCAACAACTGGAAAACAATTTACTTTCAGTGTCTCAGATATGTGACAAGGGCTTCAAAGTTATGTTTGACAACCGAAAATGTTACATACTGAAAAAGGAGATGGAGATTCCAGAGAAGCAGGTTTTGATGTCTGCATCCAGGTACAATGATCTATATGTCTTGGATATGTCTAATGCTTCTACTTCTGAATCTACAGCACAATGTTTCCTCTCAAAAGCTACAGAGAAGGACTCCATCTCATGGCATAGAAGGATGGGACACATAAATCAAAGGAAGATGAATCATCTGATTCACAACAACCTAGTTGAGGGAGTTACAGTCAAGAACTTCCAACTTCCTGATTTTTGTGTCTCTTGCAAGCAGGGAAAGCAGACCAGGAAATCTCACAAGACCAAGCACGTCAACACAATTGAGATGCCCTTGGAGCTGCTACACATGGATCTATTTGGTCCTGTAAGCACGAAGAGTATAGCAGGAGACTGGTACTGCTTTGTAGTCACTGATGACTACTCAAGATTCACCTGGGTGATGTTTCTGAAAGCTAAATCAGAAACGTTTGAATCATTCAAGGTGCTCGTCACGACTTTGGAGTCACTCTACAAACTGAAGGTAAGGAGAATTCGTTCTGACAATGGCACAGAGTTCAAGAATCAGTGTATGGATGCTTTTTGCAAGGAGAAGGGTATTGTTCACCAGTTCACCTCAGCATACACGCCACAGATGAATGGAGTTGCAGAACGAAAGAATCGTAGCTTAATTGAGACTGCGCGAACCATGTTAGCTGATTCAAAGCTCCCAGTTCAGTTCTGGAATGAAGCAGTTGCAAATGCCTGCTACACACTTAATCGTGTGTTAGTAGTCAAAAGGCATGGTAAGACTTGCTACGAGCTACTTCAGAAAAGAAAGCCAAATTTGGAGTATCTGGAACCATTTGGAGCTCCATGTACATTACTGAAGAAGACTCAGGATGGCAAGTTCAGCGAAAAAGCAGATCAGGGAATATTCTTAGGATACAGCATCCCAGACAAGCGAGTTTACAATAATTCGACGGGTCAGGTAGAGGTGTGGTGCAATGTGGATGTTCAGAGATTCACCACACCTCCTGCTGGAAAAGGACCATCATCATTCTTTGATTATGATGGCTTTTTCAAATCCTTCAATCTTCCACAGCTTGATTCAGAGGATGATGCTGCTACCCAGATGCTGTACGATGTTCTTAACTCACCAAATCTGGATTCAAGCACCATCACACCTACTGCTGGTGCCTCAAGCTCTTCGACTCCTGCTCATGATGAGAGTGATGATTCATCAGATGATGAAGAAGCTCCTGCTTCTAACACTGAGCAAACAGCTAATCAACACAGTGAATCATCAGCTGCTATACCAGCTACAGGAACTCCGGATACTGAACCAGTAGTCACCAATATGGATACTGAGGTTGTGGTTCCTACCACACCAGTAACTAGGATCAGTGTGAATCATCCCCCTCGTCTATCATAGGGGACATTCAATCCGGTGTGCAAACAAGAAATCAGCTATACTCTGCTGATTATGCTGCAGTCATGGAAAAGGGATATGTAAATGACGGGGCTTTCTCATGTTTTGTTTCACAAATCGAGCCTAAATATGTCTGCGACGCCCTGAAAGATGAGGCCTGGGTAAATGCTATGCAAGAAGAGCTACTCCAGTTCAAGAAACTTGGAGTCTGGACTCTAGTTGACAGGCCGAAAGGAGTTAAGGTGATTGGTACCAAATGGGTACTAAAATGCAAGAAGGATGACCAAGGTATTGTGATCAGAAACAAGGCACGCTTGGTTGTTCAAGGCTTCAGACAAGTCGAAGGCATCGACTACAATGAAGTCTTTGCTCCCGTAGCTAGAATGGAAGCTATTCGTATCTTTCTAGCCTACGCCTCTTACATGAAAATCAAAGTTTATCAACTGGATGTTAAGAGTGCATTCTTGCATGGGGAAATCCGTGAAGAAGTTTATGTCAGTCAACCCGAAGGATTCGAAGATCCTTATCATCGGGATAGAGTCTACAAGTTAGACAAGGCTCTGTATGGGTTACATCAGGCTCCTCGAGCTTGGTATGAAAAGCTCTCCACTCACCTGCTGAAGCATGGTTTTCGCAGGGGTGTGATTGACTGTACATTGTTCGTCAAAGAAAAAGATGGTGACTTGCTTCTGGTGCAGATCTATGTGGATGATATCATCTTTGGATCTAGAAATGAAGCGTTATGCAAAGATTTCGAATCTGTGATGAAGGCAGAGTTTGAAATGAGTGCAATGGGAGAGATGAAGTTCTTCCTGGGATTACAGGTGGATCAAACATCTACCGGCATTTTCTTACATCAGTCCAAATATGTCGGCGATATTCTCAGTCGATTTGACATGGAAAATGCGTCTGCTGCCGGTACCCCTCTCGCCACAAATCATGATGTGGCTCCTGATGAGAATGGGGATTTGGTGGATGCCACTATGTATCGTGGGATGATTGGATCTCTCATGTATCTCACTGCCTCGCGTCCAGATATCATGTATGCAACGTGTCTATGTTCTAGATATCAAGCGAAGCCAAAAGTGAATCATCTGATTGGGGTAAAAAGGATTTTCCGTTATCTGAAGGGTACTCCAACACTGGGTTTGTGGTATCCTCATGACGATGACTTCGAGCTTACGGCGTACAGCGATTCAGATTACGGTGGCTGCAAGATGAATTTTAAATCGACGTCAGCAGGGTGTCAGTTCTTTGGAAGACGGTTAGTCACGTGGCAATGCAAGAAGCAGACCTCGGTTGCCTTATCAACCTGTGAAGCTGAATACGTTGCTGCTGCAAGTTGCTGCTCTCAAATCATCTGGATTCAACAGCAAATGCGCGACTACGGTTTGAAATTTTCTAACACTCCTATTTATGTTGATAATTCTGCTGCCATAGCTGTCACTAAAAATCCTGTTCAACACCCAAAAACTAAACACATCGGGATTAAATATCATTTCATACGCGATTGCTATGAAAAACAATTAATTGATGTGATTAAAATTAACACGGATTTTCAGCGCGCTGATCTCTACACCAAACCGTTTGATAAACCAAGATTTTTATATCTGTTAGAGGTCAACGGCGTTAAAAAGAAAAGTGATGTAATTGCTGAAGAAGCAGATTCATAGTCCGACTTGTGTCTTTTCTTTATTTCTTTCTTTCTTTTATTTTTATTTTTATTTTTTATTTAATTTCCATGTCATATAAAATCCAAAAACACAAAAAGATTTTCTGTTTTAGAATTTTAGGGGGAGATTTATTTCAGTATTCATTTACTTATTAAAAAAAAAAAAAAAAAAAAAAAAAAAAAAAAAAAAAAAAAGAGGGGAAGAAAGTTCAGCTGAAAAGGCATAGACAAATAGACTGGAAATGCGACTCGAGAAAACTGGAAAGTGATAGCACACAGGCACCGAGTTACTTGGAATATCAAATTTGGTTTTTCGGTTCTAAACATAAAAATCATAAGTCAGAGAAGTCTAAGTCTAACAAAATGGGAATATGATAGAAGCTTTGACTGGTATTGTAATTACTTGGAGAAAGTAGATCTAGGGCTGTGTAAGTACACAATACGATGTGTCAGTAGATTCAACACAATAGACCAGTAGACATCATCAGTGAACAGGCTTAAACTAAATTTATTCAACCAGTTGTGTGTTCCCATGGTATCCCTGGTCTGCACAATCAATCAATGTCCAATACGGGGTGAGGAGCAAGCAAATGCCACAAATGTGAGCAAAGACCTGCAAAACAGAGCAAAAGATGACAAATGTCATTGAAATAATGTATATGCAAATATGCTGCTCTAAGAAGATAAATAGGTATTGTGCCTCTCTGCTGTGCGATGGCACTGACCTGAGGCTAAGCATAACCTATTTGTTCTAAGAATTCATTGTTGTTTGCGCCTCTCTGCTGTGCGATGGCACTGACCTGAGGCTTGGCATCTCTTTGACAATTTTTAGAACCAAATCTTCTAAGTCCAAGACCGCTCAAAAATCTCCTGAGGACGATTGATTACCATATACCTGTGGAATACACAAATACGGTTTGACCTAATTCATCAAATTAATCGCTGATGTGTGTCAAACGTCTGTGTATGGATTTAAGTGGACAAACATACTGACAATCGTCGTGGCTGCATCGCCTGATGATCAAAATCAATAAGAATTACATATTAGTTCAAACATGATTCCCAGTTAGATATTAGAAGTCTTCGATAAGTGAAAAACTGTACAATCATATCATGCAAAGTGTAATAAGCACTGGATGTTCCAAGTGATGGTGTATATGCCTGTCTGATTCCACGAGAGTTCATTCCGGATAAACTGTTAATGCTAACAAGCTATACAAGCCTGCCCCAAACAAAAATCACAAAAATAGGTCTTTCTATTCATAAGTTAAGCTTTGTTTAGTCCTAGTATAATGTGTCGTGTCGGACTGTGTATACTGCTATCTGCTAAATGTCACTAAAAGTGCTTAATGTCTATCTAAATAACTTGTTTCTGAAAGGTTAAAAGGATCACGTCTGAGGTGATCAGGTGGATAAATGGATCACGTCTGAGGTGATCGGGTGGTTAAATGGATCATGTCTGAGATGATCAATCACACATAATGTTTTATTAATTGATTAAGGAAAGCTATGTGTCAGCAAACGAAATGACTAATATGGCACAAGTATAGCCCAATCGCACTACTTAATCATGAGTATGCTTAGTCATGCGAATGGGCTATACGATTGAACTCAATCGTAAGATTGGACCATAAGTATGAGCCCAATCGGCCGATTGAAAGGGTCGATTAGGTCAAACGTGCGAATGGAGATCAGTTGATCGAATGAAGCAGGTCGATTGAGTGAATCGTACGACCCAGTTCAAATCGATCGAATGAAACAGGCGATTAGACTCGATCGTACGAGTTGATTTTGAATCGACCGAATGAAAGGTACGATTGAGTCAGTCGGCCGATTGAGCTGAGTCTGTCTATAAATAGACCACTCAGTCGATCGCAGACATCATTCGCCCTAAAACACTCCTATTCGCACCGTTACTCTGCAAAATTTTCGTTTGATCTCTAAACCTTTTGATATACACTTTCTGACGATTTGCACTTGTTACACAGGTAATACGCAACACAAGGATGCATCAGAATGTAAAAATTGATGGTTAATCGGTTCACATTTGCCCTAAATGTTGACTCGTAACAAATCGGTCAAATAAACTGTTTTAATCACATGAAATGTTCAAATCATTGATCGAAGTAGTCTAAGTACATGATTGCGAGTCTAACAAGCCTGAACTTAACCTCTAATTTTGAAAAATTATAAAAACCAAGTTTGAAATGGAACAGGGGTCGGCGATACGACTGGTCTCCCCGATGAACTTCAATCGACCGATTGAAAGAGGAGACTCGTTCATTCGGCCGAATGGATGATGCGAATGGATTGAGTCTGCCATACGATTGGTTGCCCCGAATGAAAGTCAATCGCACGATTGAATGAAGTGATTCATTCAATCGGCCGACTAGGTCATTCGAATGAGTTCATTCGGTCGGACAACTCAATCGCAGAATTACATCATTTGACTAAACCCAGTCGCACACTTCATTCGCTCGAGTGAACTGCACTGATTTCTGACTTAGTCAAACTCTGTTGTTCAAGTTTCTAACATACATTTGTTATTGTTACAGGAAGATGGCCAACCGGTGGCAAATTAATCCAAAGCACAATATCTGTGCTAATCTGGATTCCACCTCAAGAAATGGTGGTGATTTTGTTGGTATTATTGACTTCATGAGAAGATCTCGGATCTTCAAGGCCATATCTACTCCATGTACACCATATCAGTCTATCCATCAAGCATTTTGGGCAGGAGCTTCGGTAGACCGATCTGTGGAACCCTACCGTATCCAAAGTACCATCTTTGGTAGGGCAATTGAGATCACAGCTGAAGATATTAGAAGAGTTTTGGAATTTGGAGATGATGATTCACATCCAGTCAGGATTCACCCTCTTACAGTTCGTGGATGCTTTCTGCGAATTGGATACTGTGGAGACATAAGCTCAGGGGTGCTGAACAAGAGCAACCTGAGCCCACAGTACAAATATTTAGCTCATGTGATTCTAAAGTGCATTGCTGCAAGAAGGGGTGGGTTCGATGACTTATCGGACCAAATTCAGAATGCTTATGTGGCATTGGTCCTTAACCATCCCTTCAGCTTTTCAAACATGATCTTCAATTATCTGATTGAGAACTTGGAAGCTAAGGGAAAAGAAGGTTTCTGTATGTATCCACGCTTTCTTCAGCTCATTTTTAATGAGAAACTGCCTGATTTGCCCAAAGAGAGGAGTGATGCAGTGGTGTTAGAGATTATGGATGACACAACTCTGGGAAGAATGAAAGTGTATAGGGGCAAGCAGGTGAAGCCCGTGTTCAAGAGGTTGATAGGGCATCTGGCCCGGGAAGACTACATGGCGCCAAGGAGGCGAAAATGGCGTCATGACGATAGCGATTCTGATACTGAGGTGATTACTGTATCATTGGGTGACTCAGATGATGATGATGATCTTGATGAAGATAATGTACCAATTTCTTCTGGGGGACCATCTACTTCTACAGCTCAGCCGTTATCACCACACACAGACACGGCAGCTGCAGGGTTTGTCCCTGACTTTTGCCCTCCCGATGATGAGGAAGAAAGTGATGAAGAAGGTTTGACAAGGAGAGTTGGCAGCAAAGTTGTTGCCACAGAGAAAGGACTGAGAGACGTTGGTGGGCAGTCTGGTACATCAGGGGACACACGCATTGAGTCTGATCCCTCGTATGCCCCTGATGATTCTAGCAACAGAGGGGGAGCACCTTTGTCAACGGGCAAAAGGAAGAAAACCATGGCGCGTCCGCATGGTAAGAAAGGCAAGCGACTAAGGTTCACCACATCCACCACCTCTACCACAGCTACCCCAGTCACTACATCCACCTCACCTCAAACCACCACCACTACTGCACCTCCTCCTCACACTACCACATCCACCACCACCACTGTACCACCATCTACAGCCTTTACCTCTCCTCCCATATTCACCACAGCCACCACAACCACCACTACTCATCAAACAGGTCCCTCATCTTTTCCATCCAGCTCTTTCATCCCACCAGTTTCTGTTGTAGAGCAGCTTGCTGCCCTAAACAGCATGGTGGTTAAGCTAATGGCGTCTGATGCGGAGAAAACGGCTCAGTTACAGCAGCTGAGAGAGTTAAGTTCCTCTCAAACTGCTGAAATTCATCAGCTACGCGAGCAGATTTCTTCCCAAGCCCAGGTGATCACCTCACAGACAGATCAGATCACTGGGTTACTTCAACATGAGGCAGAGACAGATGCTAAGTTTGGAAAGCTGGAGGCGGCTCACAAAACTTTGTTGCTTAAGTTAAAAGGAACTCAAAGTGAGCCCCTCAAGATTGGAGAAGGTGATGGTGATGATAATGATGATGATAGTGAGGATGAGGAAGATGATGATGAAGATGATGAGGATGATGATGACGATGATGATGGTGGTGAAGAAAGTAATGATGATGATGATAAGAAAGAAGATGATGAAGGTGAAGGGGGGGAAACCACCGAAGATCAAAGCGATAATGCTGCAGGAGAAAGGCGTACTAAACGCCGACATGATAAAGACCCCTCTTCATCTACTACAACTGAAAATCCACCGGAAATACAAGGCAAAGTTCAAGACTAGATGTTTATCTATTTTGCTGAAACTTTGTACTTGAAATTATGTATTCTAGTCTGTTATATATAAAATTTTGTGGATATAAATCATTTTTGGGTATGTGATGAATGTACACTTACTTGCAATATATTTGATTTTGTAACAGGATCAGCCACACAAGTCGATGAGCATGATGTTATGCCCCTTCGTCAGATTGAAACCAAGTTGACTATGATTCTTGATCTTCAAGGGATAGTGCAACGGTCTGTGGGTTACTCAGCTGAAGAAGGGGAGATCATTCACGACTTGACAGATGAACAGATTGCAGAACTGTTCAGTCTGAATCCGGATGAGTTGGTTAAAGATGCTCCCGCAGTCGATGTAGTCAGTGATGAAGAACTTGAAGATGTCGACGAGGTGGAGATTGAGGACGTAACGGCTGATCATTATCCCCAATACACTAACGCTGAAGGCGAAGTGCTTCCAGATGTGGGGGAAACTTTTGACAGCAATATTTTGATAAAGTGGAGGAGATGACCGCAGCTAAGGCAGCTGCAGAAGAGATTCCTCAGGCAGATGAAGCTGATCGTGCAACCAAGAAAGAGGAATGGATTGCCTGCCTTGAGGAAATGAAGAAACAGCGTGAGCCTCCAAAGTCAAATGCCTACACCAAGCTTTACAAGATCAAAAAGCATCAGAAGGTGTCAGGAAAAATAATCAGCTGGGCATACTTTGATGATCTCAAAGTTTATGCAGTGAAAAGAGAGAAGGGAATCGAATATTTCAGATTTCCTCATGATTTGAAAACTCTTCCAGGGTTTGAGCTTAATCGTCTAGCCAACTTGAACCTCCTATATGCTGTTCCAGGAAAGATATCAGGATGGTTTGAGCAGGCACTAAAGAAAGAGTACCGTACTAGGTGGGTCAATTTTAAACCTCAACAGCCAAGAAGGTTATTTCATAGAACTGAGGTTGACCCCACCTCAGGAAGACCAAAAGTGGTCTTGAGATGGCACCCTCCGCGCACGATGTCGCGTATTCCATTGAGGGAGATGCCTCAGGATTTTGCACCTCATTTCAAATGGTGGTATTATGACTGGCGAACTGGTGAAGCCGTCATAGTTTTGGAGAAAGAAGGGAAGGTCGAGACGATAAGAGTGTTTGATCCGATGTGGCTAACCAACTTGTCTGAGTCTGATGTCTATATCTTATTCAAGTGGCCACTGTTCTTTGATACACAGGATATTGTGCAAGCACTGCAATTTCAACATGTTATACGTATCTGCTTTGCATTAAATATTCATTCTGGGATCTCTAGAGAGGAAAGGGTGAAACGATATGAAGAGTTCAAGAAAGAAGTAAAAGTCTAGATAGAACTAGGTCCAAGGGGGAGTTTGTTGGTACACATGTCCCCAGTTCTAGTCTAGTGAGCTGAAATGTAATAAACTTCTATCTTGTTACACATATGTAATGTCAAATCAATCTAATGAGAATCTCTTCATTATATGGTTGTTGATTATTTAATGTTATATCTATTTATTAGTTATTACACGCTTAATATGACCATGTTATATAGGTTTACAGTTGTGAGACATAGTTCTGAATCATTAAAGGTTCATGAATGTGTTTGACTAAACATCTCTTTCAGTCGCCCGACTGGACTATGCGAATGGTCCAATCGCACGGTTGAACTAAGAGACTGAGTCAATCGGACGGTTGAGTCATCAGTCTGACTCAAGCGTACGAATGAATCGGTCGTATTACTCAATCGCACGACTGAGTCAGTCGCAAGACTCAGTCGCACGAATGAGATCTGTAACCTATAAATACCACTTAATTCGTGGAAAAACAAGACACTTCGAATACCTGAAACCCTAATCGCCCCAGAACGTGCTGTTCGACCATTCCAACTTCATAGAGCGTTTCAGATCATTCCGAGTCAATTCATAACGTTTTCTAATCGTTAGGATTGATCTTGAATTCGTTCTCACTGATTGGATCGCCAATCAAATAGGATTCCGCACTATTTGATTCGGTACAACGAAGAATCAGTTAGTACTCCGTACGTGCACGGTCCTAACATGATATACGTAGGGTATTGGGCTTGGGAGATGATGGGGATCATCCGACTAAATTGCATCCCTTAGTTGTGCATGGATGTTTCCTGAGGATTAAGTACGCCAGTGACATCAATGTCGGAGTACTTAACAAGAGTAGCATGTGCCCACCTTTCATGTACTTAGCTCACATGACTCTCAAGTGCGTTGCTTCACGTCGAGGTGGCTTCAATGAGCTCAGTGATTAGATCTAAAATGCATTCTTGGCACTATTTGTGAACCATCCATTTAGCTTCTCTAAGATGTTCTTTAACTACATGAGGGAGAACATTGAGATGAAAGGGAAGGAATGCTTCTACATGTATCCAAGATTCCTCCAGATGATGATCGATGAGAAGCTTCCCAACCTACCAAAGCACAAAGATGATGAGATCATTTTGGAGGTGATGGATGACATGACACTAGGAAGGATGAAAGTCTACAGGGGAAAGCCACAGAAGCCCCCAGTCCGACGATTGTTTGGGCATCTAGCAAGAGAAGACTATGTTGCACCTAAGGGAAAAAGATGGCTTCGTGACTATATTGATTCTAATATAGAGGACGTGGTGATTCCTGATAACGATCAGGATGATGATGATGATGATGACCATGATGAAGGTCAAGGAGGTGGTGGTGAAGCATCACACCAATCCCGACCTGCTGAGACATTCACCGCAGTACCACTTACTCGGCAGGATGGATCATCTGCTACTGGGGGTTATAGGCAGGTTGTCATCAAACCTGACATCCCTATCATTGAGAATATAGGGAACTTCAACTTGGAAGAGGAGGAAGGAGACTCTAAGGAGGAACCTCTAGTGAGGCAGGTAGGAGGGAAATGGGTCACCACTGATCGAGGTAAAGAGACGGTGGGTGTGCGACAGAGGAAATCAGCTGGGGTGGATACTGAGGAGGTTGATCCATCCTACACACCTAATCAGCTTACCTCAAAAGGAAAGGAACCTGCGACTCCCTCTGGCTCTAAAAAGAAGAGAATGGCTAGGCCTTCCTATAAGAAGGGTAAGCGCCAGAGATTAGTGCTGATGAGCTCTTCCTTGCCCTCACAAACCTCTCCAGCTACATCCGGTGCTACTACCACAGTCCCACCTACTACCACCATCTCACTAACCCCTACACAAACTTTACCAGCCTCACCCAAAAGAACCACAACCATAATTCCTCAAACCTTACCCATTCCCAAACTGTATACACAACCTCTACAACCAACCCATCAACCGCACAAGTTGGCACCTCAACCTATCAAGTTCCCCCTCTTCAAAGTTCCCCTTTACCCACCTTTGGTCTGGAGGAATAGCTGGCTAGCCTTAATAGGTTGGTACTCAAGCTGCTAGCTGCTGATGATCTCAAATCCACCCAGATCAGCCAATTGATGTCAGTGAATGCAGCTCAAGGACAACAGATTGCCAAATTGACTAAGAGAAATGATGTTCATGAGCATGCCCTAGTTCGAGCACATAAGGCTCTTCAATCTCAGAATCAGTTGCTGCTGGCATCCACCAAGAAGATTGATGATTTAGAGAAGAAGAACAAGAAGATAATACTGAGATTGAAAGGAAGGAAGGATGATTCTTTGAAGATCAAAGGTGATGGAGATGATGAAGATGACAACTCTAGTGATGATGAGTCTGATGATGATGATGATGATAATGATGAAATTGACATAAATAAGACTGATAAGGAGAAGGACAAGGATGACAATAAAGATGAAGATCAACCAGAGGGTGAAGGCAAAGCTCCAACATCACAGCAATCTGATAAGGAGATACGAACAAAGAGGAACCAAGATCAGGGAGCCTCATCCTTAACTCCTCAAGACAAAGATCGTCAAGGAAAAGATACAAGTAATGATTAACATGATTGTGTAATTTGAAATCATATGTATTGAAATGTACTTAAATTAATAAAATGAATGTCAAGTTATATGAAATACAATGATGTTTATTAAACTTTGTGGTGTTAATAACTTTATCTAGCAGATAAATCTCACCAGATCGATGAACACGATGTTGCACCTCTCCAGCAAATCAAGACACAGTTTACTATGATTCTTGATTTGCAAGGGATTGTTAGAAGATCGGTGAGTTATACCAGAAGAGGGGGAGATCATTCATGACCAATCAGAGGACAGATTGCAGAGGTGTTCAGGCTAAACCCCGATGAGATCATCAAAGACGCACCAGAAGTAGATGTTATTAGCGGTGAGGAACTACATGGTGTAGATGAGGTGGAGATTGAGGATGTCACAACTGATTACTATCCTCAGTATACTAATGACGATGGAGATGCCTTGCCTAGTCTAGGTGAGATGTTTGACAGTGAAACCTTTGACAAAGTAAACGAGAAGGTCACTGAGAAAGAATTGACGGAGAAAACAGCTCAAGCTGAGGATGCCGATGTTGAGCAAAGAAAAGCTGAGTGGGCTGCTTGTCTAGATGAAATGAGGAACCAGCGTGAACCACCAAAACATAATGCCTACACTAAGTTGTATGATGTCAGAAGGCATCAGAAGGTTTCTGGGAAAATAATCAGCTGGGCTTACTTCGAGGACTTAAATGTGTATGCTATCAAAAGAGAAAAGGGGATAGAGTACTTCAAACATCCTTATGATCTGAAGACTTTGCTAGGTTTTAAGCTGAACAGATTAGCAAGTTTAGATCTAGTGTATGCTGACCTAAGAAATATGTCAGGATGGCTTGAAAGGGCTTTAAGGAAAGAATATCATACTAAGTAGGTCAACCTCAAAGCTTAATAACCAAGGAGGTTAGTGAGCAAAACTGATGTTGATCCCATTTCAGGAAGACCGAAAGTCGTTCTGAAGTAGAGACCTCCCCGGACCATGACAAGGATTCCATTAAGGAGAATGCCACAAGACTTCACGCCTCACTTCAAATGGTGGTATTATGATTGGAGGACAGGTGAAGCAGTTATTATATTAGATCGACAAGGAAAGATTGAGACAATCAGGGTGTTTGAACCTATGTGGCTTACAAACTTGTTTGAGGATGATATCTATACATTATATAAGTGGCCACTAGTCTTTGATACTCTGGACATAGTGCAAGCTCTTCAATTCGAGCATGTTATCAGACTGTGCTTTGCGTTCGAAATTGTTGCTGGGGTCACAAAAGAAGAAAAGCTGAAGAAGTTTGCTGAGTGTGTGAAGAATGTTAGACAATGGAGTGAACTAGGTACAAGGGGGAGTTTGTTGATACATGATGTCCCTAGTTCACTGTACTCAAATGTTTATATCTTTCAATCTTACATATGTCTAACACAAGGATATTTTGGTAATATGATATGTGTTTGAATGAATATTATATATGGGTTTGTGGTAGTCAGTCATAGTTTCGAGTTAATAATGATTCAGGAATGTGTTTGACTTAGGCCATGTTTGATACCAGCTAACCCGGCTGACCCGGCTGACCGGCTGACTCGGTCAGCGGGTCAGCCGGTTTGATACGTGCGCGACCGCGATGACCGGGTCCAAAATGGCTGACCCAGACTTGAAAATTAAAAAGTCTAACCAGGCTGACCGCAAGTGCGACCACCTACGCGACCGCGACCACCCACCGCGACCACCTGCTCGACCACCTGCGCGACCACCCACCGCAACCGTGACCACCTGCACGACCACCCACTGCGACCGCCGCCTTGCTCCCTCCATCACCCTCCCTTCGTCTCCCTCCTTCGTCGCGCTCCTTCGTCGCACCTTCGGCCTTCACCGCCTTTCGCCTGCACCTTCGGCTTCGGCCTTCGACCCGCAGGTGAGACTCCGGTGGTGTGCTTCGATTTGGTGGTTCGTCGGTGCTTCGATTTGGTGGTTCGTCGGTGCTTCGATTTGGTGGTTCGTCGGTGCTTCGATTTGGTGGTGTGCTTCGATTGTGTGTGTGGGGGGGGAAGAAGAGAGGAAGAAGGGGGGTGTTAAATGGTGATGAGAAGGGGGTGAACCGACTGTTGTTGTTGTTGTTATTATTATTATAATTATTATTATTATTATTATTATTATTATTATTATATTATTATTATTATTATTATTATTATTTATCATGTCACACTCAATTAGCAGAGAAATTTAACAGAAGTGTACATAGCGGTTATTTTTTTTATTCAGCAGAGTCAGTCAAATACATAATCAAACAGCCAAGTTTCAGTCAGATGCAGACTCAGTCAGAACTTCTTACTGGGTCAGCTTCTGACTCAGTTAGATCTTACTCAGTCAGCGCAATCAAACAGCCCCTTAGTCTTATGGTTTTTCATCCTAATGGACCATGCTTATGGACCAGTCGCACGACTGAACCAGGTGATTGGGTCAGTCGTACGACTGAGTCATGAGACTGGCTCAATCACACGATTGAACCAAGTGTATGGTTCAATCGTGCGCATGAACAAATCGTATGGCTCAGTCGCAAACTGAACCATGCTAATGGCTCAGTCGTACGATTGTATACTGAAACCTATAAATACCACGTAATACATGGAAAAACGTAACACTTCAAATTCTTTCATACCCTAGCCGTCCAGAGAGTTCTATCTCATCCATCCAAGTTCATAGTTCGTCCTGGACCGTTTTCTAAGCATTCTTAACGTTGTTCTATCGTTAGATTGATTCGGGTTTTCATTCTCACTGATTGGATTGCCAATCAAATAGGATTCCGCACTATTTGATTAGGTTACATGTTGAATCAGTTAGTACTCCGTACGTACACGGTCCTAACATACCAAGGGCTATGTCTACCCCATCCTACATAACTAAAAATCCAATAGTGGGATGTAGGTATGATGCTGATAGAAGATCCCTAGTACTATCTACATCTTATGGGCACCAATAAGTATTCAATTTGTATAAGATACTATGAGAGCACTTATTTGATTGACCTACCACTTTCCATCCCAAGTAAAAATAGGCAAGTTGTTAGGTTAGCGGAAAGGATTCAAGATAGCATGCTTGAAAAGTTCAAAATGAGAACCAAGTTATATAGATAGAGCCTAGCAGGCAAGACTGTTGGTCAATTGGATGCTGAGGTTGACCCTAATATTAGCTTCAAAGGGGAAACCTTGGCTAAAGGCCTAGTAGTTGAACCTATAAACCTTGAGATATGAACTACATCAACACTCGCTACCCTTAGTGAGGCACCAGTTGGTGAAGGTGTCTCATAGCCTCTCTGACCATAGCTCAAGCTGCTAAGAGGAAGATGAGGCAAGAGGCTACAAAGTCAACAGCCACCATCAGAGCAAATCAAAAGAAGTCTGCTGACAGACAGAAGATGGTGAGCTTCTTGAAGCTATATGGGTTCTCCGAAAGGTGACTTGGTCCAATGTCTCTATCCACCATGGATGAGCACATTAGATTGATCAAGCAGAAGATTAAGAAGGGTGAGCTAGTATCAAAAAGAGGCTGCTCAACAAAGTCCACTCATCATAAAGCCTTTTGCTGCTGAGAGACCCATCTTGTCGTGGGCTTTTATCCTAGACAGATGGTATATGACTAGAGATCAAGGGGATCAAGATGTGTACTTCTGGGAAAACATACTTGACCTTCCTCTGCATGATCTCTATGACATGAGGAGGTACTTTGAAAGTTTAAGGAATCCTGACCAACTGATGATGAAGGAAATGGTCTTGATTCTGATGAGGACTGTCAATAGATGAAGGTCAAGCTTTAAAGTTTTCCTTTAGTCTTAGTATTATCAGCCTAGGGGGAGTTTGTATTGATTACACTTAGAGGCTGATGTACCAAAGAGCTCTTAGCATGCAAATGTAAAGTACAAGGAAGTTATTTCAAAAGATTTGATATAACTTAATCAATTACTCTAAGTATCAAATCTTCCAAAGATAAAAGATCAAATCCTCCAAAGCCAAAGATGAAGTCTTCCGAAGCTTTAAAGACTAATTCTTCTGAAGTGAAGTGACTAATTTCTTTTGAAGACAGAGAATACATGCTTTTCCTAAATCACCTTTTGACAAAAGTTGAACTACTTTTTGCTACCACCTTTGAAGAATCACCAACTTATATGAGTTAGTGAAAAGTCCATACTTTTGTCAAACTGTAGATGAAGGTCTTGAGTCTTTAACTTTCTACTTTTATACTTTTATTCTTTTTTATTAGATAAGGATGTGAGTTATGGCATCTCATTGTCACCAGTCAAAAGGAAGATCATTGATCTTTTTATCTAGATTTAGCTGACCTTCAAAGTATGACCGGCTGTAGGATGTAATATAAAGTATCTCAAGTACTTGTAATTTCATTTTAAGCTTTGTAACACTTTGTAAGAACTTGATAGCAATATCCATCATTCTTGAAAACCATATTATTATGTTCTTGTTCTTTTTCTTGTTCTATTTATTACGTGTTTTCTTTGTTTCATCATAATTTGGCTCCCTATTTAAACTGCTAAGTGTTCTAAGTCTCTCCTAATAGTGTAAAATTGTTGCATTGACCCCTTTCACCGGTCCTGTGGGAACTTGTTGAGCTTGTACATGGGTAGATGATGGAGGAATCATTAGGAATTCATCTTGTATAGCTTCAAAAGATTTAGATGTAGTTCTTTACTTATTTTCTACAGTGACAAGTAAAATTGCTTAAATGATTTTTAAGAGAGTTAATATCAAACAAACATTCAAGACCATAGGAGGACTTAGGAAATTAATGTTCATTGAATTTAACATTTAATGATTTATCAATGATGTTTAATTTGGGATTAACCACTCTAAATGCTTTAGAGGTAGATGAATATCTAACAAAGAATCCCTCATCAAGTATAAGATCAAACTTTCCAAAATGGTCACTAGTGTTCAATATTGAGACATGACAACTGAAAAATATAAAGAAAACAATGAATGGTTTGCTGTGAAATAGAAGTTGGATGGGCTTTCATTACTCTCTTTGAATATTAAAGTTCTATTTTATATGTAGCAAGCTAGGTGAACTGATTCTACCCGAAAGGTGATTAACAGTTTAGCATCAGCTAACATCATCCTTGGTATTTTATTCAGTGTTCTGTTCCTCCGTTTAGTTACCCCATTTTGTTATGGAGTTTTAGTTGCAATGAATTGATGAGTAATGCATTTTTGTGTACAAAATAAGCCTAAATCATCATTTTTGAATTCTATACCATTATCACTTCTAATTGATTTTACTTTAAAATCCAGTTGGTTTTCAATCTTAGTAATAAACTCTTTGATGATTTATGATGATTTGTTTTATGAAGTAGAAAGAAGACCCATGTAAACCTTGAAAGTAGACATGATTATTTTGTAGGTTGAACAAAATTAAGGTTAAGGACATATGTGTTATTCTTCAATGGTGCTTTCAAGACAACCCATTCTTTAAGGATTTTGAACCCTGGTTTCAGATTGTAGCAATGAGTGTAAAGGAAATGAGTAGAATATTTCTTTTCCCAGATTTATGACACATTCAGTAGATTGAACTTTAGTTGTTCATATTAGTTGACTTTGTCAAAGCTTAGCTGGTCATTTGTCACTATCCCTTCACCAGAAATTCATCCACCTTAAGAATCTCCCCTGAATGCCACTGTTGTTCCTTGTATGTGCTTGAAATCATAAAGGAGGGAATTGTCTCATGTCATGTGCATGGAACATCCACTATCCACATACCAAATATTGTTGGACCTTCTTGGGTAACCCTACAAAACAAATCAGTTTGTTGGTTTTGGGTTTTCCATTTCAAAATGACAATTGTGACTTTCTAATATGATCCTCTTATGGTTGATCAACATGTTCATCAAATTTTGGTTTAGAAAACAGATCTTGAATCTCATCAGCAAACGACTTCGCCTTATGTGGTTTAATGAATCTTGATGATTTGTGTTTGTGTTTCACTATCTCTTCATCAAAGGAACTGTGAGAAATATAATCAAAACATTAAACTCTATTGTTGTATAGAAATCTAGCACGTTGCTGATTATATGAATAGGATTCAATTTACTTTTGAAATCTGATGTTTCCTTTTGTTGTACTCTGACAACCCTAGGATGCCAAGTATCATGATGTTTATCATTGTTTTTAGAAATATTTCCTTGATTTTTGAAAGATGGACTTGCATGATTTGCAAACTTAAGTGAGATAGGAGAAACTAGTTTCTTTTATGCGGATCTTAACCCTTTTATTTTATAAAAGCAGTTAGAAGTATTATGATTGTTAAAACAACAATTTTCTATTGAATGATTATGTATTTTACAAATTGAACACTACTCAGTGGAGTAGCATTCAGATGTACTATAATTTGTCATGTGATTGTTGTCATAGAAGGTTTTACTATCTTTAGGTTGAGATATTGAAGCTTTTGTTGTACTTTGCTTCTTTGATTGTTGTTTTGATGATGAAGCAATGTCAGTCTTCTTACCCTCAGTAGATTATTTCACAACTCTACTAGTTGGAGGTTTAGATAAGTGTCTTTGCTTCCTTGTTGGCTTATTACGTTCTTTCTCAAACTTGTTAACATGACTCTTTGAAAAAATATCAAATACCACTTGTTTTCTTTTGAAATAGGTGATTTTGACAGTTGTTTTGATTTTTATGATGTTTCAGTTTTAGTTTTTCCTTTTATTGATAAGGATGCTTTTGCTTTTGACATTTGTAACAAAAAGGATGTAGATCAATTTGAATAGGAGTTAAGTAAGGGTAAAAAGAAGCAAAAGTAGTCGCCAAAGACCAATCCAGTAGAATTGTTAAACAATCTACTGAAACTAAGAAGACTGAAGTTGCTTCTTCTTTGAAAACAAATTCCGAGGCATATTAAAATCTTTTAAATCACATGAAGCCACCACATCAAAATCAAAAGACAAACAAATGTACTGTGACATTTGTGACACGTCTAATCACAACACATATGAGTGTTATTTTAATCAATATTGCTCCATCTGTGACATGAACAATCATTCAACTAAAAACTATTATTTCAACAAGTATTGTTCTATATGTGATATGACAAATCATAATACAACTGATTGTTTCTTTAAACATAAAGGCTTGAGAGTTCTTCAAAACAAGCCTATTTTACCAATTTCAACCGACAAGGCCAAAAATAGAAGTCCATCGCACATTAAACAAACACTGGTTTCAAATTCTGATGATGACTTCTATGATCAATGGCAGTCAAAGAGTGTCTAAAGAAATCTTAATCATAATATGAAACAATCACTTAGTCCTTATTCAAAATTTAAAACAAAAGTGATTTCTTAAAATCAAAAAAGTGCCCAATTTCTATATAGAAGTAGGGCTCAAAGATTTGTCTACTCTTCAGACAGCTAAGTTGAAATTGATCAAATAAACCCAAAGAGGACTTCAAAAAAATATTCAAAGGATCAACCTCTAAATCACAACCTAGAGGCAAGTATCAAAAGGTTATAGTGGTGGATAGAAACGGGCAACCCAAGACCATCATGGCTTGGGTTCCACATTCTAACTAGTTCTTTTATGCTTGTAGGGTCATCCATATAGGTCCAACAGCTTATGGTATGTGGACAGTGGATGGTCCTGACACATGACTGGAGATAGTTCCCTCCTTAATGACTTTAATCATATACAAGGAACCACTGTAGTATTCGGTGAAACTCACAAGGTGGCAGAATTACTGGGGAAGGATTGTGACAAATGGACTATGCTTTTTGACAAAGTCAATTACTGCGAGCAACTAAATTTCAATCTCTTCAGCGTGTCTCAGATCTGTGACAAGAAATATTCCACTTACTTCACAAACACTCATTGCTACATTCTGAAACTAGGATTCCAAATTCCTGAAGAATGGGTTGTCTTGAAGACTCCAAGAAAGAATAACACCTATGTCTTGAACCTTAATTCTGCACAACCAATAGAAGAAACATGTCTTTTGTCTAAAGTATCCTTTGATGAGTCATAACTTTGGCATAGACGTTTGGGACACACAAATTCAAAAACATGAAAGGATTAGTAAAAGCAAATCATGTAATTCATTTACCCTAAAATGAATTTCATTTTGTTGATCACTGTTCTGCATGTCTCAAAGGAAAACAACATAAATCTTCCCATAAGACAAAGCTTGTGAACAAAAACAATTCTCCAATGAAGTTACTTCATATGGATCTCTTTGTACCAACTCATGTCATGAGTATTGGAAAGAAGTTGTATTCTTTTGATGATCGTTGATGACTTTTCACGATTCACATGGGTGTTATTTCTACGTCATAAAAATGAAGCATACCAAATAATAAATGATTTTATCACTAAGATTGAAAATCAACTTGATCAAAAAGTAAAATCAATCAGAAGTGATAATGGGACAGAAGTCAAAAATGAAAATCTTCATTTTCCACACACAAAGGTATTGCTTATCAATTCAGTGCAGCTATAACTCCTCCACAAAATAGAGTAGCTGAAAGGAGGAACATAACATTGATTGAAGCAGCAAGGACAATGCTAGCTGATGCTAAGCTGCCTATTAACTTTTAGGCAGAAGCAGTCAACACATCATGCTTTGTCCAAAATTGAACTTTGATAGTTAAAGAAATCAACAGAACACCTTATGAACTATTTTTTCACAGGAAACCATTTATTGAATTTTTCAAGTCATTTGGGTGTCCTGTCTCACTATTAAACACCCGAGACCATTTAGGAAAGTTTGCTCCTAAGTCTTATGAGGGATTATTTTTAGGTCTTTCCTCTGTCACAAAGGCTTTTAGAGCATTTAATCCTAGGTTAACATTATTGATGAATCAACAAATGTTCAATTCAATGAGCACTTTTTCCTAAGTCAATGAATGGTCCTGATTGGTTGTTTGATATTGACTCTTTTACAAGATCTTTTGATCAGTTTTGCTTGTCCAATGCAGCTAAGTTACAATCAGTTGGATCTTCTACAATAGTAGATAAAAGAGATGACTTTCCAATGACTTTGTCTTTCTTTTGCTAATCAATTTAACGAAGAGATTCCATTGCAAGCTGATCCTGTTAGACAAGAAGTACAAAATCAGAGTCTTTCAACTGAGGCTTGTCCTAGTACACTGTCCACTCCTTTAGCATAACCATCTACTGAAGTTAGAAATCCAGAACTGGCTATTATGCCAGTTGAACTGAAGTGAATGCAAATGATGAAAGTCTTTAAACTACTGCTGATGTTAAAGCTGAAGCTAGTGAAGCCTTTGATTACTTTCACAATTCACCCATATCCCAACCTAAAGGTGCCTCTTACCAAGATCATCTGAATGTCTCCAACCTTGATCTATCAATTACTGGTGACTTAATTCCAAACACTAGGATACATACGGATCATCTTGTGTCAAGTATCATTGGTGAACTAGATGAGTTGGTGACAAGAAGGAAGTCAAGTATTGTAAAAATCTATTTGTTTTCTTGCTTTCTGTACCAATCTGTAGCCAAGAATATAAAAGAGGCTCTTCAAGACAATAGCTAGATCGAGGAAATGCAGGAAGAATTGCTCCAGTTCAAGAAACAAGAAGTATGGCAGCTGGTAGACCTTCCCAAAGGACAATACCCTATCGGTACCAGATGGTTATACAGAAACAAGATTGATGATACGGGTATTGTTATCGGAAACAAGGCATGATTAGTTGCACAGGGATACACTTAAGAAGAATGAATAGATTATGATAAAGTGTTTGCTCTTGTTGCCAACTTATATACCATCAGACTTTTTCTTGCTTACGCTGCATCTTTGAAATTCACTGTGTACCAAATGGTTGCAAAGTGTGCATTTCTTTATAGAGAAATCTCTGAAGAAATTTATGTGAGTCAACCACCAGACTTTGAAGACCTGGATTTCCCTCACATGGTGTACAAGCTTGAAAAATCTTTGTATGGTCTACATCAAGCCCCACGAAAGTGGTACAAGACTCTATCGTCTTTTCTTCTTGCACACGGGTACGAGAAAGGAAAGATTGATCAGACTTTATTCAGAAAAAGAAAAGGACATGAAATGTTGCTAGTCCATATCTACATGGATGATATCAGTTTTGGATCAACAAACAATATCAGTTTTGGATCAACAAACAAACAACTTTGCAAGGATTTTGAAGACCTTATGCATTCCAATTTCTAGATGAGTGCTATGGGTGAGCTTACATTTTTCTTAAGGTTGCAAGTAAAGCAAACAACAAATGGAATCTTCATCAATCAATAAAAATACGTGGAATCCATGTTAAAGAAATTTTATTTTGCAGATTGTCAGGCTATCAGAACTCCTGTTGATACAAAAATAAATATTGGTCCAGACTTAGATAGCAAATTAGTGGATCAAAATCACTATCAATAAATGATTGGATCACTCATGTATCTAACAACAATCAGACCTGATATAATGTTTGGTGTTTGCATTTGTGCCATTTATCAAGTAGATCCCAAGGAATCACATGTGAATGCAGTAAAGAGGATATTCAGATAACTTAAGGGAAACACTGCACTTGGATTATGATATCCAAAGGAAGGAGATTTCAACCTGTATGCCTACATAGACGGTGACTACAGGGGATGCAACTATTGCAGGATCAGTTTTGGGTCACTCAACAAGTGGTTTTTCTCTCAAACTCACCTTGAACAACACTCAGGAAGAGTCTTAACAAGAGTTGATCACAATATAACAAGTAGCAAATGATAATAAACACAGGAGGTAAATTTTCAAGGTACTTTTATATATTGATTCTCAACTCAAAGGATTACAAGACTCTTACAAGGCACAATCTCTCTCTCTCTATTGAGTTACAATGAAAACTATATATAATACTACCTACAGCCGGATATACTTTGAGCCCAGCTGGAAACCTATAACCAAAAAGCCTATACTACAAGACTATAGGTTAAGGTATCTCGGATATATTATCTGAGATTTGGTAGTCAGGACATGTCCCTGACTTACCTTTTGTCACCAATTAAGGTTGGTAACATGTACTATCATAAAAAGGTAAACAGTAGAATAAACTATGGTCAACAACATGGCTCTTTAGGAAGAAGCCATGCTGTATCAGAGGTCTGCAGTGGATTGTCAGAGACCATACTTATGTCTACTGGTCATAGCAATGTCTTCTGAAGATTAAATTGCTTTGGAAGAATAACTTCTTCCGAAGCCACTTATTCTTCAAAAGACTGCTTCTTCTGAGGCTTGGAGTCTTCTTTGCCTTCGGAAGTAGAGTTTGTCTTCAGACTTTGTCTTCGGAAGATGTCTTCAGCTGATGTCTTCAGTTGTTATCTTCAGTTGTTACCTTCAGCTGATGTCTTCAGACTTTCTCTTCAGAAGAACTCTTCAGACTTCGGAAGTTCTCATACTTAACTTCAGAATCCTTTGAATGTAGTACCAAAATTGACTATGTGAAGTGGTTTTGGTTGCACCAGCCTTATAGTGACCCAACAAACTCCCCCTACGCTGATGCTACCAAAACTTTACTTCTCTCTTCTTCTCAAAACTTTCAGCACCAAGGAAAGTAAATATCTATCTGTTTCCTTGTTTTTCCCTGATATGGTGCTGAGAAGTTTGTACAAATCATTGGTAGACAGTACATCCAGTCTGTCACCTTGGATTATATGTACCCTTTCTTGTGGCCCTCTAAAAAGAGTTAGTTAATGGGAACTATAGTCATATTCCCATCTAACTATTGGTTCCAATTCCGGACCCTCCACCATCTGTAGAAAGGTTGCGCCCTTGGTGATAGGTCTTTCCTTTTCTTCCTGTCTTCTCAGCTTCAACTCTTCATTGATCTTTTCCTTTGCAGTTAGCTCAACCAAGTGAATACTGCTGAGATGATTTCTGATGAGAGCAGCAGTCTCAGAGTTAGAGGGATTGGAGAATGGCTTCTCTGCCAGCTCAGCAATGTCAAATCTGCTGAGATGCAATAGAGAAGTGGCATTGAGCCGGTTGATTTCACCATTCTCTCTTTCCACAACAAAGTTGTGAGAAGTTTTATCGAACCTCCACTGGATTATACTTTTCCTAGGCACAGGAGACTGACTAGGAATCCTGTCCTCCTTCCTTGTATCCAGCAGAGTCACCAGTTTTCTTCTAAGTCTCTTCTCTTCAGCATTTAGAGAATCAGAGTTGAGACCGAGAAGTCTCGCAGCCTGGCCCAAAGTTTCTCTAGGTAAATCAAGAAATCGATCTAGTGTGAGGGAACTTGAAGAGTCATCAACATAGGTAATGTTGATGAGATCTTCCTCACAGGAGATGTTGCTCAGAGTTGTGCAGTTGTTGTGCTTTGTCTTGATTTCCTTAAACTCTTCAAGAGAGAGATGTATAGAAGGTTGAGGGGATGGTCTGGGTATCAGTTGGGTAGGTTTGGGTTTAGAGGTTTTAGGTTGAGTTTTGGGTTTAAGGATGGGAAGTTTAGGTGGTTGTGGTGATGAAGTGGGTATGGGTAGAGTTGTAGGTTCAGGGGTGAAGGTTTCATCTAAGGGCTCGGTTTTGATGGGAAATGGGATTGGTTCTTCTGGTGTAGGTTGTGGTTGAGTGGTTGGTTATGGTTGAGTGGTTGGGGTGAAGATCATTCCCTGTCCCCTTCTATATATCTCCTTCCTCTTTCCCATACGAATATCAGCCTTTATTTTGCTGACTATCCGTTGGAGTGTTCTTTCGGACATGGGTCCCACCTGCCTACCAAAGAAGCTGTGAGCCCGGAGATAGTCTTTCATCTAGGCTTTGTCTTCAGACCTCTTGGCTGCAGTGACCCTCTCTACTTCTTCCCTCTGCTTCTTCTTCTTCATCTTCTCCCTTGCAGCCTTCTTTCTTTCTTTCTCTATTTGATCCTGTTCTTTGTTGTGGAGCAAAAGGATCATGTCATCATCATGTGGAGAAAGTTCTAGAAGATTGAAGCCTCTAGAGAGTAGGAATTTAATCCTAGCTTCTCTTAGCTGCAAGGCGGCTTTCCTTTGTTCCTCCTCTTCCCTCTCTAAGGCCAACCTTGCTTCTTCTTGTTGTTTTAGCCTGGTTGTCCTCTCCAAAGTCACCAACTCCTCTAGTGGTAGCAGGAGTACTTCCTCATTGGCAGCTCCTAAGTTGATGAGCTGATCAATGAGTGCTGCCCTTCCCTTGTTGTTGATTTCCTCCTGATTGGCTGCAACCGCCTTTGAACTGGTAGCTAGCAGCTTCTCAGCAGACAATCTACCTTTCTTCTTTAACTTCTCAATCCTTTCCTCTTCCTGAAGCTCTTCCGCATTCATTTTTCTCTTGCCTTTGTCTTTTGCAGAACTTGACTGTGGTGGTTCTTGGATAGAGGGTTCAGATTGTGAATGAGGTTCAGCTGGTGTTTGGGATGGAGGTAGATCAGAAATGTCCTCCCTGCTCAACTCAGATGCTATTTCAACAATGACATCTATGATGATCAGCTCCTCGGACATTTTGAACAATCCTTCCGCAGCTTCCATCTCCACTTCGGAAGACTTATCTTGTTCTTCTTCAGCTTCAACTTTAGCTTTAGAAGTTTTAGCCTGAGCTTCGGAAGAAGATGCTGATGCAAGTTCTGTCCCAACTGTTTCAGTTGCTGGACCATCAGTCCCCATTTCCCCTTCGAAGTTAATCTTAGGTTCCATGTGGACCTTAGGTGGACCAACTTCTTCCACAGTGGTAGAAGGTGCAGTCAGCCTTTGAAGCTCTTCAGCTCCAAAGTAGATCAGTGTGGTGTCCAGGCTGGGCTGATCTAAAGAGGATCTCAATACATACTTTGTGAAAAGTCTATAGAGATCATGAAGCATTTGTGAGTCAATCCTGAGAATTGATTAAGATGACTCAGGCAAGGTAATGATTTGGGAAGTAGAGGTCTGGATCGGTGGTTCCTCAGGTGTTTGTCTCTGATCTTTCTCCCCCTTTTTGGTAGCATCATCTTGAGAGCTAGATGAGCTGGAGGAAGAAGTCAATAAGACTTGGATAGGTGCATGCCTAACAGACCTCTCCGTCTGTTTCTCAGCTAGTTTAGCCTTGAGATTGTCAATCTCAAGTTGCTGAGTGGATGTCCTGTTCTCCAAGATCTTAACCTGAGATTCAAGGTTTGAGACCTTAGAGATCAAATACTGAAGAGTGAGTTGCATACTTCCCTCATCTTCATGTGAAGAATCACGGGGAGATGAGATAACATACCTAGTATGTTCAGTCTCACCACCAGATGTGGCTTCTTGGCACCCTGGATACCTTTGCTCAAAGTTATCTCTTTCAGAGATATCAATGGGCAAAGTTGCCGTAGACTCAGTCTGATTGATGTTACCACTATCCTGAGAGCTCAATAAGAGACTCTGAGTAGTGGCAGCTAAGCCTACATGAGTCCCCTCCACATCAGTGGGACTCACCTCAGTTGTTGGCTTCTGATGGGGGCTAGAGATAAGGGATCTCTCTTGGCTCTATTGATCTTTGAGAGGGTGTTGAAGATCAACTTCATGGCCATGGAGAGATGTTATCTCTTCATCAGTTTAGAGTAATAGGTCAGTGAAGGATAGAGAGGTTAAACCTACTGACCCGGGACCTAGATCAATGTCTACAGGCATTGAGCCTCTTGTGGGGCTGTCCCTTGTTGGCTGCACAGGGGAGTGTAAATACTCGCCCTGTGGGCTAAAGGCTTGGGTGTCGGGCTCTTGGGTTTGAGACTGAGGAGGCTCAAAACCCAAATTGAGGTCAATGGTGAAGGATGGTGTGACCTCGGACTGAGTGGGAGCCCATGTTTCCACTCTAGTCCTTTTGGATTGAACTGGAGGAGCTTGTTCAATCAGAGTAGATTGAACAAGGGTTCGTTTAGGGCATCTCTGATATGTGAATTTGATGGGTGGAGAAGGTATTGGGACATTTGTGGTGAGAGTTGCTGGTGTGGGTTCATCACCTGTGGGGTCAACAGGGATGTCACCAGGAGCTATACGCTCAATCATATCTGGAGGCAAAGGAGTATACCTTCTAGTGAAGTTGATGGACACCTTCTTCAAAGTCTTGAAGATGGCAGGCCTAACTTGAGGAACAGTTAGAGCAGCTGTACAGACAAGCTTGCTCTGTTCCAACTCGTAGTTGATGATGTGTTGAATGTATCAGGGATACATAAAAATGTTTCCCTTCTAAGATTTCCAATTAGATTGGTAAATACAAACCTTGAGTAATTGAAGCGTAGGCCTCTCACCAACCTGTGAACTAGGCATCCTAGTTCGTATGGGATTTGATCCCATCCCCCAGACTTGTTGGATAGGCAGTGAAGAACGATGTGCAGGAGAAACTTCCAATGATATGCGAAGTTGAATTTGTAGACGGTTGACCTGCTCACGGCTCCACCATATCCCATGAGGATGTATGTGCCATCCAAGTCTTCTTTGGGAAACTCAGTAGGAGCTTCATCATTATAAAGATCTAGATGCTCCCTGATGAGTTCTTCACTGAGAATCAACTCCTGTCCACAAATGGGGGTTCTTAGGACGCGAACCCCATTTAGGATTTCTGCTTAACCGTTTCTCCAAAATTCAATCATGTGGTTGGAGTAAACGGTGGGGTTAACAGTAAGCGCCGTGTGATAGGTTGATTCAGAAAGAAAGGTGATGATTTTAGTGAAGTCAGCATCTCTTGACGAATCAAGTAATGCGACCTGGTTGTGCTGAGGGTTTAGCGCCATTGTAAGAGAAAGTAAGTTTGAACTTGGGTGAATTTCAGGATTGGCAGTGAAGGAAATGTGTAGGGCAGTAAATTGGTAAAAGAAGATGAAATTGAACAGTCTGGATTATTTAAATGGTAAGAATTTAGGTAATGGTGGTAGGGCAGCAGTTGGCGGTTATGAAATGACAGTGGCGGTAAGGGATAATTTCAAATAATCAGACATTGTCCACAAAATCTTTATATTTTACAGAGTGGGGCCCAAAAAGATACCCGTTACACAGTGAGAAATCTCTTTCCTAGTATAAAACATTTCCGAAGGTAGTTTGTCTTCCGAAGGCAATTCTTTCTTCCGAAGCAAAACATTGCTTTCGAAGGTAAGAGCTGCTTTCCGAATGAAAACTTTTATAAGCTTCGGAAGTAGATCTGATGTGAAATCAATCGCTTCTTCCGAGACTAAAATCTCTTCCGAGAAGAAAATTTCCATGGAGGAATTTGACTTCGGAAGATATTTAGAAATATCTTCCGAGAGTTAATTCCTCTTCGGAAGAAATTTACACTTGGAATATTTCAAAGAGATCTTTTGTAACAGGGCTTAAATTGTATTGACACAAGACATTACACATTAAAAAGCTTTCAAAAGAGGTAGTTAATCAATGTTTATCATCCCAATAGCTGATATGAGATACTTAAATCTTTGTTCATCAAAAGCTTTTGTGAACAAATCAGCATATTGTTCATTTGAGTCAACTTTGATTAACTTTATCAGATTTTTCTCATGAATATCTCTAATAAAATGATACCTGATATTAATGTGCTTTGTCTTGGAGTGCTTCACTGGATTTTCTGTGATGGAGATAGCACTGTTGTTGTCAATATGGATAGGAGTACTCATGAAATTGAATCCATAGTCTAACATCTAGTTCTGAATCCACAACAACTGAGCATAGCAGCTAGCAGCAGTGATGTATGCAGCTTCGGCAGTTGGTGTAGATACACAGGATTGTTTCTTGCATTGCCATGAAATGATCCTTCCACCAAGAAATTGATATCCTCCTGATGTGGATTTCTTGTCAATGTTGCAGCCACCATAGTCACTGTCAGAGTATCCATAGAGATTGAAATCACTATTTCTTGGATACCAGAGACCTAGTTTAGGTGCTCCTTTGAGGTATCTGAGGATTCTCTTTGCAGCAGCTAGGTGAGACACCTTTGGAGCAGCCTGATATCTTGAACAAATGCAAGTGGCAAACATGATATCAGGTCTACTAGCAGTGAGATACATCAGAGAACCAACAATTGCTCTATACTGATGTTGATCAGTATCCTCCCCCTCAAGGTCAGGGCAAAGATTATGGTTTTTGGGTATGGGTGCCTTGGCTGGCTTACAGTCCTTCATCTCAAATCTCTCTAAGATGTCATTGACATACTTGGATTGATTAATGAAGAATCCTTCCTTCAGTTGCTTCACCTGAATTCCTAGGAAAAAGTCCATTTTTCCCATGGAACTCATCTCAAATTTCTGCTTCATAGTGCTCTCAAAGTCCTTACATATTTGGTCATTTGAAGAACCAAATATGATGTCATCAACATAGACTTAAACGAGCAAAATGTCATCTCCAGTCTTCCTGATGAAGCGAGTCTTATCAATGGTACCTCTGGTGTAGCCATTCTTCAGGAGAAACTGAGACAAGGTCTCATACCACAGCCTAGGTGCTTGGTGTAGCCCATATAGAGCTTTGTCCAACTTACATATAGTTGGGGTGCTGTGGGTCTTCAAATCCTGGAGGTTGGCATACATAGATTTCCCTATCTATATCCCCATATAGAAAAGCACACTTGACATCACGTTGGTAGACAGTGAAATTCTTGGATGCAGCATAAGCAAGGAAGATCCAAATTGCCTCAAGTCTTGCAACTGGTGCAAAGACATCAGTATAATCAATTCCTTCCTCTTGGGTGTATCCTTGAACTACTAATCTTGCCTTGTTCTTGATAATCAATCCTCTATCATCTTTCTTGTTTCTGAATACCCATTTAGTGCCTATGGGTACTTGACCAGAAGGTAGAGGGCATAGATTCCAGACATTTTGTCTTCTGAATTGAAGCAGCTCCTCCTGCATCGATTCAACCCAACTACTATCTTTCAAGGCATCTTCCACCTTCTTGGGTTCCATCTGAGATAAGAAGCATGAGTACAAGCAGACATTCCCATGATGAGTTTGCCCTCTTGTTCTCACACCTTCAGAGACATTTCCTATGATGTTTTCAGTTGGATGAGTGTTGTGAATCCTAAGATGAGGAATCACTTCCAGTTGCAGAGATAGGTCCAGGTTGGACATATTCTGATCAGGAACTGGATCACTCTGTCCAGCTGCTGTTTCAAAGTCATTTAATGAGGACTGATTGAATGACTGAGAAACATCATCAATGGTTGGTCGTGAAGTAGTATTAACAGTTGCCTGTTCCTTCTGAATACTACTTCTTTCAACCTGGTGTTGTAATGGATCACCTGATGAGTTTTAAGGTTCATCAAGTGATTCACTTGTTGAAGCTTCACTATTCCTTGAGACAGTTACACTATCTGATCTGTGAATGGCTGAAGCTTGTTGTCTTTCAGCTCTTGGAGAATTTGGAAGAGGTCTGGGTAGCTTAAATAGTTGATTAACATCGGCATCAGCATAACCTTGAGCACATGTTCCAGTTTAAGCATTCTCACAAGATGGTTTAGAATAGTTTGGAAACAATTCTAAGTCAAAGATATAATCAGGTCCATTCCCCCTAACACAAGGAGTGTGCTTATTACAACTATATTGGATGACTCCTCAAATTGTTGATTCTTAATGTTGTATACTCTACAAGCTTTGGAGCTAGAAGAGTATCCAACAAAGATAGCATCATCTGACTTCTCAGCAAACTTTGCTAAGTTGTCTTTTGTGTTAAGTATGGTACACCTGCAGCCAAAGGACCTTAGAAAGCCAATGAACAGTGGCCTCTTGTTACATAACTCATAAAGGGTTTTTCCATAGGGCTTAACTACAAGAACCCTATTCTGCACATAGCATGCAGTGCTAACTGCCTCTGCCTAGAATGTTAGAGGAAGTTTTGAATCAGCTAACATGGTTCGAGCAGCCTCAATAAGTGTCCTGTTCCTTCCTCTTAGCAACACCATTTTGTTGAGGAGTTCTGGGAGCACTATATTGTCTGGCAATCCCTTTTGAGTCACAGAATGAGTCAAGAACAAAGTTCTTAAACACAGTCCCTTGATCACTTCTAATGATCTTAACCTTGTGATCAATTTGATTTTCTATTTTAAGAATAAAAGATTTTAACGTTTCAGCAGTTTCATCTTTACTTCTTAAAAAGAATACCCATGTAAATCTTGTAAAATCATCAACAATCACAAGGCAGTATGATTTCCTTCCAATGCTCACTATACTTGTGGGACCAAAGAGATCCATGTGCAATAAGTGTAATAGAGTAGTGATGGAGTTGACACATTTGGATTTATGAGATGACCTGTGTTGTTTCCCTTTCAGGCATGCAACACAGTTATCTTTGCAGAAAAATTCCTTTTTAGGCAGACCATGTACCAAGTTATTTTTAGCCAATTTATTCATTGTCTTAAAATTTACATGACACATGCGTTTATACCATAGTGTTGACTCATCACTATCAGCTTTGGAAAGAAAGCATGATACTTCACCCATAGGAGAAGCCTTGTTCATATCTAGCTTTACATATCCCCTTTCCTGGGAGATCTAAGAAGTACCAATTCCGGGGAATTGTCATCCCTGGTTTGAGGATTATGCACTCATGTTCTGTGAAAAGCATTTGATGCTTTTGGTCATAGAATTGAGAAACACTTAACAGATTATGTTCAAGCTGTTTGACATAGTGAACTTTGTCAATGTTTAATCTACCATTGGATATACTTCCTCTGCCAGAAATATGTCCTCCGGTCTCACCTCCAAATTGGACAGGCCCTCCATCATAGTTCTGGAATTGCTGAAGGAGAGATCTGTTCCCTGTCATGTGCCTGGAGCATCCACTATCTACAATCCAGACATTGTTGTTCTTGTCGAATGGATGTCCCTGCACATAAGATGAGATGGTTAGTTTTGTTTGGAAGCCCAAGCCTTGCTGGTCTTGGGCTCTTCCAAAGATAATGACATAATTAAACCAAATGATATGCATTGGGGCTCAATAGAGGTCGTTGAAGAAGAGGTTTGGGCTGCAGCATCTTCCTTGATCTTCCAATCCATCCCTTGGTTGATCTTTGAGGATGAGCTTGTTGAAGCTTTTGCAGCATGGTCTTCTTCGAAGCTTCTTTCTTTTCGAAAGAAGCCTTCACCACCTTTTCTTCCGAAGAAGTCTTCTTCTGGGATGATTTCAAGGGAGCTTTCTTGTTCTTCCGAACCTTAGAAGCTTTGGCTTCCGTAGCCATTTTCCCTTCTGAAGAAATACTTTCTTCCGAAAGCAACTTGGTTTCCGAGGCCAACTTTCCCTTTTTCATCACTTGGACCGTTTGAAATGGTCCAAATGTGAAACATTCCCTGACTCCTTCTTTTCTAACATTATTTGCATAGTGTGTGCTTGCTGGATTGTAGTAGCAATCTTTAGCCATGTGGTTGTGCAAACCACACATTATGCATGCAATGTTAGTCTTCTGGGAATTTGAAGATTGCTGTTTCTTGGATTTTTTTCTTCATCAGGAATTTTCCCTTTCAACTTCTGATCCTTTAGTAGGACAGCAGTGCTGGTACTACACTTCTTTCCTGAATCAGAAGTACCTACCACTTGGAATCCAGCAGAGATGAAGACACCTTTTTGCTTTGGGTCAATCTTCAGCTTGGACTCGACAACTTTCTTGGCAGTCTTTCTAGCAACTTTAGCTCTGCTTCTTCTTGCCTTGGTGGTTAGGATTTGATCTTCACAGGTGGAGATGAGTGTATGTTCCTATTTCTCCCCTGAGGTGGCCACTATTTTTGCCTCATCCTTTAATTCCAATGGAGAAGGGTCAGCAGTTGGAACCTCTTGCTCCTTAGTACCACATCTAGGTTGTCTAATAGACTCATAAGAGTGTGATGGAGCTATTTCATTAGTTCCCAACCCTTCATTGTTTTGGTAAAACATTTTGGAATGGGAGGATGATGCAAGAATAGCTTGGAAGTTTTGCTCAGCAATAGCTTGCTTCCTGGCCTGAGCCTCAGTAGTGACAAGCCGGGCTTGTGCCTCAAACAGCTTGGATATCAGATCTTTGATTTGAGTTTTGTAATTGGTTTGTTCATGTTTTAAAAGAGACACAATTTTCTCTAACTCCTCAATTTTCTTTTGATAGTCAGATTCAACTCTTTTAAAGTCAGATTTTAAGATATTTAGTGACTCAACATCAGATCTGATTTCCAAATTATAATCCTTATAAAGTTTAACCTTAGCAATACAGGCTGGAGTGCAAAGATGTTCATATACCTGAGCATCATCTGTTCCGGCCATGAGTGCTTGAGCGGGAGTCACATCCTGTACCATGAAGCTCCAGTCAACTTCTTGAGCTATTGCAGCTGTTTCAGTTGTCTTCTCTTCATGCTTTGAGGTTGAGGGATGTGTGGAGGCCTGTGGGGTTCCCGGGTTGTTCTTAGGAGCCTTGCATTCCCTGGCAAAATGACCTAGTTGGTTGCAGTTGTAACACTTTGCTTTGCTCTTATCAAACCCAAACTTGTTGTTGACAGGGTTTTAAGGGAATTGCCTTCAAGTTCTCTTGAAGAACTTCTTCGCTCTGTAGGTTAAGAGAGCCATCTATTGGACAATGTTCACATACCCTACATCATCTGGACTGAAGCACTCGAGATCATCAAAGCAATATTGAAAATCACCAGAGTGTCCATTCCCAGAGACAAAGGCACAACTATCCTGAAAGGAGTTGTGTTGAGCCTGTTGAGACCTTGGAGTCTCTGGTAGAGTAATGAAGGGTCCAATATGTGAGTTGTCAGGGTAGCACAGCAACTGATGTTGTGGTTCTGTGATTTCCCTTTCAACCACATGAAGGGCTGAACTCAGTTGGTTATTGGAGTTACCAGAGGAGTTCTGCATGCTCATCTCCATCTGGAATGCACTTAGGATACCATACAACTCTGTGAGAGAAAGAGTTTTAAGGTCCAAAATTCTCTTGATTACAACACAGTAGTGTGTCCATAGTTTAGGAAGGGAAGACATGAACTTCCTGACTATGTCTCTGTTCTTAAGAGGCACTCCAATATCCACCAAAGTATCCTCTATCTCAACATACCTGAAATATTGTTGAGTCAAGGTCTTACCAGCCTTGAAAGTGATGTTTTCAAACTGCTGTTTTAAGAGATCTTTCTTGTTCTCTTTAGTTTCCTTGGATCCTTCATAGATAAGCTTCAGTGCATCCCGTAGATCTTTAGCTGTCTTGCACTTCTTGAAGCCTCTGTAGATGGAGTTTGGAAGAGCAGTTTGAAGGGAAGTCATAGCCCTTTGATCAAGCTCTATTCTTTTCCTATCTTCTTCTGAGTAATCATCAACATCTTTTGGAATGATGCGATTACTAGTAGCAGAAGTAGTGCTTGGTATGAAAGGACCATTAACAATGGAGTCCCACATTCTTGAGTCTTGACACTTGATAAAGCCTTCCATTCTAGTGCACCATGTGTCAAAATCTTCAGGGGTGATCAGTGGGGACTTGGTCATGGTACCAGTTTCCACATCTGCTTTTGAGAGAGCGACCATTTGAGTGAATGGGTTGTAGGGAGGAGTGAAAAACAAGTTGATTTGGATGGTTAGATCACGCAATCAAGAGCCTAAGCTCTTATACCAATTGCAGGATCGGTTTTAGGTCACTCAACAAGTGGTTTTTCTCTCAAACTCACCTTGAACAACACTCAGGAAGAGTCTTAACAAGAGTTGATCATAATATAACAAGTAGCAAATGATAATAAACACAGGAGGTAAATTTTCAAGGTACTTTTATATATTGATTCTCAACTCAAAGGATTACAAGACTCTTACAAGGCACAATCTCTCTCTCTATTGAGTTACAATGAGAACTATATATAATACTACCTACAGCCGGATATACTTTGATCCCAGCTGGAAACCTATAACCAAAAAGCCTATACTTCAAGACTATAGGTTAAGGTATCTCGGATATATTATCTGAGATTTGGTAGTCAGGACATGTCCCTGACTTACCTTTTGTCACCAACTAAGGTTGGTAACATGTACTATCATAAAAAGGTAAACAGTAGAATAAAGTATGGTCAACAACATGGCTCTTTAGGAAGAAGCCATGCTGTATCAGAGGTCTGCAGCGGATTGTCAGAGACCATACTTATGTCTACTGGTCGTAGCAATGTCTTCCGAAGGTTAAATTGCTTCGGAAGAATAACTTCTTCCGAAGCCACTTATACTTCGGAAGACTGCTTCTTCCGAGGCTTGGAGTCTTCTTTGTCTTCAGAAGTAGAGTTTGTCTTCAGACTTTGTCTTCGGAAGATGTCTTCAGCTGATGTCTTCAGTTGTTATCTTCAGTTGTTACCTTCAGCTGATGTCTTAGACTTTGTCTTCGGAAGAACTCTTCAGACTTTGAAAGTTCTCATACTTAGCTTCAGAATCCTTTGAATGTAGTACCAAAATTGACTATGTGAAGTGGTTTTGGTTGCACCAGCCTTATAGTGACCCAACAAACTTCAATCGGAAGTCCACTTCTGGTGGTTGTTAATTTCTTGGTCCTAGACTTGTCTCCTGGTAGTGCAAGAAGCAAACAAATGTGTCAGTTTCAACAACATAAGCTAAGTACATTGCAGCATCAGCTTATTGCTCTCAAATTCTCTAGATTCAATACCAGATGCTTGATTATGGTTATAACTTCTTGCACACACCAATTCATATTGATAACACAGCCGTCACGTTCATAACAAACAATCAGTTCAGCACTCTAAAACCAAACGCATTAAAATTAGATATCACTTATTAAAAACTCTACTGAAAAAGGGTTAATCAAGTTGATATACAGGTCCACACGGACAATCAAATAGTTGATTCGTTCACTGAGGCATTTGATCATAGTCGGTTTGAATTCTTTATCCAATCAATTGGCATGGTTATCCTTGAGTAAAAATCAAAAATTGTAAAAACATTTAAATATTTTAAAAAATTTCTTCAAAAAAGAAACATTCAAATATTATAAAAATACAAAAAGAAGTTCTTTTTAATTGAAGAGTATGACATGTACTTCAAATTTAGGAAATGATATAATTACAATCGTTATATCATTCACTGTGCTTATTTTAAAATCTTATAAGACTGACATGACTTATCTGATATGCGGGTAGGCTCAACTTGGAAAAGAAGATACATGTTGTGATGAACTAAATCTTATATTCACTGTGAAGTCTTCATCTTAGAGTATAATTAAGTATTTGCTTGTTCAAGTGTTTGTGTGTGTAGTAACCTAAACACACCAGGTAATTATGTGTTATGAATCTTATTCACCCACATCAGTTTCTCCTCTATTTTGTTGAGCAAAGATCTAGAGAAACAGGCACATAGTGCTGATGTCATGATCCAACATGATTCCCAATGTGGAACACATCCAACCTGGATGAATTAATAAAGAATACATTCATTGTGAATGAACAAAAAGAATCCCAAAGAGGATCACCTTACAAAGTGAAGTGAAAAAAGAATCCCAATGTGGATCAAATAAATATAAGGATCAAACTAAAAGAATCCTAATGAGGATCTCCTACCTTAAAATAAAATGAGAATTCATAATTTAAATGACCTGGTCATGTTAGGTGTGAAAAAGTTCTACCATGCATTTCATACGGGTGGTTGATTTTGCAATGTCTTTAAGTGTGAGGTACATGTTGAATACTCAATTCATTCAAAACATGATAAAGATCATAAGCATCGAAATATTAACAAGCATGATTTTAAGAGGACAAACATACCTACAATCAATATATTCATGATTATGTCTATTTTAGTAACAATTTCTTGCACTTGTGAAAAGTAAGATTGATATGATCCTAAGTAAGATATACTTCCTTGTCTTGTACAGATAAGAAAATCAAAAATTACAAAAATATTTTCTATTCAGTATTGAAAATTTTAAAATCTTTAAAGTTTTTATCCCATATGGATATAAACTTTAGGGGTAGTAATTAAAATTTTCATTATTTGTACAATTGTTGCTTTTCTTAAAAAAATATCATGTTAGAAAAACAAATGTGTTGTTGTGGAAGTTATATCATAGTATCTTAGTGTATGCAGATATTTAGAACCATAAAAGTCCAAGATCAGTCAAAATTGGGAATTTGTATCACACTCGGTGTACAATTCAATTCAAGCAAGAATTGACAATCCAAACTACAGTCAAAACTTTATAAAAGTCAAAGTTATAGGCATATCTTCATAAAAGTCAAAGCATCAGCGAAAAACAGTCAAAACTATCCATAGCAAAAACATTAATTTTTGCTTGTTCAAATTTAATGCGAGTAAGAGTATGGTTAATGCGGGTGAGGGTAACCCATGCATATAACCAATGCGGGCAATAGTTTTGTGCAAGAAAAACCAAAGTGAAACTATTACGGACAAGTTAAGTCTTCTGCATTTGTTTCCAAACAAATGCGTACAACAATGTCTGGAAGTAACATGGATGAAAACTTATGCGGATTAAAATTTTATTCCTCCGTATTTCCTAATGCGGGTAAGTTTTTGAAGGTAGAAAACTTACGCGGATAGAATTTTGTTCTTCCGCATTTTCCAATGCAGATAAGTTTTGTTCATCCATATTACCCAAATGCGGTTGACATGATCAATGTGGATAGCATTGTTGTGTATTTGTATAAAAAATAAATCATATGCTCACACTCTTCTATCATTATAAGTGTTTGAACCTCAGTTAATACGGATGGATAATGCGAAGAACAAAAATACTAACATCCATCAGCATTAACTAATGCGGTAGAAGTTCAGGAAAAGCAGACAACTAAATTGTTCATCTGCATTTGTTGATATAAATGCGGACAAGTCAATGTTCTTCCGTATTTGTTACAAGGTCAAATGCTAGCAAGTTTTGTGCTTGCACATTTGCCACTGTACACAAATGAGTACAAGTCAAAAACTTCCGCATTTGCTACAATATAAAAATTAAAACCTCCATATGTGTTCATACACTTACAAAGTTTGAGAAAGTCATTAAATTGACTATTTAAGCAAATTAAAGATAGTCATTTAATACTTTTCAAATTTGAATGAACTATAGTGCGACAAGTATTTTTTCACACTGATCTTAATCAATCATCTAAATCATCACAAACCTAGTGTGTCGATTGTTCATCCATCTCCATTTCTCTATTTTGATTCTTAGCCAAAGTAGTACTGAAATAAGGTGATTCTCGATGGATTTGTAAACTTTGAATACCAAACCAGTAATGAACCTAGAACCCTAGGTTAAGAAAAAATCATAAAATTAAACATGAACAATAGATTTCCATGGCATTTTCGAGTTCAATGAAACGGATGTTAATATGAACAACAAAGAACAACCGATTACAGACCCTAGGTTAATCATGATGAACAGGGGAACCTAGACTACAAAATGTTGCAATCAAATCCAATGTTTAAATGTAAAAAGATGTTTAAAATAGTAAAGATGATTGAAAACAAGTATAAAACATAAAACAAATGGTTATTCATCATAAAATCAAAGATTGGTCAAATTCGTATACAACAGTTCCATTAAACTCTCAATTTTGGCCTGAGAAAGTCAAACTGAGAAAAGTCAAACATGATCTTAGTTGTGTAATTTGAAAATCGTTAGTAAATTGCAAACACATGTGTATCTATTGCAGAATCTATGGCAAACCACACTTGGAGCAAGCTCCATAATGTCAATGGATATCTTGATCCAAAGGTGCCAGAATCTGAAGGTTTAAGAGACATGATCAAATTTATTTCCACAACAAGAGTAGCACATGCAATCACAGTTAGACCTATTATCTATGAGAACTTTATCAGATCATTCTGGGAAATAGCTGGAGTAACTGAAGTAGATGGTATGAGGACATATGAGGAAGGATCATTAATGATCACATATTAGCCGTCTCTGAACAAACTATGAGACAGTGTCTACAATGTAGGGATGATGCTAATTCTCCTCAAGAACTAGAAGAAGATTACATCATGACCTTTTTTGCTAACATTGGTTATGAATGGGGGTTTGAGGGAAAATAGATTATCAAAGGGCTAGTTGACTTGCAGTGGATATTCCGGATTCATCTATTCCAACATTGCTAGTCAAAGAGGAAAAGTGGTTGGAATGACATCCCTATCACTACATCATCAGCTATTTGTGCCTTATGCACTAATAGACAATTCAACATGTCTTCTTATGTGTTCAATGGCATGGTCTCCAACATTCAGGAAGGAAGAAGACACATGTTCCTAATGTATCCATGATTCATCCAATGCTTCATAAATGAAGCTTTCCTGATATTATAGCAAAAGGCCCCCGTAATGGACATTCCTTACTACAATGCCAAGTATTACAAGTATATCAAGAAAAGAGATCCAGGGAACTTCTATAGTGGAACTTTATTTCCTTTACTTCTATGGATGTTACAACAGATCAATCCAGAAGAAGTTCATAAAGAAAGAGCTAAGGACGTTGTCACACCCCGGGCCAAGGTAGGGTGGGACGTCACAGACTAGCAATAACATATGGAAGCGGAAACAAACCATCATAAGAGCTCAAAGGAGAGAATATCACATGGCATAAATCATTAAAGAAAATTCCAAACTAGATACAAGTCTAGTCCCCATTATAAGTGTTTAAGTCATCATTTCAAAGTGTTTTCATCAATAACAAAAGTAAATTGTTTCAAATATTTTCAGAACATAATAAGCCAATGCCATGGGTCGTGGAGCTAAGTCAAGGCCTTCTACACAGCTAGACATCCGTCACGAGTTAACTGAAACATGCTCAAAAGAAATTCGTGTCAACTATAAAGTTGGTGAATTCCAGTGCTTAAAGTTTAAAAACAAAAGGGTCAAATAAAATCCTCATTTGATTTAAAAGAAATCGTAGTTTCAATATTATGGGGGATCACAATCAACCCTGCACTCAGTCCCGGCTAGCCTCTTCTAAAATTGTGTTTTACAGGTTAATCCCGAAGGAAGAACTGAGCCCCAAACCAGTGTACCATACCCGCCGGATGGTTCACCATAGTTTCTTATAAAAACCTGTCACATGCCACAAACGATCCCTCAGGATCTCAGTGGGGTACCCTTCCTAAACGGAAGCCACTGTGTGTGGGGGATTCCCCAAATAGTTCTATTCATATAAAACAAGCGGTTCACAAAAGAATTAATGATCGTGATATAAGCATCAGCAGGTAACCACAATTCCCACATACAAACACCAAGTAAAGCCCAAATATAGTTCAATTATGACAGAGCATGCTTCACCTTAAAACAGTAGTAAAAAGGGGATCACTAGAACTCACCTTAACGTTCAAGCTAATATTCTTCGTGTGTCAGGGAAGTCTCAAGCCTAGCACCCTACCATTAAAAATAAGTGGTAAGCTACTGGTCCTAAACTTATATAAGGTGTACTAGGTGTGCCAAGGAGTTGGTTGTCAGATTCGGCGTTGATTCGTTAAGTGTTGAAAAGTTTCCTTTTATGGAAAGTCGTGGTTTCTTATGTAATTAAGGATTTATACACCATTAGTTAATGATACAAGTTAAATAGAGTTTTTCAAGTGTTTAGTATCTTCACATCAGTCGGATATGAAGTTTGGTAGAATTTTACAGTTTAGTCCCTCAAGTTTCAAAATTGACAATTTCTACGTTTATTTTCTTGTACTTAATGAATTTTATGACCAAAAATCAGGTTATTGAATTTAGATAACTCATTTTAAGTAAGTGTAAACCAAATTTTCAGAATGTAGGTCCGGTTTAATATCCATATGTTTTACGTTCACGGTTACGGTAAAACCGAAGATTTTTAACGGTTAAGTGTAAATTTCCATATTTTGAGTCTTAGACCATTAAATATCATTTTAAGGACATTTTTATAGGTTTCTAATCTTTTGATTATGAAATTTTAGCCTCTTATAGTTGAAAGCCTCGTTTTTACGTTTAACCCGTTAAAACACGTTTTTACCCAAATTTGAAGCGTTTAAAAGCTTGTTTGACCAACATTTCAACTCCTTTAGATATTATAACACTTAACTTACTGAAATAACATGGTTTTCATGGATTTTTTTTATACCATAATTTCTTGGATTTTTCTCAAAACGTCACCCGGTTAATACCCGTTTTTAGTTAAAAATAACATTTAACTTATCTTTTGACCACTTAATCAACAAATCTAATCCAGAGCACTATGATAACCATTTTTGAGCCTGTAATTATCTTCAAAAAGTTTAAAGTCCTAGCTCTCTTATTTTTAAGTCGTTTTACCATGTTTCAGGTCCCAAACATGACCAAAAATGCCTAGTTTCACCGGTACTTATATTTTCAGCCATTAACCACACATCATACACTTAATTTTACCCAAAAACTTCTGAAATAATGGTCCTAACCCGCATTTAAACCGGTCAACACAACAACAAGTAATCAACATGGAGATTATGCCTTATTCGGCCATTGCACATGTGTAAATCATCATTATTTGTTTTCAAACATTCCCAAATCCTTATATAACTTTCAAAAACAGATTGTTAGGAGTCCTATGAGTCATTAAAAAGTATGTTACAAGCATGAGTTTCGGTGGTTAGCAAGTCATAAGGTTCGAAATAACCAAATCACCCAAAAGAGGGTTTTCTAGGTGTAACTCGGGTTACACCTATAGAATGACTTATCTAACAAGTGAGATACCTTCAAGAACGTGAAAAGCTCTTCAACAAAAAGGTGGTAGAAACAAGTTTCTATTATATATAAGAATGGTAAGATCTTTGAGTGAAAAATGAAGAAAACACATGAAATGACCATTTCGGGTGACATGAAGCTTACACTTGGTGTTGTTCACGGTTTGGGGAGTGTAGATAGACAAGAATGGCCTGGAAACCCTTGGACAAGGATGGAGAATCTAGAACAAGTGATGGAAAACCACTAGCTTGCAAGATCCAAGCACCAAAAGCTCACAAACCTTCACTTCTTTGCGGTTTGAGCTTTGTCGATGGTCTGTTGTTGTGTTTCTACGAAAAGAACCTGGAAATGGAGTGGGAATCTAAGAGTGTGTGTGTGTGTGTTTTCTGGTAGAGGATTCAAAAATGAGGGAAGAGAGATGGAGTGTGTGAGGTGAAGTGAAGTGTTGCATGTATGGAGAGTGGGTAGAAGAGGTGGTGGTGTAGAAGAAGAGGGATTGGTGGGGAGTGGGGCGGCCGAGTTTGGCCTCTTGTGAGGGTTTTGATTTAAAATTTAATTGGTAAATAATATTATGTGTAGTATTATTTTTTAGTGTAGTGTAATATTTTAGGTGGTAAGTTTTAGTAAGTTGTTTAAGTGTTATGCATGAACATGCATGCATTAAGCCGAAAATTTATGTGTTCATACACATGTTAATTGTTTTCAATTATGATTTAATTGCATGGTTGACTTCTTGACTTTCCTGGAAAACTAAGTTTTTCTAGGTTAAAGCTTGAACTAGCTAAGAGGTCACATAAAGTCACATAAAATGATAAGAATGGTACTAATATCAAATGATGATTCTAATGCTATTGACAATATTAGGATGATACAATCATTAATATTTAATAAGATGGTAATGATGCAAGTAGATTAGGGTTGGAATTATGACCTAGAGGTCGATTGTCAAAGAAGTTTTTCCTGAACTTGATGAACAAGCTCATGATGATGTTCCTTCTGATGTGCATGAGATTATAGAAAAATAACCAGCTGCTCATGATCAACAACCTATTGAAGAACATGTTGAAACAGCTGAAGAAGGACTAAGGCAAGTGTCACCACAGGTTGATGTAGGTGGTGATCTTCACACTAAGCCTTCAGTTCAAGAAGCTGATATACCATCTCCTTTCAGAGCATCACCTGTCCATTCTCATCCATTATCTCATATCCATTCTTCACCAGAAGCTACTGCTGCATCTGCTGAATCTACCTGTTCATCAGATAGTTCTGAATTATCTTTGTATGAGGAGGATGATCATCCTAGTTTTCAAAGGATGATCATCCTAGTTTTCAAAGGAATGAGAGACAAGCACACTCAAAGGCTGGTGCTTCAGAAAGCTTTGCAGAATCTGAAGTTAACTGCCTTGATGCTAAGGATGAAATGACCTCTGAGCTATTACTGAAGGTAGCCAGAATGGAGAATCTTCTAAATAGAAGATCTGGTATCATAAGAGATAGACTCCTTGAGCTGGATGAGAAGGAGAATGAATTAAAAAAGGTAAAATCCAAATATCATTTTGATAAAGAAGAAAAAGAAAAAGAGATTGATAGACTTAAATCAGCCCTAGAATAGGCCAATTAAGAAATCAGTGGCCACTTGGATGCTGCAACCATTCAAACTCTAGCAATGGAAGAACAAGAGAATCTCCTTGATGTCCAAACTGATATTATATCTGATCTACATGGACAGATAGAAGCTCTAACAAAAAGGGTTTCTGAACTGGAGATGTTGATTAAGATTAAAGAAGAATTGGCAAAAGAAAAGGATGAGAAGAGTGATGATGAAACTAATAAAGACAAGGATGATGAGGCTGAAAAAAGAAAAAGAATCAAAAGAAGATGAAAATATCTCTGGTGAGAGCAGTAATGATGATGATGACTCCACACCATCAAAGAGACAGAGAATTACTTAGAATGTTTAGCAAGCTCCACATAGTGAGGTTAGGGAGGAAGATGAAAGCATGGCTATGGTTGTTTACTTTGCTCAAACTCTTGGGGAAAGACTTGATAAAGAGTCTGAAATGAAAGAAATGATTAAAGACTTAGACATCTACTCTTCTTGAGAGTTCATTATTGATGAAGACTTATGGGATTTTATTAGAGATCTCAGAGCTCCACTTGAACCAATAGTTATGATTCCCCCTAACCATGTGCCTGCAGAAGAAGAACTAAGCTTACAGCTTGTTGCTGTAATCTTATTGACTGAGAAACAAAAGGAACTCATAATGAGGCAGTGTGAAGAGCTTAGAGAGAAAGAAGAAGCTAAAAAGGTTGAAAAAGAAAAGAAGTAACAGGAAGCTGAAGCCTCTGTACCCTCTTCTTCTAGTCCTCGTATGCATACATACTCCAGAAAGAGGAAGTACTTAACTGAAAAGGCCAAAGGCAAAATGCCTATGATAGAAGAGGAACCAGCAACAAAGAAACAAAATGATGATCTAAAAAGCCTTGCTTCTATTGCTTAATTTTTGGATGAGCATGAAAAGGTTGAGGAACAACTAAAGAAGAAGACTGTGGTGATTATCCTAGAGGAAGGAGATATAGAAGGGGGAAACCATGAAAGCTTGATTGATGACTTTTAGGGACAGTCCTACAAAGGTTGAGTCATCTGTTGAAGAGATGGTGGAGAAGGCACAAACTGATGATCTTATGGTTAAAGCCATGTATTTAATCAACCACGGTTATGATATTGATGAAGTCTTTGGGATGACATATGAGGGAATGGTAGAAGAAGTTAACAAGATGCATAAACTTCTTGACCCTACTTATGTGACTGATTATAAAAAGAAGACAGTCAGGTCTCCAATCTCATCCACTACAAAACAATCTCAACAGCCTAAGGTGTCTCAATCCTAATATCATGATCCCTACAGCATGATAGATAGGGAAATGAAAGATTACCTTTTTGATCAAGGATTCACCAGAAGAAAACTAGGCAATATGAGGACAAATTCCCTCAGAGCTTCAATCCTCAAGATAGTCCAAGAAAAGAAAGAAAGACTAAAGACTATAGAATAAGACGTTGTAGGGAGGAAGCCCAGAACTAGAATTTCAACTTAGGATGTCCATCTCTGTAAGACCCCGATCCCGGGCACCTCAAAGTTGGTCATTCATATCACTAAAGATACATAATAATAAACATTTCATAAAATAAGTAGCAGAATTATATTTAACAAAAGCCATTCATTTTCCTTATAACTACTGTTGTTAAGCAATACAATGTTTTTCATGAGTTACAAAAGAATTGTTTAATTGCATTATGAAACAACAGTAGCATCAAAATACAAATGGATGTCATTCTTATCTCGCCGAGTAGCCTTACCCACGTGCCATCCTAAGCAAAATTACCTGCCAACTGAAAATGCATAAAAGTTAGCGTTGCCGAGTGAGTGCTAGTTTTAAAAGCTTTAAAATACATTGATTAGTTTATATATGAAAATACTCTTTGCATAAAACACTTCCTTTACTTTCGTACATGAGCATACATCGTACATACAACAAGGTATAACCTTATTCGTTATCGCACATTTTGTTCGTTTCGTACTTTATTATAATCTTTCACTGTTTCTAGATCATGTCAAGCTTTACCCCTTCGTGGCCCTAAGCCACCATTTCAGACACAAAGCCTCCTCATTTACTAGCACGAAGCCGCAGACTATCCTAGCACAAAGCCACATCTTCTTCGGGGTAAAGTGACTAGGATCCCGTTTCGTACTATGGATCAGTCACCAAGACTGATTCCCTATGTGTAGATCCTCTTGGGTTAGCCAAAATCGCATGCTATGTTACACACAGTTGAGCTGACAACTCCCAATGAGTTGTGAACCTCCTTTCATTTGCTTGCAAGACTTTCCTTCATTCGTTCATTATATTCCATTTTCATTATCTTAAGTCTTTCGCTTCATTAAGTTAATACTTTACGTTCATCATCATAATCACACCACGTGAAGTCATATCATAATACGTAATAAGGAACATCAGGAAACATGTCATACATAAGCACAACATTGTCACACATAATCATACATAACATACATCATGCATCCATATACACAAGCACATGCATAGCTCGTACAAGTCATCATAGAACATTACTGACCCTCTGCGGAGCAGCGGGGGTTTGGGGGCAGCAACCCCTGACAGCGGGGTCCTAGGGGCAGCAGCCTCTAGTGGGGTCCAAGGGGCAACGTCCCTTGCTGGGGCCGTGCTGCCAGGTCAGCGTGAAAAAATTTTATTTTAACACATTCGTGTAGCACATTTTGTTATAGAAAAATCGATCTTCCTGTTAAAACCTCTTAAAATCTTGGTCATTTAAATCGTATATATTTAATATGCATTTCCAACCCCCAAAAATTCAGAAAAATATTTCTAAGTCTTAGGTGCATGAGCACTATACAGGCGCATGGCCTTCTGGGCACATGGGAACACTTAGGCGCATAGGAAAGGTTCTGGGCGCATGGGCACTATTGGGGCGCATAGCCCACACTTAGTCATTCTGGCAAAATTTTAGGCGCATGGGCACTATGCAGGCGCATGAGTGCCTTGGCGCATGGACAATCTAGGCGTTTAAGACACTTAGCCAAATTCAGCCTATCCTAGGCGCATGAGCACTATTTGGGCGCATGAGCACTATTTGGGCGCATGAGTTTCAGACGCATGGGACTAAGGCGCATGACAACTAACAATAACTACCATCATCATACTTCTGTCCCAAATCTAATTCTAATACATTCTAAGATTAGTTCTTACATTCTAAGCATCAGAAACACATCAATAACATCATCATAACCATAAATCTCCCAAGATATACACCCACCCACATTCACATTCACACATACATACGGGTATACATACCCATTTTTATAAAAACATACAATCATATATTTCCAGCCTGTAACACCCGAAACTTTATTAGACGAAGAAAAATAATAATAAGAAAAAGAAAAGAAAGTATCTTGGAAGGAAAAGAGAAGGAAACAAAAGTGGAGGGGGTATTATGTAAAAAGTACAAAGAAAAGTTAAATATCTGATATACATAGGGATGGTTGCCCACTCTTTTCTCACAATCCCAAATCATCGAACACTTTAGAGAGAGAAAGAGCAGAATACGAGATTCTGAAGGAAGAACAAGAAGAAGAAGGTCGATTCGAGGTACAAGATTTCACAACAACCGCTTTTGAAGAGGCCATACTCGCAGAAACACAAGGTGAGTCCTAAGACCCCTCTTTTACGCGCTTCTGAACGATTTTGGGGGCTGGAACACATTGAGAAACTGTTTTCGAGTTTTGGGTGCTTAATCCGTGTATGTATGTACGAGTATGCGCGTGTATGGTCCGTTCAGGTTGCTATGCTTACTGTATATAAGATTTCTAGGGCAGATATATGAATTACAGCATGTTATTCTGTGCGTACTGTTGATGTATGTATTAGAAGTCTTTCCTATGATGTGTGAGATGTTTAACTTGTTCTAAGTGTATAGTATGTTAGATCTGTGCTAAGAGTGTGCTAAGATGATGAATGAGATCTGGAAATGGCATAAGTGAAATTGCAGGTCACTTTAACTCAGCCGCATTAACAAATGCGGGTGACTAAGAAATACGGCTAAGGCATTACTCAGCCGCATCGACTAATGCAGACAGGTTAAGAAATGCGGCTAAGGCATTACTCAGCCGCATTGATCCAATGCGGACAAGTCGGGAAAACTGGCCAAGGCATGCTTCAACCGCATAGACCAATGCGGGTTGCTTACTAAATACGGTTAAGGCACTTCTTCAGCCGCATTGCCTAATGCGGACAATATGGAAATGCGGTTAAGGCATTTCCTCATCCGCATTGACCAATGCGGATGGCAAGAAATGCGGATGAACCGAAGAAGGAAATGCGGGTAGACACTCGTCAAAATTCTGCCTTCGGGGAAAAAGGGGAGTAAGATAGGCTTTGACCTAGGAGATTCCCGGGGGTTATATAAGTTGACTTTTAAAGTTGTGGATGACATGATGATGTGTACTTGATGGTCATGCATGGTGTATGTTATATATGTATGATTGCCTTGTATGACGATGCATGAATGATGTGTGTATGTTCTTCATGATATTGTATGTTTATCTTTCCAAAACTTTACGTGTTATGATAATGAATGAACGAAGTATTATGTAAAGTAAAGTGGAAGATAACGAACGAGAACATGATGACGAATGCATGTATTAATGAATAAATGAAAAGGGAAATATGATGACGAATAAATGCATTAATGAATGAACAAACTAAGTCTTGCAAGCATTGTATAAGGAATAACGGGTCTTTCTTTGTGATTGACCATACTCATGGTACCTCTACCGCTTACCTACTAGTACTGTGGCATACGTTTGTTGTTCATTTGTTGACTTCGGCCCAGTAGCTAAGACTGATTAGGGTATAGCATATGGTATTGGTACAAAAGATATCCAGTGTGCAAGCAAAGATGAAACTGAATCCTTGTCATTCGACCACAGTAATCATAAGCTGAGTGTTATGAAGTGGGTAAAGCCTGACAGGATCCAGTTAAGCACTAAATGATAATGATGTATAAAGAACGAATGAATGCATGAAAAGGGATAACAGAAGGCATTATCTATGTGTATGTATGATGTATGATCGCATGAAAGAAAAGAGTGCTTTACAAAGAAAACAAGTATGTTTATTATAAAAACTAGAACTCACTCAGCAACGCTAACTTTTTATGTGTTTCCAGTTGGCAGGTAGTGTTGCTGGGGATGGCACGAGGTGATTACTCAGCTCTTTTGGGATGGCATTTTTCTTTTGATAATGCTACCACAAAATGTGTTGCAGGCTCATAATGCAAGCAACACATTATGTTGCATGCAAGTGCAAGATTCCTTGAGGGATCCCGATAAACGGGATTAGCTAAGGAATCTTCTTTAAATTAGTCTTTACTAGAGGTCACTGTATATGACCCTATGATTGTTGAGGATTCAAATAAACGGGATTACTTAAGAAATCCCCGGTTTCATATGCTTCCGCAATAATCATAGCAAAATTAGGCAATGTAAAGAAAGCTTGTATTTTGTATTTAATTCAACGATGTAATGCATTGTAAAAGCTTTTATGATGAAATGAGAATGTATTTCTTATAAATTCCGCTGCGTTATTTTACCTAGTATATGTAAATTGTATGTTGAAGTGCGATGAATGATCAACCGTGAGGTGCCTGGGAACGGGGCCTTACAAGTTGGTATCAGAGCCAAAGTTTAAGTGAAACGGCTAAATTTTCAAAATAAACCTAAACTTAAACTGAAAATGGGACAGAAAGGGAAGGAATGCCATCTGAGTAGTTGCGTGTCATCAGGTATTTTCTTAAAGTTAACCAGTATTACGTACGCATGTTATGTGATGTATGTGTTACTGTTAGAATTAGATACTAACGTAGCCAGGACAGGTAATGCTCGGGGTACGAGAAGTAAAGTAAGTGGCTAATCACAACTGGCCACTGTAATTAGGGACTTACTGTACTTGACATAAACAGAGCTATTCCCATGAATGACTGTGTTGGTGTTTGGATCTTTCAGTGTGTAATAGAGAATGGCTGGTGGTAGATCTTCTAAGGCCTCACGGGGTGGAGGTGGTGGCGGACGTGGTGCTGAACCGCAGGCCACAAGAGGAAGACCTAGGGTGGAGAAAGTGGTTCATGAAGAACCTGAGACCCCTCATCAGGAGGGTGTAGACGAGAGCGCCAATTTGAGAGCCTCGGTAAAAGAGGCAGTGGTTGAAGAGGTGCATCAGGTCATGCAGACGATCTTACCGTCTGTGGTGACCGAAGTGATTAAGGCTGTTCGAGAAGATGAAAGAAAAGAGAGGAACAGGTCCTCAGGAAGGCAGGAGCAAGCAGGGCCGGAGACGGTTCTTTCTGATGAAGAAGAGGAAGAGGAGGAGGAGCCTGTGCGTGAAATAGCGCGAGGCTATAACTACGGGGCGTTTATGAGGTGCAAGCCCCCTACCTTTGACGGTAATGGCACTGCTACTGCTGCTCACCAATGGGTGAGGGAAATGGAGGTTGTCCTCGATATCAGCGAGTGCCGTGAGGACCAAAAGGTGAAGTTCGCTACCCACTCTTTCACGGGTTTGGCTCTATGCTGGTAGGACAACATAGTCCAAGCCGAGGATAGTAGAGCTATGGGAAGAATAAAGTGGTCCGAGTTGAGAAGATTGGTGATCGAGGAGTTCAGTCTTCGTCGAGAGATGGATAAAGTTGGGAGAGAGTTCCTGCAGTTAGAGGCAGGGACAATGACCCACCAATAGTACACCACCAAGTTTAATGAAATGGCAAGACTGGTGCCAGATCAGGTGACGCCGGTGTCTCGGAAGATTAACAGGTACGTTCAAGGGCTGCCAGCTGAAATTCGTTGGCATCTGATTTCTGCTCGACCGAGCACTTTTAGGTCGGCAGTGGATTTGGCGGGAAGGTTGTATGATGAACGGGTTGTGGCAGTAAAGACTGAGGGTAGTAAGAAGGGAGGTGGTGAGAGAAATTGGCATGGGAAAAGGTTTGGTCGAGGTGATACTACGACAAGTAACAAGAAGGCACGGGTGGATGACCGCCGTGTGGTCACGTCATGTGCAGGATTGAGGACGTGTGGCGAATGTGGAAAAGAGCACTCGGGAGAGTGTAAGTGGGGATCAAACATCTGTTTCAAGTGTAGGAAGGCAGGGCATATGTCAAAGGATTGCCGGTTAGGCAAATGTTTTAACTGTGGGGAAAGTGGTCATATGAGCAGAGACTGCAAGAAACCGAGGGCTGAGGGCTCAGGGGTAAAGAAGACGGGTAATGAAGGACAGAGAGCAAGCGCCAGGGCGTTTACGATGATGCAGGAGGAGGCTAGGACGGACCCTGATGTTGTGTCCGGTACGTTTCTGGTGAACCAAACTTTAGCCTCTATATTATTTGATTCGGGTGCCCGTAGGAGTTTCATTTCTGCTGCTTTCTGTGCCAAACTGCCTGTTAGTAGTAGACGAGTTGATGTACCGTTCGATGTTGAAACTGCGATAGGAAAGTCCACCAGGATTTCCGAGGTAATAGAGGGTTGTGATGTAGAATTAGAGGGCCACAAATTTCCGGTTAGACCATTCGTGATGACCTTGGGTGGTTTTGATTTGGTGCTTGGGATGGATTGGTTGGCGGACTACGAGGCGAACATAGTGTGTCAAAAGAAGATGATTCGTCTGATAGCGTCTGACGGGAGTCTGGTAACTGTTCATGGGGATCGGGTCATGATGATTCCGAAGGTGATCTCAATGGCGGTGGCGGGAAAATGTATGAGGCGTGGATGTGTCGCCTATTTATGTTACGTGAAGTACGTAGAAGCGCCGACACCACAACTGTCTGATGTTCCGGTTGTGTGTGACTTTCCAGACGTGTTTCCCGAAGACTTATCGGGATTACCACCTGACCGAGAGATCGAGTTCAAGATTGACCTGATACCGGGTGCTCAACCTGTTGCCAAAGCACCATATCGATTGGCTCCGACGGAAATGAAAGAGTTGATGGAGCAGTTGCAAGAGCTGTTGGGCAAGGGGTTCATTAGACCGAGTATCTCACCTTGGGGTGCTCCGGTCCTGTTCGTGAAGAAGAAGGACGGTAGCATGAGGATGTGCATCGACTACCGTGAACTGAACAAGCTGACGGTGAAGAACCGATACCCCTTGCCGAGAATCGATGATCTGTTTGATCAACTCCAGGGCGCCAGCTGGTTTTCAAGAATAGATCTTCGATCGGGCTACCATCAACTGAAAGTGAAAGAGCAGGATATCCCTAAAACAGCTTTTCGCACGTACTACGGTCACTACGAGTTTCTTGTCATGTCTTTTGGTTTGACCAATGCGCCAGCTGCTTTTATGGATCTGATGAACCGGGTGTGTCGACCGATGTTGGATAAATCAGTGATTGTGTTCATTGATGATATCTTGATTTATTCTAAGAGCGAGACTGAGCATGCTGGTCACATTCGAGAGGTTCTGGAGACGTTGAGAAGGGAGAAGTTGTATGCTAAATTCTCCAAATGCGCGTTCTGGTTGGGCGAAGTTCAGTTCTTGGGTCAAGTGGTGAATCCGGAGGGTATTATGGTCGATCCGGAAAAGGTGGAAGCGGTGATGCAATGGAAGTCTCCAAAGACGCCATCTGAAATCCGAAGTTTCTTGGGTTTGGCGGGCTACTACCGAAGGTTTATCCAAAACTTTTCCAAAATCGCTTCTCCACTAACCAAGTTGACCCGGAAGGATGTAAAGTTTGTATGGGGTCAAGCTCAGGAAAAGGTCTTTGAAGAATTGAAGGCGATGTTGACCCAAGCTCCTGTATTGGCATTACCCGAGGGAAGCGAAGAATTGGTGGTTTATTCTGATGCTTCCTACTCGGGGTTTGGGTGCATGTTAATGCAAAGAGGAAAGGTTATAACCTATACGTCTCGACAGCTAAAAGGTCATGAGGTTAATTATCCTACTCATGACTTGGAGCTAGCAGCTGTGGTCTTTGCATTAAAAATTTGGAGTCACTATCTCTACGGAACGAAGTGCACCATTTTCACCGACCACAAGAGCTTGAAGTACTTCTTTGAGCAGAAGGATTTAAACATGAGGCAGAGGCGATGGTTGGAGCTTATAAAAGATTATGATTGTGAGATCCATTACCATCCGGGCAAAGCCAACGTGGTGGCAGATGCCCTTAGCCGAAAGGAGTGGCCTGAGCCGATACGGGTGAAGGCGTACCAGCTGATTATGACCTCCGATGTGATGAAACAGGTCAAGAAGTTTCAAGATGAGGCTTTGAAAGACAATCATCTTAACTCTGAAAGAATGAGAGGCCTGATCGGGGAGTTGGGTGAAAACACATTTGGTGTTAGAACCCGGTTTGGGCGGATGTGGATTCCTCGTCTTGGGGATCTACGAATGAAGATTATGGATGAAGCTCACAAGACTCAATACTCCATTCATCCCGGTGCTACCAAGATGTATCACGATATGAAGAAAGATTACTGGTGGTCGGGTATGAAACGCGATGTCGTGGAGTACGTGAGTAAGTGCCTTACTTGTCTCCAAGTGAAGGCGGAACACCTGAACCGTACGGGAAGATCCAACCGTTGGATATACTCGAATGGAAGTGGAAGCATATCACCATGGACTTCATTACTAAGCTACCTCGCACATCAAGGGGATGCGATACGATTTGGGTGATTGTTGACCGACTAACGAAGAGTGCCTACTTCCTACCGATCCGCGAGACGTATTCATCCGAAAGATTGGCGGATCTGTTCATCAAGGAAATCGTAGCTCGTCATGGCGTGCCGGTGTCTATTGTGTCGGATCGTGACACCCTGTTTGCATCAAAGTTTTGGAGAAGATTCCATGATGCGATGGGGACGAGACTACACATTAGTACAGCCTATCATCCTCAGACGGACGGTCAGTCTGAAAGGACGATACAAACGATTGAGGATATGCTTCGAGCATGCGTGATCGATTTTGGAGGAAATTGGGACGACCACTTGCCGTTAGCAGAATTCTCGTACAACAATAGCTATCATGCCAGCATTGGTATGCCACCATACGAGATGCTATACGGTAGGAGATGTAGGACGCCCGTGTGTTGGGGTGACATTGGGCAGAAAGAGTTAGGAGGTATTGAGGTGATCGAAGCTATGACTGAGAAGTTGGAAAAGATCAAAGCCTTCATGAAGGCGGCGAAAGATAGACAAAAGTCGTATGCTGACAAAAGGCGAAGACCGATAGAATTCAAGGTTGGGGACCGAGTCATGTTGAAGGTCACACCTTGGAAAGGAATTATTCGATTCAGGAAACGAGGTAAGCTAAGCCCGAGATATATAGGACCTTTCCGAATCATCGCACGAGTAGGAGAGGTAGCCTATCGACTTGAACTGCCAGATGAGTTAAGTGAAATTCATCCCACATTCCATGTATCTCATCTGAGAAACTGTTTAGCTGACGAAGATATGATTGTTCCACTGGAGGATATCGAAGTAGACGAACGGCTCAATTACGTGGAGCAACCAGTGGCAATCATTGATCGTAAAGAAAAGAAGTTAAGGAATAAAGTGGTTCCCCTTGTGCGTGTACAGTGGAAGCACAGAAAGGGATCCGAGTCTACGTGAGAGACCGAAGAGGAGATGAGACAACATTACCCACATCTGTTCGAGGAATGACAGGTTTCGGGGACGAAACCTTTGTAAGGGGGGTGGACATGTAACACCTGAAACTTTATTAGACGAAGAAAAATAATAATAAGAAAAAGAAAAGAAAGTATCTTGGAAGGAAAAGAGAAGGAAACAAAAGTGGAGGGGGTATTGTGTAAAAAGTACAAAGAAAAGTTAAATATCTGATATACATAGGGATGGTTGACCACTCTTTTCTCACAATCCCAAATCATCGAACACTTTAGAGAGAGAAAGAGCAGAATACGAGATTCTGAAGGAAGAACAAGAAGAAGAAGGTCGATTCGAGGTACAAGATTTCACGGCAACCGGTTTTGAAGAAGCCATACTCGCAGCAACACAAGGTGAGTTCTAAGACCCTTCTTTTACGCGCTTCTGAATGATTTTGGGGGCTGGAACACATTGAGAAACTGTTTTCAAGTTTTGAGTGCTTAATCCGTGTATGTATGTACGAGTATGCGCGTGTATGGTCCGTTCAGGTTGCTATGCTTACTGTATATAAGATTTCTAGGGCAGATATATGAATTACAGCATGTTATTCTATGCGTATTGTTGATGTATGTCTTAGAAGTCTTTCCTATGATGTGTAAGATGTTTAACTTGTTCTAAGTGTATAGTATGTTAGATCTGTGCTAAGAGTGTGCTAAGACGATGAATGAGATCTGGAAATGGCATAAGTGAAATTGCAGGTCACTTTAACTCAGCCGCATTAACAAATGCGGGTGACTAAGAAATGCGGCTAAGGCATTACTCAGCCGCATCGACTAATGCGGACAGGTTAAGAAATGCGGATAAGGCATTACTCAGCCGCATTAATCTAATGTGGACAAGTCGGGAAAACTGGCCAAGGCATGCTTCAACCGCATAGACCAATGCGGGTAGCTTACTAAATACGGTTAAGGCACTTCTTCAGCCACATTGCCTAATGCAGACAATATGGAAATGCGGTTAAGGCATTTCCTCATCCGCATTGACCAATGCGGATGGCAAGAAATGCGGATGAACCGAAGAAGGAAATGCGGGTAGACACTCGTCAAAATTCTGCCTTTTGGGAAAAAGGGGAGTAAGATAGGCTTTGACCTAGGAGATTCCTCGGGGTTATATAAGTTGAATTTTAAAGTTGTGGATGACATGATGATGTGTGCTTGATGGTCATGCATGGTGTATGTTATATATGTATGATTGCCTTGTATGACGATGCATGAATGATGTGTGTATGTTCTTCATGATATTATATGTTTATCTTTCCAAAACTTTACGTGTTATGATAATGAATGAACAAAGTATTATGTAAAGTAAAGTGGAAGATAACGAACGAGAACATGATGACGAATGCATGTATTAATGAATAAATGAAAAGGGAAATATGATGACGAATACATGCATTAATGAATGAACGAACTAAGTCTTGCAAGCATTAGATAAGGAATAACGGGTCTTTCTTTGTGATTGACCATACGCATGGTACCTCTACCGCTTACCTACTAGTACTGTGGCATACGTTTGTTGTTCATTTGTTGACTTCGGCCCAGTAGCTAAGACTGATCGGGGTATAGCATATGGTATTGGTACAAAAGATATCCAGTGTGCAAGCAAAGATGAAACTGAATCCTTGTCATTCGACCACAGTAATCATAAGCTGAGTGCTATGAAGTGGGTAAAGCCTGACAGGATCCAGTTAAGCACTAAATGATAATGATGTATAAAGAACAAATGAATGAATGAAAAGGGATAATAGAAGACATTATCTATGTGTATGTATGATGTATGATCGCACGAAAGAAAAGAGTGGTTTACAAAGAAAACAAAGTATGTTTATTATAAAAACTAGAACTCACTCAGCAACGCTGACTTTTTATGTGTTTCCAGTTGGCAGGTAGTGTTGCTGGGGATGGCACGAGGCGACTACTCAGCTCTTTTGGGATGGCATTCTTCTTTTGATAATGCTGCAAGAAAATGTGTTGCGGGCTCATAATGCAAGCAACACATTATGTTGCATGCAAGTGCAAGATTCCTTGAGGGATCCTGATAAACGAGATTACCTAAGGAATCTTCTTTAAATTAGTCTTTACTAGAGGTCACTGTATATGACCCTATGATTGTTGAGGATTCAAATAAACGGGATTACTTAAGAAATCCCCAGATTCATATGCTTCCGCAACAATCATAGTAAAGTTAGGCAATGTAAAGAAAGCTTGTATTTTGTATTTAATTCAACGATGTAATGAATTGTAAAAGCTTTTATGATGTAATGAGAATGTATTTCTTATAAATTCCGCTGCGTTATTTTACTTAGTATATGTAAATTGTATGTTGATGTGCGATGAATGACCAACCGTGAGGTGCCCGGGAACAGGGCCTTACACAGCCCCATAATCAATTAGAACATGTAAAAAGAGGGTCCTAGAACTCACCTTTGGCAATCTTTCGGATAGACTTCTTCAAACCTGAATGCACCTATGACTTCAAACACCTAAAAACCCACCAAAACATATAACCGAACGCACAAACACATATAAGCACAAACCCGAGACTGAAAATCAGTCAAGAACGCTTCAAATCATCAAAAACATACTTTGAATTCGATCTTCTTCTTGTTCTTCTTCAAAAACCCAAGAGCTTTCTGCTCTTTCTCTCTCTCTAGAAAATCGATAGAAAGTTGATATGCAGGTAAAGTGGGCGGTCGTGCCCACTTCTGTACCAACTTTTGATACTTTTTACCCTTTTGACACTTTTAACCCCTCAACTTGGGTTAAATTATGGTTCCTTCTTTTATTCACATTTATTCTTTCTTTCTCGTCTATTAAAAATATCCTGGTGTTACAATCTCACTACCAAAGACCATGATGTCTTGGCACCCATGCCACACAAAATCCTGAATGGTTTTTTGAACCCTCTCAATTGAAGTTACATGAAGGGTTAACCACATCAGAAATGATCAAGGGTGTGTCTGCTCCAGAAGTCAAGGTGGATGCTAAAATAATTGCCTGGAAGTATGACAGTGATTGGAAAATGTTCATGGAGAAAAAGATCTAAGGGCTAGATCAGTTTTTCATAGAGTATACTGCTCTGGTAAACTCCCTGCACATTCATGATCTGAAAGAATTAGCTGAGCTAGAATTGACTAATCATCATGCTATGTATACAGGATATGAATTTGAAGACATTCTGAAAATGTTCAAGAAAACAAACAACTTCAAATCTCTAAAAGCAATATGTATAAGGAAAGACAAATCTTTCAATAATCCTCTGGAGAAGAAAAAGAAGATAAAAGGAATTGAAGAGTTGGTATTTCTAGAGTTGAATGTAAAACCAACTGAATCATTAAAAAGAAATATGGTTGCTGGAACCCACAAATACAAACCAATCTCAATGTGTTCTATGATGAGAAAACTTATGAGTCGGTAATTGAACGAAAATAGGGAGGAAAAAAGGATTTGAAATTAGGCTATTTAGTGGATATGAGGTGAGATTGTTAGATGAACCCTATATCCACTACATATTTACAAGATACTTTTGAGAAATAGCTAACAAGCTTAGAGAAGCGGATATCTATTTCTTTTTGAAATGCATCAAGATTCTGAAAATAGCCTATGATAAAATCAACAAAAAGAAAGAACAAAGAAAAAGGAAGAGAGTTCCTCTCCAGCTAGGAAACATAGTGAAGCTGGAGGTATATGCTGATAGATCTTTACTGATACATAGAGATGGGCTTTCCACTATATCTGTATGGGAACCCATATCTCTGAGGCAGATGCCTATTAAGACTATTCACACTATAAGCCAAATAAAGATCCATGTCCTTAGCCGAGACAAGATGAATGAAGCTAGAGACTTCTCAAATATGATCAAGGTTATACTGGATCCTTTATTGGCTGAACGTCACCAAGTTCCTATGCCTAAACCAGCACCAGCTCCATCAACAGTCCAAGAAAGGCAAGCACCTACACTTGAAGAACCACCAGAATCTTCACTTCCTCCACCACCCTCAAACCCTTGAAGTACATAGGTTGTATAATCCTTAAGGGGAGTATTGTAGGACCCTGAAAGGATCAAACATGCTAATTCCAAGAGGTGGTTAAAGGTTGTTCTGGTTGGAATCTCCCACAAGTCCAAGAAGTAATGCAGGTGAAAAAAATAGAAGAATAAAGACAATTTTCGGCTATCTGCATTAGTTAATGAGGATGACCAAAGAACAAATACGGTCAAGTATTTGTTCATCCGTATTTACTAATGCGGATAGGTAGAACAAATACGGTTGAGTATTTTTTCATTCGTATTTACTAATGTGGATGTACAAAACCAAATGTGCTAAAGTATTTGTTTATCCGCATTAGTTAATGTTGATGACATACTTAATACGGAAGCTCAAACAGAAGAAATGCTGATGAAGATCAACACATCCGCATTAGTTAATACGGATGAACACTTAAAAATGTTGATCACCTTTGGTACTTAGACTAGTATTCTAATGTATAGTTGTCAGGGTAGTTTAGTCATTTTGTACAGGTATTATATCAGCCTATAAATAGAATAGTATAACTACTTTTATAAGTTTCAAAGTTTCCAAGTTTCTTAGAAGTTTCTTATTATTCAAGTTACTGCTTTGTGCTGCAAACCCTAGCACACTTTGTATCTTGTTCACCAACATCAATATACAAAGCATCTATTAGTATTTTCAGTATTTAATGTTCATTAGTTATGTATTTCCGCCACATAATCATTGACTCAATCATCATATTTGATCCTAGTTGAGTCACATCAACTGAGATTCCCTTCTCAGACCCAGTCAAGTTTAAGTTCACCCATATTAGTTCTTTACAGGTAGACAAATGCTCATCCGCATTTGTCTATGTTCACCCGTGAAGAGTAATGCGGTTGAACAATACTTATACTTTTCTTTTTATCTTCATATCATCATACTTCATCTGCAAAATCCACAATTGCATGATTTCCAACCATAAAAAATTCTAGCACTACTTGAGTTGGCATTCATGATCCTTTTAGGGTCCAACAAAGGGCGCGTAGTACCCTTAGCTCGCACTCGCACAAGCGCGCGTGCGGTGTGGGCATGTGGGCAAAATTTGTGGTTTGATAGTTTACACTCGCATCGCCACGAGCTGCTTGTGAGGAGTCTTAGTATTTTTGAAGGCCGTTTTGAGGGCCTGGTCAGGTGCGATTATCCTTGGTGCGTGGTGTGAGTCCATGTGGTTTGAAACAGCGGTGACTTGTAACAGTTTAGTTATATCTTGCTGAAATTGAAATAATCAACATTGAAGAATTTAATGAGTTGTTATGATTTGAATTAATTGCTGACTAAGCTATTTCAATTCAAATTTCCCTATATATACTAAGGGTACCTCAATAAACAACACGCCAACAATAACTCAAATACCTGTAGCAAACAAGTTCTCTAAATGTCCTCCATCTCAAGTTTTTTCTTCAACAATCTAATCCGGGTTCTAGAGCTATTTGGGTAGTAGCAATTGTTTTAGTTGTCGTACACGATAAAACAAAACGAGTTCTCTTGGGAGCCTTGGAATTTTTTTAAGGGCCCCGTGTCTAACTTGATCCTCAGTCTTTTCCATTTTCGTTCTTCTACTTCTATTTATTTTCAACTGTAATGAGCATTTTAATTTCTGCTTTATGTTCTATTGTATTTCTTATATTAATAAAATCTGTTTTTATTTAATTTTTATACGAACGACTCCTACAAACTAAAAAAGATTAAAAACATTGTTCTATATTCTTATAAAATAGTTTGTGGTTTAAAAAATTATATTTTTCATGTTTTTGTTTCTTTTTTATGGATGATCTTCAAAGTTGGACTTGAAACATTACCTGTTGAATTTTATAAAAATTTATAAATAGTCTAAAAATTCATTCAATTTTGTTTGTTATTTCAATTTTATTTTTTAAATTGTTCTAACTTAGTTTTTTATGAAACAACAAACAATATGTCTATAAGTGCTTTGAGATCCTCTATCTCAGCCCCTTTAACTGCAATCATAATAAAGCGACTACTATGGCGAACCATGTTAAAAAACCTGAAAAGTTATAGGTGTCCACTTTAAGTGATGGCAACAGAAGATATTCTTCTACTTGAACACATTCAACTTAACATAGTTCTTAGAGAAAACTGTTCCCCTACCTAAAGAAGGGAATGATGCCCAAGCTGTGAGTGCTACTGATACCTAGAAATGTTATGAATTTCTCTGTCGTAATTACATTTTGAATGATCTTTGTGACTCACTGTATAACGTGTACTGCAACATAAAGACTGCCAAAGATTTATGGGAGTCTTTAGAGAAGACGTATAAAACCGAGGATGTTGAAAGCAAGAAATTTATTATGGATTGGTTCTTGAATTTGAAAATGGTTGATGACAAGACGGTGCACTGTTAGTGGCAATAATCATAGAGCTATCAATAATGGTGGAAAAAGTCAACCTCGTAATAGAAAACCCACATGGACTGTTCATTGATACGATAGCTACCCGTCATGTGTGTGGTGACAAGACGGCTACAAGGGATGAAAAGATTTATATGGCTAACAAAGCTATGGTCGACATCAAAGGTGAAGGCAATATGATCATGAAGATGACTCTTAGGAAGGAAGTCACCTTGAGGAACACCTTGAATGTCCCAGAGATTTGCAAGAACATTGTTTCGAGACGGTTGCTTAATAAGTTTGGTTTTCGTTTAGTGTTTGATCTAGGCAAGTTTTTCCTTACTAAGTATGGAATGTATGTAAGCAAGGTTATGCCCTAAATGGTATGTTTAAGTTGAATGTAACCGTGGTAAAAAGTGAAATAAATAACACTCCTATTTCTATTTATATGCTTAAGTCTTTAAATGATTGGCATGGTAGACTAGGACATATAAAATATAATTCTATTCTTCATTTGATAAATTTAAAATGCATAGCTAAATTCCATATTGACAAAACTCTAAATGCAAAACATGTATTGAAGCAAAACTTACAAGATCATTATTTAAACCAGTTGAAAGAATAACTGAAACCCTTGGATTAACTCACACCAACGTGTGCGATTTAAAATCACACCCAACAAGAGGTGGTAACTAGTATTTGTAACTGGGTCCGAGAATGATATTCTCTATTGATGTTGAGTCAACAAGGATCTAATATGGTGTTGAGTCAGTCATTAAGTAGGGGAAATACTAAATCAAAGAACATTATGTATTGAATGTAGAACAAACAAGTTACAATAGGTTCTAGGGTTTTCAAGAACAGTGAAAAGACAACCTCAGAACTTCATAACTTGGGTACTAGGTATATTTGTGAGTGACAAACTTACATATGATGGATATTCTATTCTATTTATAGGCTGACATAAAGCCTGTACAAAAACACTAAACTACCCTGACATCTATACAGAATACTAGTCTAAGTACAAAAGGTCTCCAGCCGTATTAGTTGTTGAATATCCGTATTAACTAATGCGGATGCCTTGGCTTCATCAGCATTTCTTTATTCTTCATCAGCATTAAGTGTTTGGTCATCTGCATTAACTAATGCTGATGACCAAACACTTATTAGCGTTTCTCTTTGTGCATCCGTATCAAGTAATGCGGATAAACAAATACATAATAACATTTGTTGTAAAGCATCTGTATTAACCAATACGGATGAATAGATACTTGTAGTATTTGTTCTTAGCTAACGACATTTGTTTATACGGGAGAACAAACACTTGTCAGTATTTTTTTAAATGTGGATAGCCACACTTGGTCTTTTTTCACCTGCTTATCTTCTTGGACTTGTAGGAATCTACCAACAGAACAACCATCACCCATCAGTTGAATTGGCATGTATGATCCTTTCAGGGTCCAACAATACTCCCCCTAAGGATTATACAACCTATGTACTTTAAGGTTTTGATGGTGGATGAGGTTGTGAAGATTCTGTTGTGTTTTCAGCAGGTGCTTGGACTGGTGATAATGGAGCTGTGCATGGGTCTGGAAGAGATGGATTCAGGATGGAATTGATCATGTTGGAGAAGTCTCTAGCCTCGTTCATCCTGTATCTACTCAGTATGTGCATGGTCATTTGGCTCATGGTGTGAATTGCTTCAATGGGCATCTTCTTCAGAGATATGGGTTCCCACACACCACAGTGAATAACCTATCTCTGTGAATCAAGAATGTTCCATCAGCATCTACTTCAAGTTTCACAATACTACCCAAATTTAGAGGTGTCTTCTTCTTCTTCCTCTGTTCTCTCTTATGCCTGATTTGGTCATAAGCCATCTTCAAGATCTTGATTAACTTCATGAAGAAATACATATCTGCTTCTCCTAGCTTGTTGGATATTTCCCTGAAGTGCCTTGAAAAGATGTAGTGGATGTATGACTCATCAAGCAGTCTTACTTCATATCAACTAAACAAGCGAATTTTTGTACCTTCTTTACCTCCCCACTAAATCACCAACTCATATGTCTTTTCATCATAATAGACATTAGAGATTAGGATAAAAGTTTAGGTGCCAGCTACCATCTTCCTTTTCATTAATTCAGTTGGCTTTACATTCAACTCAGGAAACACCAACTCTTCAGTCCTTCTTGTTTTCTTTTTCTTCTCCAGGGGATTTTGGAAAGATTTATCTTTCCTCAAACAAACTGCCTTTAATGAGTCAAAGTTCTTTGTCCTTTTGAAAATCCTCAGAATTTCTTTGAACTCATAACCCTTGTACATTGCTTGATGATTGATTAACTCAAGCTCAGCCAGTTCTTTCAGATCATGAATCTGCAGGGTGTTCATAAGAGCATAGTACTTAGTGAAGAATTGTACCAACCCCAAGATCCTTTTGATCATAAACATGTTCCAGTCACTGTCGTATTTCCAAGCCATGATCTTTACATCTGTTTTACCCTATGGAAATAACACACCCTTAATCATCTCTGAAGTCGTTAACCCTTCTTGAAGCTTCAATTGAGAGGGTTCAGTAAACCACTTAGGATTTCTATTAAGAATGGGTGCCAAGACATCATGGTCTTGATGGGTGAGCTGGATGTCTTGAGCTGTGAGTCTTGTTCTGGGTCTTCTTCCTATAACCTCCTCTTCCAACTTCTTTAATCTGTCTTTCTGTCTATTGATCATTTGGAGGATTATAGCTCTAAGAGGATTACTCTTCATGTTACGCAGTTTTCTCTTTGTATATCCTTGCTTGGAAAGATAATCCTTCATTTCCCTGTCAGACATGGTGTTGGGATTAGGATAAGGAGCTTGAGAGGTTTCATCCTGTTTTATGGATGGGGTGGTGAATGTGATTGGGGATTTGACTGCTCTTCCCTCATACTCAGTCATATGTGTTGGGTCAAGAAGTTGGCTCATTTTTCTCACTTCTTCAACGACTCATAGGCATCCCAAACACCTCATCGGCATCATAATCGTGATTGATCAAAAACATTTCATTGATCATCAGGTCATCAGTTTGAGCCATTTCAACCATCTCCTCAATAGAGGTTTCAACCTTCATAGGACTATCTTTCACCATAGATTCATCAACCTGGAATCCTCCTTTAATCTCTCCATCTTCTAAGTCAATAATGCCAATCATTTCTTTTAACTGTGCCTCGGTCTTATCATGCTGCTCAAGACATTATGCTATTACAGCCAAACTTCTTGGATCATCTTTATGTTTCTTCTTCACATGCTCTTCTTCCTCTACGGGCCTTTTTCCCTTGGCCTTCTCAGATAAGTACTTCCTTTTTCTAGAGTAGGTGTGTAGTAATGGTCTGGATGAGGATGGCACAAATGTTTCAGCAGTTGTTTGTCTTTGTTCTTTAGCTTGCTTTCAGCAGCTTCTTCTCTTTCTTTGAGCTCTTCACTTAGTCTTCTGATGAGGTTTTGTTGCTCAACAGACAGGGTGACTGCAGGAACAATATGCAAGCTTAACTCTCTCTCCAAGGGCACTGGAGTTTGAGGAATCACCACTAAGTGTTCTACTGGAGGTCTTGGGTCTTTAACAAAATTCCAAAACTTATCATCAATGGTAAAGTCTCCAGTAGAGTAGGTGTCTAGATCTTTTATGAGATCTCCAAGCTTAAAATCTTGCTCTATGGTTTCTTTAGATGGATCACTTGAATAGACAACCATTGCTAGACTTGGCTCAGTCTCTGTTTTCGTTTCTTGTTTTGTTTCTTGTTCTGGTTCTAGTTCATCTTTTCTTTGTTCTTCTTTATCACCTTTAGTTTCTTGATCTTCAGCCAACTCCTCCTTGATCTTGATTAACATTTCCAGTTCTGAGACCCTTTTTAATAAGATCTCATTCTGGTTTCTAAGATCAGTGATTAGCTCAAATTGGCTCTCAATTAGGCTTTCTTCCTACTCCATGGCAATGGTTTGTGTGGTCACAGTGTCAACATGTCCACTGATTTCTTCTTTAGCTTGATGGAGAGCAGCCTTAAGATCATCTATTTCTTTTTCTTTCTTTGATGTTTCAGCCTTATGTCTCTCTTTCAGATCTTTGATCTCTGCTTCTTTCTCATTCAGCTCTTGAATTTTGTCTTGAATTATCCTTAAACTCCTATTCAACAACTTTTCCATCCTCTGTACTTTCAACAAGAGCTCTGTAATCATTTCATCTTTCGCACCAGGTTGATTAGTTCCTGATTCAGCAAAGCTTTCAGATGGCCCTGCTTCTGATTGGACTTGTCTTACAGGCATCCTTATAGTGTGACCCTCCTCATCCGGAGATGAATCGGAGTCATCTAAAATGCTGGTAGATTCACCAGACTCAACAGCTCAGCAGTTGTGGGTGAAATATGAGGTGGAGAAAAATAAGCCATAGACATGTAAGGAGACTGGACAGGTGATGGAACAAGTGGAGATGCTATCTCTGCTTCTTGAACAGAAGGTCCTGAGTGAAGATCACCACCTACATCAACATATGGTGACTCAGGCCTTTGTTCCTTTGTTTCTTCTGCAGCATGCTCATCAATATTTTATTAATCATGAGCAGCTTCTTCTTCTTCTTCAGGAGCTTGCTCATCAGGAGAAATATCCTCTTGTTCTTTTTGTTGGTTGATTTGCTCGAGCATCCAAGGAAGTAGTGGAAAGTAATTACTGGTCCTATTAGGAATGTTCATTACTGGTCCTACAGGTGTAAGCTGTGGAAATGCTTCATTGATGAGGCATTGGAGGAATCTAGGGTACATTAGGAACATGTTTCTTCTTCCTTCTTGAACATTTGACATCAGACAATTAAATACGTAAGCAGACATATTGAATGGTCTGTTAGTACATAGAGCACAGATAGTTGAAGATGTAGTCACTGGAATATCATTCCACCCTGTCTTTCTTTTGGATAGAAAGTGCTAAAATATATGAATCAGAAATCTCCATTGTAGATCTACCAAACCCTTGACAATTTGCTTTCCTTCATATCCTCCTTCATAGCCAACGTTGGCATAGAAGGTCATGATTTCCTCATCTTCTAGTTCCTGAGGGGTGTTTGCATCAGCACCAAACTGTAGATACTGTCTCACAGTTTGTTCAGTGATGTTAAGGGTGTGATCAGCAGATATTCTTCCAGATAGTGTCTTGACACCATTAATCTCTGCTACTTCAGCTATACTCCAGAATGATCTTATGAAGTTTTCATAAATGACTGGTCTCAGTAAGATAGCATGAGCAACCCTTGTGGGGGAGATGAATCTAATCATATCTCTAAGTTCTTCTGCTTTAAGGACTTCGGTGTCAAAAAATCCACTCACATTGTGGACCTTGCTCCAAGTGAGATTTGCAATAAGCTTCTACACAAGATGCACATGAGTTAGTTTTTGACATCAAATTATTAATTTCATTGGTGAAACCAAGCTGATTATTTCAATTTTGACTTTATTTGGTCAAAATTAAACAATCAAAGGTACTGTTGCATAGACATTTTGACCTAACTTGATTTTGCAATGCATGTTCAATTTTATTTTGAATTATCTTTTATTTTTATTTTTGTTTTCTGTTTAAAATCACTTTTCACACTCAACCATGTGTATTGAAGTCAATATTTTCAGTTTGATGATCCCCTGTTCATTCGACGAAGTTAGGGTTTTGAAAATCACTTGTATGTGTTGATTTTCATGATCATTTGTGTCATTGAGTTCGAAAATGTCTGTCAATCCTTGGTTAGTAGTTGATTTTAGAGATTGTTTCATGTTTTTAGGGTTCTAAGTTCAAACGAGTTCGTTAGGAATCTCATGGATTTTGCTTGAAATCACCTTGTTTCGATACTACGTTGGTTTATAATTGAACTAGAAGCAAAATAGTGTTTGTAGAACACAAGAATAAGAACTTTATTGATGATTATGATGATGGATGAAGAACAGTAGTGAGGTTTCGCTCGTCACACTTTAATGTCATTCAAATTTGAAAAGTATTAAATACACTATGAAGATCTGTTTAAATAGTCCGTTTAATGCCCTTTTCAAATTTTACAAGTGTTAAGAAAAGAATGCGGTTGACTACTGTAGTAAATGCGGAAGTTTAAAACAGTCAGCATTTGTTTACTGTAGCAAATGTGGAAGAGTAAATTCTTGTAGCATTTGTTTACTGTAGCAAATGCGGAAGTTTTAAGTTCAGACACTTGAATACTGTAGCAAATGCGGATGGTTTAAGTTAGCATATGTTTTTGCACTGTAGCAAATGCAGATGTTAAACTTGATCTGCATTTCTAGATTGTAGCAAATGCTGAAGAACATGCGTTGTTCCATATTTACTTCAACAAATGCAGATGAACAACAAAGTTGTCCGCATTTCTTGAACTTCAAACATGATGACAGAAGAGTGTAAGCAAACCTAATTTATGATGATACAAAGATACAACCAAGTTTAAGTAATGATCTCATCCTTGTTTGGGAAACACGGCTGAGGAAAACAAATACGGATGAACAAAGTTGTCCGTATTAGTTTTCATACTTGAAAACTTTGTGGATATTTGTAGTGACACTAATGCGGTAGAGTTAACTTATCCGCATTACTTTCACTTGTGTTTTCATGACTCAAAACTATTACCCGCATTGGTTTTTGTGCTTGGGTTACCTTCACCCGCATTAACCAATGCACTTACCTGCATTAAGTTTTGAACTTATCAAATCTTAATGTTTCTGTTGTGGATAGTTTTAATTGTTTTTACTTTGATGCATGATCTTTATGAAGCTGTGTCTCTTGCTTTTGACTGTTATGAAGATGAGTATGTTGTTTTGTTGTTTGTGAAGTTTTGACTGTGGCTTGGGTTGTCAATTCTTGCTTTGATTGACTTGTTCATCAGATGTGATACAATCCCAGTGTTGACTGATCTTGGACTTTTATGCTTCATAATGTCTGCAAAAACTGAGATACTATGGTATAACTTCTGTACCAACACAGTCAGTTTTTCTGATTTTTATACTTGTTTTTGATTTTTTATAATTTTTAAGAAAGGAAACAACTGTACAAAATGATCAAAAATTTTAATTACTCTCCCTAAAGTTTATATCCATAAGAGATAGAAACTTTAAAGATTTGTTAAAATTTTGAGAAAAGAATATTTTTATGATCTTTGTTTTTCTTATCTGTATATGAAGTAGTGATATACCTTTCTTGGGATCATGTCAATCTTACCTTTCACAAGTGCAAGCAATTGTTAGTAAAACGTACATTGTCATGAACATATTGATTGAAGGTATGATTATCCTCTTAAACTCGTACTTGGTCAATATCTTAATGCTAGTGATCTTATCATGTTTTGAGTTCATTTGGTATTCAACATGTACCTCACACTCAAAGCATGGTAAGGTCAACCATCTGCATGCAATGTATGGTAGAACATTCACAACTTACTTGACCAGGTCACTTGAAATATGAAATCTCATTTTTCTTGATCCTCATTGGGATTCTTTTGTTTTGATCCTTTTATCATTTTTGATCCACATTGGGATTCTTTTAACTTCACTTTGGAATGTGATCTCTTAGGATACTTTTGTTGCATTCATTTGGAATGTATTTTATTCTATTGATTCATCCAAGTTGGATGTATTTCTCATTGGGAAACTTGATGGATCATGACATCAGCACTATGTGCTTGTTTTTCCAAGTCTTTGCTTAGCAAAACAAAGGAAAAACTGTTGTGAGTAAAAGATATTTATAAGACATCATTACCTGGTGTGTTTAGGTTGCTACACACACAATTGGATACGCTAATACTTACTACACACTTTGAGATGAAAGTTTCACAGTTAAACATAAGCTTTAGTTCATCACTGCATGTGTTTTCTTTTCCAAGTTGAGCCTACCCGCATATAAGATAAGTCATGTCAGTCATTTAAGATTTATAAATAAGCACAGTGAATGATATAACGACTATAATTATATCATTGCCTAGTAGTATAAGACATATACTTATGCAATATAAATTCTTTTTGTATCTTTATGAAATTTTTTGAATGTTTTTGTTGATTTTTCTTTTTATTCAAGGTTAATCATGCCAATTGATTGAACTAAGAATTCAAATCTGCTGGGATCAAATGCCTTAATGAATAAATTAGCTAATTGATTATCAGTGTGGACCTGTATCAATTTGATTAACCATTTTTCAGCACAATCTCTCAAAAAGCGATATCTAATTCAATATATTTAGTTTTTAAGAGTTGAATTGGATTATTAGTTATGAACATTGCTGTTGTGTTGTTAATATGAATTGGTGCGTGCAAGAAGTTAAAACCATAATCACGCATCTGGTTTTGAATCCAGAGAACTTGAGAGCAACAAGCTGATGCTGTAATGTACTCAGCTTCTGTTATTGAAACAGACACGTTTGCCTGCTTCTTGCACTGCCAGGAGACCAGTCTGGGACCAAGAAATTGACAACCGCCAGATGTGGACTTTCGATTGAAGTTGCATCCTCCATAGTCACTATCAGTGTACGCATAGCGATTGAAATCTCCTTCCTTTGGATACCATAATCCAAGTGCAAGCTTGCCTTTGAGATATCTGAATATCCTCTTGACTGCATTCACATGTGATTCCTTGGGATCTGCTTGGTACCTGGCACAAACACATACACCAAACATAATGTCAGGTCTACTAGCTGTTAGATACATGAGTGATCCAATCATAGATCTGTAGTGAGTCTGATCCACTAATTTTCCTTCAGGATCTGGACCAATCTTCATCTTAGTATCAATAGGAGTTCTGATAGACTGACAATCTGTAAAATGAAACTTCTTCAACATGGTTTCCATATATTTTGATTGATTGATGAAGATTCCATCTGTTGTTTGTTGAACTTGCACTCCTAAAAAGATAGTGAGTTCTCCCATAGCACTCCTTTGGAACTTGGAATGCATGAGATCTTCAAAATCTTTACAGAGTTGCTTGTTTGTTGAGCCAAAGATGATATCATCCACATAAATCTGGACAAGCAATATGTCTTTTCCTTTTCTCTTTTTAAAGAGAGTCTGATCAATCTTCCTCTTTCATATCCATTTATGAGCAGAAAAGATTATAGAGTCTCATACCACTTTCATGGTGCTTGATGAAGACCATACAAGGCTTTATCAAGCTTGTATACCCTGTGATGGAAATCTGGGTCTTCAAAGCATGGAGTTTGACTCACATAGACTTCTTCAACGATCTTGCCATAGAGAAAGGCACACTTTACATCCATTTGATACATAGTTAATTTCATGTATGCAGAGTACGGAAGGAAAATTATGATAGCTTGTAATCTGGCTATAGGAGCAAACACTTAATCATAGTCTATGCTTTCTTCTTGTGTGTATCCCTGTGCCACTAATCTTGCTTTGTTTCTGATGACAATGCCCCTCTCATCAGTCTTCTTTCTATATAGCCACCTGGTACCAATAGGGTATTGACCTTTGGGCAGATCTACCAGTTGCCATACCTCTTGTTTCTTGAACTGGAGCAACTCTTCTTGCGTTGCCTCGATCCACCAATTGTCTTGAAGAGCCTCTTTTATGTTCTTAGGTACTGTTTGACATAGAAAGCAAGCAAACAGATGTTTGCAATACTTGACTTGCTTCTAGTCACCCTCTTATCTAGTTCACCAATGATGCTTGACACTGGATGATCCTTAGGTATCCTGGTGGTGGGAATGGAGTCACCCGCAATTGATACATGAAGGTTGGATACATTCCGATCATCAAAGTTTCATTTTTTTTGCTTGGGCATCTGCTGCACTTTGAACACTATCATCATTTTCATTCCTCTCAGTTTCGACTGGAACAGTAGCTGGTGCTTGATTCCTCACTTCATTTGATGGTTCATCTAAATGAGTAGGCTAGAACTAGGACCAGCCTTAGTTGAAATGCTTTGATGTTGTGTTGCTTCTCTCACAGGATCAGCTTGTAAAGGAACATCTTTATCTAGTTGATCAGCAGAATTAGGAGGGATCTTGGGAAAATCATCTCTCCTTGCTACCAATTTGGAAGATTCAGCTGATTGTAGGTTAACTGCATATGATAAGTGGAACTAATCAAAAGATCTAGTAAATGAGTCAATATCAAACAACTAGTCGGGACCATTGATTGATTTCGGAAAGGAGTGTTCCTTGAATTGAACATTGGTTGATTTATCAATTATGTCCAATCTAAGATTGAACACTTTGAAAGCCTTTGAGGTTAAGGAACAACCTATAAAGAATCCCTCATCAAACTTTGGAAAAAACTTTCCCAAATGATCTCGGGTGTTTAATATTGATACAGGACTACCAGATGGCTTAAAAAATCCAATGAGTAGTTTTCTTAGAAAAATAAGTTCATAAGGTGTCTTATTGCTTTCTTTGACTATCAAAGTTCGATTTTGTACAAAGCAGACTATGTTGACTGCCTCATCCCAAAAGGTAATAGGTAGTTTAACATCTGCTAGCATCATTCATGCTGCTTCAATCAATGTTTTATTTATCCTTTCAGCTACCCCATTGTATTGAGGAGTTCTAGCTGCACTGAATTGATGCGCAATGCCTTTGGTTGTACAAAATGAGCTCAGATCTTCATTTTTTAATTCTGTTCCATTATCACTTTTGATTGATTTTACGTTACGATCAAGTTGGTTTTCAATCTTAGTGATAAAGTCTTTCATTATCTGTGATGCTTCGTTTTTATGAGGTAAGAAGAAAACCCATGTAAAACGTGAGTAATCATCAATGATCACTAAACAATACTATTTCTTTCCAATGCTCATAACATGAGTTTGTCTAAAAAGATCCAAGTGAAATAACTTCAATGGAGTATTGTTTCCATTGACAAGCTTTGGTTTATGAGACGAATTATGTTGTTTTCCTTTGAGACATGCTGAACAATGGTCAATGAAGTGAAATTCTTTCTGAGGAATACCAATTACATGGTTTCCTTTGACCAGTCTGTTCATGTTTTTGAAACTTGTATGTCCCAAGCGTCTATCCCAAAGTTATGACTCATCAAATGATGCCTTAGACATAAGACAGTTTTCTTCTTTGGGATGTGCAGAATTAAGGTTTAGGACATAGATATTATTCTTCCTCGGGGTCTTCAAGATTACCCATTCTTTAGGAATTTCAAATGCTGGTTTTAGAATGTAGTAATGAGTGTCAGTGAAGTGTGTAGAATATTTCTTATCGCAGAGCTGAGACACGCTAAGAAGATTGAAATTCAGCTGCTCGCAGTAGTTCACTCTATCAAAGCTTAACAATCCGTTCATCAATCACCTTGTGAATCTCCACCAAATGCTACAGGCATTTCTTGAATGTACTTAAAGTCCTGAAGGAGGGAACAATCTCCAGTCATGTGTTGGGAGCATCCACTGTCCATGTACCATAAGCTATTAGACCTGTATGGATGACCCTGTAAGCAAAAGAAACTAATTAGAATATGGAACCCAAGCCATGATGGTCTTGAGTTTCCCGTTTCTATCTAGGACTGTAACTTCTTGGTATTTTCCTTTAGGTTGAACTTTAGAGGATGATGATTTGATTGATTTATGTAGGGTTCCTCTAGTTCTCTTTCTCTCAATTTCAATTGACATGTCAGATGAGTCATCAAACCTTTGGTCTATATTTCTAAATAGAAATTAAGCATGTTTTTGATTTTTAGAAATCACTTTTGTTTTAGATCTTGGAAAAAAGTTAAGTGATTGTTTCATAATTTTATTTTGTTTTTGTTTGATGCTCTTTGATTTCCAATTATCATAGAAGTCATCATCAAAATATGAGATTCTTGATTGTCTATTCTGGACTGGAGTTCTAGATTTTATTTTGACAGTTAAAATTGATGAAATAGACTTGTTTTGAGGAACTCTTAAGCCTTTCTGATTAACGAAACAATCATATGTATTGTGATTTGTCATATCACACACTAAACAATACTTGTTGAAATAACAATTCCTATTTGAGTGATTGTTCATGTTACAGATTGAGCAATACTGGTTGTAGAAACACTCATATGTGTTGTGATTTGACATATCACAGTATTCACAGTACATCTATCTGATCTTAGTTTTTGATGATGAAGCCTCTTGATGCTTAATAGATTTTTGACTTTGATTCATGTTTTGTTTTGATTGCAGAGGCAAGTTCATCCTTTTTGTTATGAGTAGATTGTTTCACAATGCTATTATGTCTCTTGTTTGAAGGATGTATTTGCTTCTTTTGAGCCTTTCTCACCTCCAAATCAAATTGTACAACATCTTTTTTGTTGAATATATAAAAACCTATTCCATGTTTTGATTTAGGAGGCGAGCTCAGATCAATCTTTACTTTTGGTGATTGATTCTCTAGAGATTTTTAATTTCATTTAAGAGGTGAGCTCAGATCAAGCTTTGCCTTTAGTTTTTGTTGATACCTTGTCTGATTTGATTGAATTGTTTGGAGATTTGATCTCACAATCAGATTTGATTTTAGCAGTATGTTTCAAAGGCAATTTAGCATCTCTTTTTACTTTGAGTTCTTCTAGGATGAATTTCACAAATGGAATGATGGCCTTGACTGGACTCGTTTGTTTCTTTACACTGACATTCTTGTCTAAGCATTCTTTTATCTTAATGGGGTGACCTAATCTGATTTTATCCTCATTTGTTTCAATGTACACATTTGGGTTGTTTTGAGGATTTTTTGCCTGTGAAACTAGTGTTTTAGTTTCAGTAGATTTAGGTTCAATTAAGTCAGACAAAGTAAGAGGCTCAGGCATGATAGTGTAGTTGTCATTCTATGATGGTGGACAAGAATAATATCCAATTCCAGTCATGTCTTTAGGCTCCTTTTGTGAGTCAAGCAAATCTTGTAGCTTAGCAGAAAAGAATTGGAACTTTTTAAGTTTCACTTCAGTGGCTGATTGCTCAGCTTTGGTTTTGGTTAACAGTTCAGATAACCTCTCATTCTCAGCTACTAGAGTATACTTCTCACCATGCAATTTTTCAACGTCTGAAGTTAAAGACTTGATATTAATTTCAAAGCTTTTCATTTCGTGTCTTAGCATTTCAGATTTTACTTTTTCTTCTTTTATTTTAGCAGCCAATTTGTGATTATGTTCTCTGTACCCTTGTAATTCAGTGACATATTTTTCAGTATAGAGATTAGCTTTTACCTCAGATGGCATGGGAGTTGGACTATCATTGATGTGAGCCATAAGTGCATGATTTTGGAATTGAGGTTTGACTTCCTCTGCACACAAGCTCCAGTCACATACTCCATCTTGTCTGATGACAAGTGCGTTTGAGGGTGATTGGTTGTTTCCATAGGCTTGTTGTGTCAGTTGGTACTGACTCTGATGAGTTGGTTAATGATGATGCTGATGCTGAAACTGACTTTGATGACTTGATTGAGGAGCTGATGATGAAGTTGATTGAGAGTGTGGTTGACTGTGTGAGCCTTTTTGGTAGTTGGTGTTGTTTCTTCTAGGTGCATTACATTCCCTTGAGAAGTGTCCAGTCATACCACGGTTAAAACACTTCACCTTGGATTTGCCATACCTAAGCTTTGTGTTCTCATTCAGGCTTAGCTTTTTACCTTTCTTAAAGAATTTTTTTGCCCTCATAGGAATCATGGATATTTGCCATTGTAAATCCATTTCTTCAACATCATCTGGATCTATTTTCTCCAGATCTTCTTGGATTAGGTGAACTGAAGTGAGGCTTCCTCCCAAGCATGCTTCAAAACTTGCAACAAAGGCATTGTAGGTGGCCTTTTGTTCTTCTGAATTCTGATCAACAGGCAAGTTAGCGGGTGTGGAAGTGGATGGATTAGAGGTTGATTGCTTTTATAGTTGAGATGAAGCTATGAATCAAGTGGATCTAGATTGATCTCTGGATGACAGAAAATTATCCTCTTTATTAATGAATGCATTTTCCACACAATGAGTTTCAGATGGAAATTTGTAAGCCTCAATGACCTGAGGTCCACTCAAGTTTCTACTTCTCTCATCCAGTTCAATAGCTTCAATCTTTGCTATCATGATGTCTAAGCTTGTGTGTTTTTCAGCATGGTCACATTTTGCTTCCAGCTTTCAGGCAGACTATGCGGCATTTTCTTGTTCATCTCTTTTTCTTTGTAGGTGACCCCCATAATCTTCAGATCATTTACCAGTTGGACGAATCTATGAAGCTGTTTTGAGATAGATTCTCCTTTGGTGTGATGGAAGTTTCATATTGATTAATTAGTTTGTCTTTATTAATCTCAGTAACCTCACTACTTCCTTCACACATGATCTGAAGTGCATCCTATACACCTTTTACAGTGCTATATTTCTCTAATCTCTTGAGTATATCCATCTTCAAAGCCTGAGTTAGAATGGAGTAGGCTTTAAGATCAATCTTAATCTTCTTATAATCATTATCATCAAGATTAAAATTTGGATCCTTAATAGGGATTCTGACTGTCTTATACTGTGCAGCTTGGTCAAGAATCAGAGTGACTGGAATGTAAGGCCTTTGCATATGGATATCCAATAATCTGGAATAGTTCCTAAACCTGCTTTTCCATTGCTTAAACTCAGATTTGTGTTTAAGCATTGGAGGTTTAGAAGCATCACCAAGTTTAGAAAAATTAATAGAATCCATGGTTTACAAGCTAATTTTAGATTTTTTAAATATGATTTAGATTGATTTTATGTCCAAGAGTCCAAACAGTCAACGATATCAGTAATCAGTTTTGAGTTCTATCAACAGAAGCAGTCAGTAGGGTTTGCAATAGCTTCTTTTTGTTTCTATTTTTGGTGATTTTTATGTATTTTGTTTGTGTTCAATCACAGGTCTGAACACTACTGATGATATTCAGTGTGTTCTTGTAGTAGAAAAGTGAAAGAAGATGAAGTTTTTTGGGTTTTTATAGTTGTAGACTCATTAACAACCGAGTTGTGTTTGTGAGCACCTCAATCACCAGATCAATCGATTTTCAGCTAAGATCTGAGCAGATCTTGAGTTGAATCCAAGAGCCAGAGCTCTGATACCAATTGACTGGGTCCGAGAATGATATTTTCTGTTGATGTTGAGTCAACAAGGATCGAATATGGTGTTGAGTCAGTGATTAAGTAGCGAAAATATTGAATCAAAGAACATTTAATGCTATAAATATACTTATAAATGCTTCTGTATTGAATGTAGAACAAACAAGTTACAACGGGTTCTAGGGTTTTCAAGAACAGTGAAAAGAAAACCTCAGAACCTCATAACTTGGGTACTAGGTATATTTGTGAGTGAAAAAATTACATATGATGGATATTCTATTCTATTTATAGGCTGACATAAAGCCTGTACAAAAAGACTAAACTACCCTGACATCTATGCAAAATACTAGTCTAAGTACAAAAGGTTTTCAGCCGTATTAGTTTTTGATCATCCGCATTGACTAATGCGGATGCCTTGGCTTCATCTGCATTTCTTTATTCTTCATCAGCATTAAGTGTTTGGTCATCCGCATTAACTAATGCTGATGAGCAAACACTTATCAGCATTTCTCTTTGTGCATCTGTATTAACTAACGCAGATGAACAAATACTTAACAACATTTGTTGTAAAGCATCCGTATTAACCAATGCGGATGAACAAATACTTGTAGTATTTGTTCTTACCTATCCGCATTTGTTTATGCGGGAGAACAAACACTTGTCAGTGTTTGTTTCTTGGTCATCCGCATAGACAAATGCGGATAGTCACACTTGGTCTTTTCTTTACCTACTTATCTTCTTGGAGTTGTGGGAATCTACCAACAGAACAACCATCACCCATCACTTGAATTGGTATGTATGATCCTTTCAGGGTCCAACAATTCCATCACGTTTATTGATGATTGCACTAGATAATATTACGTATACTTACTTAAAGTATGAATGAGGCAATCAACAAGTTTATCATATATAAAATGATGTTGAGAACCAACTAAACAAGAAAATTTAAGTTGTGAGAAGCAATAGAGGTGGTGAATATGTTGCAGCTTTTACCGATACATGTTCAAAAAGTGGCTTAATACATGAATGTAAGGCACCCTACTCACCACAATCAAATGGCGTGTGAAATGAAAAATATGTACTCTAAAAGATATGATAAATGTTATGTTGTTAAGTTCTGTGATAAACCATGACATATAGGGGGAAGCTATCTCTCAACTAATTATCTCTTAGATAAGATATCATCAAAGAAAAGGGATAAGACCTCTTATGAGTTATGAATGGGAAAAAACCATCACGTAATTACCTCAAAGTGTGGGGGTGCCTAGCTAAGGTGATAGTACCACCTCCTAAGACTTAAAAACTAAAACCCAAAACTGTTGACTGCATATTCATTGGATATGCTCAAAACATTAATGCACATCGAGTTTTTGTACATGAGTCTAAGAATCCTGATGTACAAAAGAACAATATCATGGAGATAAGGCCATGGAGTTCTTCATACTTTGAAAATGTGTTTCTTATGCTAGGGCAAACATATGCATCTTTATCAAATCGGCTTGATGATGGAGGTGCAAGCTCGCCAATACAAATTGATGACATATATCATGATAGTCAACATGAACAACCCAAGGTTGAAAGGGAGAGATTAGACGGAGTAAAAGGACGAGGTTTGAGAAATCCTATGGTCCAGACTTTGTAAATTATATCATTAAGAGTAAGACTAATACCTGTGGTGAAGCGGTCACTTTTCGGAAGGACTTCAAGGGAAAGGCGCAATCAAGAATGAAATTGACTCAATTTTGTAAAATCATACTTCGAAGCTAGTAAATCTTCCTCCTAGATGCAAACCGCTTAAATATCTTTGGATATTCAAAAAGAAGATGAAAGCAGATGGAAGTATTATCACATACAAAGCAAGGTTAGTATTCAAAGGTTTTATACAAAAGAAAGGTCTAGACTATTTTTATACTTACTCACCTGTGACCCGAGTAACCTCTATAAGAATGGTTCTTGCTATTGTGGCGTTAAGAAATTTGGAAGTACATTAAATGGATGTCAAAACCTCATTTCTAAATGATAATTTAGAAGAAGAGCTTTACATGGAGCAACTCAAGGTTTTCTCAACCCCTGATCAAGAGCGTAAGGTATGTAAGCGTGTCAAGTCATTGTATGATTTCAAACAAGCTCTAAAATCGTCACACCAAAAATTGATCATGTCATGACTGAAAACGGTTTCAAAACAATATCTATGTAAATGATACACCGGGAGGTTATGTAATTTTATGCCTTTATGTAGATTATATGAGTATCATTGGGAGTAATGATAAAATGATCAGATCTACTAAGGACTGTTGAAGGGGGGATTTGACATAAGAGACATGGGTTAGTGAATGTAATTCTAAGAGTGAAAATTACTTGAACCCAAGACGGTCTTGTCTTAGGTTAAGCTTACTGTGTGGGCAAGATTATTGAAAAAATTAACTCGGGAGATACACGTGTAGTACGCTCTCCGATTGATACCACCCAACATTTAAGGATAAACAAAGGTGAGGGTGTTGCTCAGTTAGAGTATTCAAGAATTACTGGTAGTCTAATAAATCAAATGAAATGTACTAAATCAGACTTAGCCTACATAGTGAGCAGGAAAATATACTTGTAATCCAAGCTTAGAACATTGGAAAAGTATAACGAGGGTGCTTAGATACAAAAGATATACAAGAAACTATGGATTGTATTATACCCGTCATGCAGCTGTGATTGAAGGGTGCGCTGATACAAACTACATATCAGACATGAATATTCCAAATCAACAAGTGGGTATGTGTTCTTACTCGGTGGAGAAATAGTGTCTTGGAGATCATCTAAACAAACGGTTATAGCTATATCCATAATGGAATCAGAATTTATCACTTTGGATGAGGCCAGAGAAGAGGTTGTGGCTATTTCAATTTCTGGAAGACCTTCTAAGATGGCCAAAGCCTTTATCAGCTATTTGCATACATTATGACAGTGATTCAGCAATTGGTAGAGCTAAAAGCACAATGTACAATGGGAAATCAAGGCACATCAGGCATAGACATAACATAATACTACAACTAATATCAACGGGTGTAATTATATTTGACTAAGTGAACTCAAAAGATAACATTGCAGACCCATTAACAAAAGGCTTAAGCATAGAATTAATTTATATGTTTTCAATAGGAATAAGACTAAAGCCCATAGGAAAGGAGAATATGAGGAAAACCTAACCTAGTTGACTGTAGATCCCAAGATCTAGGTTCAATAGGACAGCTTAATCATATGATCAATGGAGTCACTATAGGGGAGTAACCTAAAAGTTAAAGGGCGTCACGAACTTCCTAGTCCATTCACTTTGGGGGAGTATCCTGAACCAGTGACCAAGAAGAGGTTAAACATATTAAGGTTAACTGATTTGGAGCAATCAATATAACCATAGTGCTTTTAATGATTCATAGAAACACCTATGTTAGAGAGAAGTAGGGTCTCTTCTAATGGATTTGTGGGGAGGCACAAATCCTAGAGCTCTCGCAAAACCAGGAAACTGTTTCATGACTATTAACGGATATGACAATGAGAGGTTGATAAAACCAAGGAGAGTGTTATATGCATGTACATTGTCGTATACATAAAACGGGGTCTACTCAAATGACATAGAGTCTACACACCATCGGGATGCTAAGTATGCTTCCCAAAGGAAGGTTCAAATGGGACACATACCTATCCTATAACACTCTTCTACTAATTTTTTTTAGAATTGATTTCTATTCATGTAAGAGAATTTTGGAAATTTATATTGATAATTAATAATATTAATATGATTATTAATATTTATTTAATAAACTTAATGTGTTAAATGTGATATCGTTGCTAATAAGTTAGGATTGGTATGATGAATTAATGGTGTGGGAAGTTGTCTCACATTGGAGGAAAGATAGAATGTATAGTGATTTATATTATATAACCTATTGATTATATTGTTTCCTATATTATGACACTAAGTGATTCTCGAAGGGTACGTAGAACCATTAACTCGCACTCGCACACACATAGCGTTGGAATGTGGACGCAATGTAGCGCTTTGATGTGCACTTCGCATGCTCGCATCGCCGTGAGCTGCTTAAGAGCCGCCTTAGTATTTTCAAGGCTGGTTTGAGGGCCTGGTCAGGTACGATTGACCATGGTGCGAGGTCCGAGTCTATGTGGTTTGAAAACGTCATGATTTGTAACTGTTCAGTTACATTCTGATTTAAACCGAAATAATCAACATTGAAGACTTTATTGAGCTTATATGATTTTGAATTAATTGCTGACTGGGTTGTTGCAGTTTGAATTCCCCTATATATTCTGAGGGTACCGTAGTAGACAACACACCAACAACAACTCGAATACATACAACAAACATGTTCTCTAAATGTTCTCCATCTTTAGATTTCACTTCTACAATATAACTAGATCAATCCCAAAAGTAGTAATTGCTTCGATTGTTGTACCCTAGAAAACAAAACGAGTTCTCCTGGGATGCTTGAAATTTGTTTTAAGGGCCCCATGTCTAACATGATTCTCAGCCTTTTTCATTTCCGTTCTTCTATTTCCATTTATTTTCAAATGTAATGAGCATTGTAAGTTTTTTTAATTTTCTTTTGTATTGCTTATATTAATAAAAAAAATTATTTAATTTTTATATGAGTGGTTCCTTCGCAAACAACATTTTTTTATTATTGCATCGAATTGGACTCAATTTTAAACATGTCCGCAAACTAATAAAAATGCAAATTGTTACTACCTTACGTTAAAAGCAATAGACTTCAGTTGCTCTATATGTGGGTTTATGAAAATCGATGTTGCATATTCATTTTTGTTACATTAAAGGGCCCTGGTCAATTCAAATGAACTGTTTAATTACTTTTCATATTCATTTTTTGTTACACTATTTTACTCATTGAAAAATTAACTATGCATAGTAGCTTACATGATGAAAAAGAAATTAATCAATATGGTTCTATCAATATACATTACTAAAATGTACCGCAGTTTACTGTACTCATGAACATTTGTTCAGAACTTAAACATTATTGTTTCTCATATTCAATTAGACAAACACTCAGGTAAGTGAGAAAACAGGTGATATTTAACATTAACCAACAAAAGCTGGTTAGATACATACCTTATAAGAATGTTTTTTTTATAAAAATCAACTATGATCCAAAGCAAAATTGAGCTCAATCTTCTTGTTATTAATAATTATAAGATCATCATTAAATCATATTCTGGTTATCTTTTACACATGTTATTATTTCTTTACCTTTATTATAAATAACATACAATCAGATTATGCTTTACTTCATATGCATCAAATAAACTCTTTATTATTTGTTTATATTAACTTTTTAATAGTTTTGGTAAAAACATTATTATGTATATTTAGCTTCTCCTTGGCCCTCTTCCCACTCTATTTACTGTGTTTCCCCTTAACTTTTATTTTTATGAAAGAACATACCTAATAAGAAAGAGAAAGTGTGTATTTATAATTGAATCTGGTAACTGAAATTTAAAGGCAACAAAACTATATAGCTTTTTACACATAAGCAATTTTTAAATCACATAATCATAACAAATACATCAGAGTAATAAAATTGACATAGTTTTTTGAAGAGAAATTGACCTAATTGATCACTCCATAGTATAATTGGTTTTTTGCAATATCTTATAACATGACCCTTAAACCGGTTCTTACCTCCTTGTTTCTGCTAAAGAACAAACAATAGTATGCAAGGGCGAAGCTTCATGGGGGCCGGGGGGCCCCCGCCCCCCTCTTTTTTCGTCCGTAGTGTAAATTTTCGGCTCGATGGTGTAAATTTTTGGTCCGGTAGTGGAAATTTTTTAATAAAAAAAGATTTCGCCCCCCCTAAAATAGTTTACTTTCGCCCCCGCCCCCTATGCTTTGGTTCAAGCTCCGTCACTGATAGTATGGTTGAATGTTTAGCAAATCTAATTATAGAAATTCGAAGTCATCTTAAGATCATCAATCTAACGAAAAGCTTGATTTGGATTGATAAGCTTATTGATTTGACCAAAATCCAATGTTGTTAGGACCGGATCGGACCGGCCGGTCCGACCGGTCGGACCGCGATTCGGCCCATGGTCCGGTCCGGTCGATAGTGGATCGTTTTTGTGCAGTTGAACCGGCCGGTTCAAACCGAGTCACCGGTTGGACCGGCGAACCGGTTCGGTTCCGAACGGATTTTGAATTTTTTTTTTTTTTTTTGATTTTAGTGGGTAAAAACGGGGTGTTAAACCATAAATTAGTACTTTGTATATACAAATATAGTTAAGTTTTATATATAACTATAAAATATATGTATAAATCATATATAAATTACTTATATTTAATTACATATATAAATATAATTAAAATATAGTTAAATCCGGTCCATCCGGTCCGACCGGTCCGACCGGTCCGACCACCAAACCAGTAAGCCGTCCGGTTCGACGTCCGATCCGGTTCTGAGAACATTGCCAAAATCCATCTAAGTATACATATAAAATAAGTGTGATTGGTTTATACAATCAAGATAAATGGATTCTACACATCATAATCAACAAAACGAGATATTTAAAAGCTTTTCGATATCTTACGACATCAAATCCCAAAAATCACTACTTAAAGTGCAAAGTCCATTTTAAAAACTTTGTTACTTGAAGTTTACACTATTGTCTGTGAAGAATAAGGAGTTGTTTCCAAATAACAATTCAATTAATCGTCACATGAAACAAATGATATTTAGAGAAGAATAAACAATAGAGAAGAAAGAAGTTTCCACTATCGTTTGTGAATAAAACCTTTACAAACAAAGCGTTGAATTAAACACACTTGTACTCACACCTCTTGGTAGCAGAAGTTGGAACAGACACGCAGCACCTACAAAAATCTATTATAATAAAAGAGTAACTTGGTATGACACGTGTCACCACCACAATTCTCCTCACCAAAATTTTCCCACATTCCTCTCCTATTAAATAATTACCTTAATTATTAATAATATTATTTAACATTTTTAGATTAAAATATTTTTTTATAAATTAAGAAAAATATTTGTTATTAATGTTATTTCAAAATAAATAATTTTTATAAGTAATATTTTTTCTAAAATATCAAACTTTGTTAAAAATATGATATATTATAAAATTACTATTTTTAAAAAGTAAATTATTTAAAAACCAAAAATAATTTAATTTAGGAGTTATGATAGTAAAATATTTTAAAAAATGATATTTTTATACGGTTTGTTTTAGAACAAAATATTATTTTTAAAAAGAAATTAAAAACAAAGTTATAAAATGTTGGTATCACTGTTTTATTACTTATAGTACTTACTTATACGTAATTTCAGTCATATCATATTTTAAAATATCATTTTATTTTCCATAAGTTTTATTATATTAATATTTTATTTATTCAACCCGTGTAATACACGGGTTTTATAAAACTAGTACCAAATATACAATTAGTTAATGTTGCAACTGACCAAATGTATTAATATATATTGTAGTAACACCCAACGAAAATCTAAATTTACACTAAATTATGAGTATACATAAAAAAGTACACACTAATATAATTTAAATAAAAACAATCATCAATGTATAACTAATAATAAAAGCACATCCAACTTTTAAACCCTAAATCTAATAATATTGGCGACACAATGATTCGAACACATAAATATAATAATTACATTAAAGAAATATTATATGTGACAATAATTTTAGATAAATTATAAATAATCATAAAACATAAAACACTAACACAATTTCTCCCGGAAAACAATCATCAATGATCATGTATAAATAAATAATAATAATAATGTCGACATCATGATCAAACCTATAATTATAATAATAATTAAACTCAAAGAGAATATTATACACTCATTAAAAAAACGGGAATTTTAGACGCACCGCGCTTTTCCTGGAAAAAACCGACCCAAGCGATCACGGTTAGGTCTCCCCGTGACAGCTAGGTCAGGTGTGACATCTAACTGTCACGGTTTACCCTAACCGTGACAGTTAGATCTAGGGATCCGTAGTCAATGATTGGGTATGTAATTATTGTGCGCAGGGGAGGCTATATGTCACGGTTTGGCCAAACCGTGACGTATTGCTTTTATTTTTTTAATTCTTTTAAGCATTAAACATTTATTTTTATTTCGTGTATCTTCCTTAAGCATTAAACATTTATTTTTATTTCCGTAATTTTATCACTGTAAACTTGAGAATGAAAAGGCGGGAAACACCGTTCAATCGGAGTTTGATTTCGTGTATCTTCCTTAAGCATTAAACATTTATTTTTATTTCCGTAATTTTATCACTGTAAACTTGAGAATGAAAAGGCGGGAAACACCGTTCGATCGGAGTTTGATTTCGTGTATCTTCCTTAAGCATTAAACATTTATTTTTATTTCCGTAATTTTATCACTGTAAACTTGAGAATGAAAAGGCGGGAAACACCGTTCGATCGGAGTTTGATTTCGTGTATCTTCCTTAAGCATTAAACATTTATTTTTATTTCCGTAATTTTATCATTGTAAACTTGAGAATGAAAAGGAGGGAAACACCATTCGATCGGAGTTTGATTTCGTGTATCTTCCTTAAGCATTAAACATTTATTTTTATTTCCGTAATTTTATCACTGTAAACTTGAGAATGAAAAGGCGGGAAACACCGTTCGATCGGAGTTTTATTAACGTACTCACTGTAAGCTAAGTTTTGACGTTGATATATACGTACAGGCATGGTTTGAATGCCGAATATGCGTTTGTGAACTTTACAACATCTGAAGCAGCTTGGAAGTTTCATACGTCGGTTAAAGGAAAACATTGGGATTTGTTTCAAAGCAAAAAGATTGCGGATGTTAGTCGTGCTAGCATCCAGGTACTTTATTACTTTTAATTTGTTGTTGTTTTGTAGTCGGCGAACTAACGCTGGGTTCGCGTTTGTTAACTTTACAACTCCTGAAGCGGCGTTGAGATTTCGGCGTTGAGACGCATTTAGTAGAAGTAGTGTGACAAGGATGGTTGGGGGAGAGGTAGGGTTGTGGCACTAGGATCTTGCACCATGGTCCGGTGGTGTGGTCTACCTTTTTCTAACGTCATCATGGTTTATTAGTCTGTACAAATGATGATTGATTATCGATTACTAGTTTCACCGTCACATCATTTCTATCTTTTCGTGAATATATAATATAACTATTGTTCTTATGAACTGTATTATTTCGTTAGATATTTGAAGAATCTAAGAAATTCTGCTATGGAACTGGTGTGAAAGTTGTTGTTGCATATGGTGGTGCACCGATTTATCCTCAGGTTTATATACTTTTAAAATCATTAACAAACACTATTTTATGGTTTTAATCATTAACAAACGTGCGATTCAGTTCATCTTTTTTTTCTAATTTGCTTAATTAGTCTTTGTAATCTGTTATCTTTAATCTTGATTCAGAACGCGTTGACTTTAATCTTTGTGGAGACAAAACGCAGCGCAGATACAATTAATATTATCACATGGTTAACCTAATCTGCTGCAATTCATGGTCATATTACAAGTAATTTTTGCGTTTAATTATTTTTTAAACAAGTTGGTTGTTATTTTATCACATGGTTAACCTAATCGTAAAAATCAGTTGTTATCAAACATATACAATTAACATTATCAACATTGCAAATATAAAACAAACAAACAAAGAAACACAACCAAACAAACACAACCAAATATACAAATCATCATAACTGAAACTGCACATATATATATACAACGAGTTTTTACATACAAAAAGAAATAAAATACAAACAAAATATCTATCTAATCCATCATCCTCGGATCGCTGCCCTGACCAGACCCGCCCGCGCCAGATGGGCCAGCACCGTCATGGTCTAACCGCCTCGGTGGCTGTGACAACAACGGCGTACCCGAGGCGGTATAGTCCGCGACCATGTGCTGGATGACCCAATCCATCATATCATGCAGCCTCGCGGTCGTATCCTCCAGCCTCGCGGTGGTATCATGCAGCCTCGCGGTCGTATCCTCCAGCCTCGCGACCCTGTCTCGTGTGTCCTGAATCATATCAAGAACATGAGCAGGCAATCGCACGGCGTGGTACACGCGCTGGGGATGCTGGGGCGGGTCCTGGTCGTGCGGCGGGGGAATGGGCTGATCCTCCCCGCCGCCAAGGGCCTCGTGGGCGTCCTGAAGGTGGACCTCAGCCCCCGCCAGCTCGGGTGGGTCCACCAACGGCTCGGGCACCCATGGCACGAGCTCATGGTATCTACTGAGCAGGTGCCAAGTGCCGTCGGGGAACCTCCGAACGATCCTCATCCCAGTGGCGGTGGTCCGGCCGGCCACGCGCACAGGAGTCGGAGGTAGCGGGAGCTGGGACATGGCATGCGCGTACCCCAAGCCCCGAGCGATCCGGGAAACGATGTTCCCGCCCACTAACGCCCCTCGCGACTGCCGATGATAATAACTAGCAAAATAATCAGCGAGGGCGTGCGCAAGGTGGCAGTGTCGGTGTGTGAGTACACACCGAAGAAAAAAAAGGTCAGCGGCGTTGACCCTGTCGGTCCCCGCCCCACGACCAGCGACGGACGTGGCGATGAGTCGGTGAATGTATCTATACAGAGGGTCTCGTATATGAGAGGACCTCGTATCACCGCCGTATGGTCCGTCGCCTATCGCAGGTCACCAGACCTGATCGGAGTCGTCTGGCCCGCGGATCAAGGCTGTGGTGTACATCGGCTATCGGGTCTCCTCCTCCGTGTAGAGGCCGCTGACGACAGCGAACCGCCTAAGTGACATGCGGTGGAGGACCCCGAACAACCGGAAAGCAACCTTCGCGGGCGCATGACCGTCCGCTATGTCGTCCTCGTCCAGCTCCGTAAGTCCCTGGTCACGTGGACGGAACGTGAATGTGCAGTAGAACTCGACGGTGAGCTCTCGATGGGTATCGTCGGACATCCGGAACAGCTGCTCCCACGGGCCTTCCTCGCCGATGATCTCAAAAAACCGGTCGCGCTCTCCAACGAGCTGTAAGAAGTCCTCCGACAGGACGGTCCCTGGTGCTGGCACACGTGCTCTCAGGGTCCTGAACCGCTCGTACGGTGTAGTCCCCTGCTCGAACTGCAGCGTCGGGCAATCATCAATGCCGGGGATAAAAGTATCGTCGGCATCCATATCTGCGAAAAAAATGTATTTATCATTATTTACAATGTTTATAAAATTAATGGTTGACGGTTATTATTATTATTATTATTATTATTATTATTATTATTATTATTATTATTATTATTATTATTATTATACTATTATTATTATTAGTATTATTATTATTATTATCATTATTATTATTATTATTATTATTATTATTAATATTAATATTATTACTAATACTAAAATTATTATTATTATTATTATTATTACTATTATTATTACTATTATTATTATCATTAATATTATTATTATAATTATTATACAAATATTATTATTATTATTATACTTATATTATTATTATTAATATTATTACTAATACTAATATTATTATTATTATTATTATTATTATTATTATTATTACTATTATTATTATTATTATTATTATTATTATTATTATTATTATTATTATTATTATTATTACTAATATTATTAATTTCTATTATTACTATTACTATTATAACTATTATTATTATTATTTATTATTATTTCTAATAATAATAATAAACAGTCGACAAACTACGTTACACATACGGGAAAATCTATCAAATCTATAAGGGAAAACCTATCAAATATTTTTGGGAAAACCTATCAAATCTATTTGAGAAGACCTATCAAATCTATTTGGTAAAACCTATCAAATCTATTTGGGAAAACCTATCAAATCTATTCGGTAAAACCTATCAAATCTATTCGGGAAAACCTATCAAATCTATTTGGGAAAACCTATCAAATCTATTTGGTAAAACCTATCAAATCTATTCGGGAAAACCTATCAAATCTATTTGGGAAAACTTATCAAATCTATTTGGAAAAACTATCAAATGTATTTGAGAAAAACTATCAAATCTATGGTTTAAACCTTTAAATTACGTACCGAAAATGCGGTGGTGCAGCGGCGGTGGTGGTGTGCAGCGGCGGTTGTGGTGACCGGTGGTGGTGGTCAGCGGCGATGGTGGTCAGCGGCGGTGGTGGTGAGCGGCGGTGGTGGTGAGCGGCGGTGGTGGTGAGCGGCGGTGGTGGTGGAAGATGAATGTGTCACGGGGAGGGCTCGCGGTGACGGTTTGGCCTCGAACGATTGAGCGGCGGTGGTGGTGAGCGGCGGTGGTTGTGAGCGGCGGTGGTTGTGGTGGTGGTGAGCGGCGGTGGTTGTGTTTGTGGTTGTGGGTTTGTGGTTGTGTTTGTGGTTGTGTGTGGAAATGGGGTGTCGAACGGTTGAAGAAGACACTAGTACCTTCGAGGTCACGGTTTGGCCTCCACGTGACATCTTAGGCAGAAGAGGTCACGGTTTGGCCACCACGTGACCTCTTACACACACGGTACGTCGTGTGGCAGGTGCACTAATCAAGGAGAAGTCAGATTCAAAAAATATCTCAAGAGGTCACGGTTTGCCCTCCACGTGACCTCTTGGTTTTTTTTGTAATATTATTATTATTATTATTATTATTATTATTATTATTATAATAATAATAATAATAATTTCCGTTACTAATATTATTATTATTATTATTATTATTATTATTATTATTATTATTATCATTATTATTATTATTACTAATATTATTACTAATATTATTATTATTATTATTATTATTACTAATATTATTAATATTATTATTATTATTATTATTACTAATATTATTACTTATAATATTAATACATACATACATACATACATACATACATACATACATACATACATACATACATACATACATACATACATACATACATACAGACATACATACACACATACACACATACACACATACACACATACATACACACATACACACATACACACATACATACACACATACATACAGACATACATACACACATACACATATACATACATACATACATACATACATACATACATACATACATACATACATACATACATACACACACACACATACATACAGACATACAAACACACATACATACATACACACATACATACACACATACAGACATACATACATACATACATACATACATACATACATACAGACATACATACATACATACATACATACATACATACATACATGCACAAGTACATGCACACGTACATGCACACGTACATACACACGTACATACACACATACATACACACATACATACACACATACATACACACATACATACACGCATACATACACGCATACATACACGCATACATACACTCATACATACACGCATACATACACGCATACATACACACATACATACATACATACATACATACATACATACATACATACATACATACATACATACATACATACATACATACATACATACATACAAAATATAAGGTGTATATATGTTGATGTGTTCCCGATAAGATTGTTTAGGGTATCATTAAAACGTCACGGTTTGTTCACGTACGCATGTTTGTATGTACGTTTACGAAGTGTATTTGTTCTTACTGTATATATATGTCGATGTGTGTGCATATTCATGAAAAAAATATCGGATTCGATGTACATAAATGATCATAAACGGTTAATGTGTGGGTTTAGGGAACCCCAAAAGGTCACGGTTAGACCAAACCGTGACCTCTTATACATACAAGGTGTCACGGTTAGGTCACTACGTGACACTTTGTGTCAACAAACTGTGGCAGCTTCATTCCACAACGCCACATGTGAACAAAGGTGTCACGGTTCGCCCAAACCGTGACCTTTTGGTCTAATTCAGTTTAAAACTAATTGTTTTCTAAACCTTTCAGCGAACCACTCCCGTCTCGACCGGTTAAGACGGTAGGGCAATAGGGGAGTGGTGTGGGCTCGAAACCCACTACCACCGGTTTAGTGAGGTGATTTTTATAAAATTTTTTATTTTGAAACTTTTAAAAAATTAGGCAAAAGGTCACGGTTTGCCCTAACCGTGACCTTTTGCCTGATTTTTTAAAATTTTTTCTGAGTAAATATTTTTTATAAAAAATAGCGAACCATGCGCCCGAACCGGTAAGCGGTCACGGTTAGCCCTAACCGTGACGTTTGAGAAACCCTAACTGTCACGTATTGGTCAAACCGTGACACTTTGTTTCCTTCAGCTGTTTAATAAACTACTGATGAGCAATACCCCAAAAGGTCACGGTTAGGTCACCACGTGACACTTTGTTTACCCCAAAAGGTGTCACGGTTTGCCCAAACCGTGACCTTTTGCCTGATTTATTGTTTTTTTTGTTATTACTATTATTATTAATATTATATTATTATTATTATTATTATTATTATTATTATTATTATTATTATTACTATTATATTATTATTATTATTATTATATTATTATTATTACTACTACTACTATTACTATTATTATTATTATTAATTATTATTATTATTATTATTATTACTAGTAATATTATTAATATTACTATTATTATTATTATTACTATTATTATCATCATCATCATCATCATCATCATCATCATCATCATCATCAAATAAAGGGATATTCATTAATATGATGAAGTATCGGATAATGATATCTTACAGGAGACATTGGTGCCTCTATTACGATCCATTATTCTAACGTAATTATTTAAACGATCCTCATACATATTTTGCCATTCTAGTGCTTCTTGATATGCATATCTCGGCCAATTATAGCTCACACTGGGCATCGGGTAATCCCCTTCTAACTGTATGCAAATAAAGTGAGCTCCGTTAATATGAGCAAGTGCGACAACTGGATAGGTGAATAATGGCTCTGGGGCTGTTCTCAGCGGGAACCATGTCTGGCTGCCAAATGAAGAAATAAGATGCACAATACAGTTGAATGTTTCCGCAATTACGAGTCCATGGGCCGGAAAAGTTAGCCAATGGGTATCGGGTGCGGGTTTAGTCGTGCCAAACCAATTTAAGCTATTACGAACAGAATCATAATAGCCAGGCATCTCACGGTTCAAATTGCTCCGCCAATACCCCATGTTTCTGTCCATCTCCGACAACATTTGACGCCTAACCCATTCCCATTCATTTTGCTTTCTCCCTAAAGTCACCGCGATCGCCCGAAAACCACAGTTACCATCAGGCCGCACATCTTTTATAGTCGAAACGTACCGGTGAATCCATTGGGGCAGCTGATCCTTAAACCTCATAACTTTTATCACGTCCTTTGGTTTCAATATTAAAGGAAACCCTAGGGCAGCTCCCGTAATCGGTACATTTGAAGCAGCCTTTGCCTTATTAGAACGGTCATTGGGCATTTTAAACTGAGGGGTATATGAGCTATGCCTCGTCGGGTCAGGCATAGTTTGTTGCGAGGAAGTATAGGAGCTGTGTCTAGCAGCCTCATACTGTGATGTATTGGAGTCCGCTCTTCTTTGTTGCTCCTTAATATTTGGACGACCACGTTGGTCATGACGCACCTCAGGTTCTTTAAGTTTTGACTTACTCTTAAACAAAGAGTCAAATACTTTGTTAAACAATTTTTTCTTTACTTGAGGATTGGGAGACGACATAACCTTTTGTTTCAAGTCATCAAATTTCACATCGTAGTCGGGTTCAGGCGGCGCCACGTACGCTGGCTCGAAATCAAGCTTCCGCCAGTGTGGATCTACCGCATCGAGTGGAATACTTGTGACTGGATTTAAAGGTTAAATTATTAGTGAAAAATATACAATCGTGTGACAACAGTAAAAAAATGTATTAAGAAAAATATAACCTTCTCGGACGTGTATCTCCAAACGACAAGCACATGGCAAGCCCATGGACGTGAACAACTGGTGTCCACATGAACCCCCAGACTCCTGAATCATTTTCATTTTTGTCAACTCTGATTCAAGGAGGCTAAGGCAAAAAGTTGATACTTTATAATGTAATCTTGAAAACAATGACAGGCGATGATCTTTTTTAATTTTCGCACGGGACACCTCGAATGTTTTACAAATTTCAATCTTCTGGCCGCGCACGAGGTCACAAACATATCCGACAAGTGTGTGCAACGTATTGTTGGTCCCTGTGAGGTAACTCTTGAAGTTGGCATGTTGGCCCTCAACCCGATTAGTTGTAAATTCACCAAAGTTAAGGCGGTCGTACATCCAACAAGTAACAATTTTCTCTTTGTACGGCACCAACCAATTATTCCAAATATATTCCCATACCTCTGAAAGAAAATAACAAATTTTAGAAAATGAACAAATAAATTGTTAGAGTAAAAATAAATATGAAATTCTTACCACTTTTACCATCTTCATTTAACTTTTCTTCCATCTTCCTGCAATTGTAATCGTACATTGCCTCTGTGGGAGACGAACACAAGGTCTTCCACCAGTATAAAAAATCCTTCCACATGTCGGTTTTGAAAAGAATATTCCACCGTCTTTTGATATTCTCCCGAACGTGCCACCTGCATAGGTTTTTAGTAGCACTCGGGAACACTGTGTCACACGCACTCATCAGGGCCAGGTCCCTATCTGTGACAATAACGCGGGGCTCCACACACCCATCGAGCATATCTCTGATCTGCTCCGGTACCCATGTGAAGTTGTCTTGCCGTTCCCTCGATATAAATGCATGCGCGATACAAAACGACTTCGACGTCGACGTAACGCCAATAACCTGAACAAACGGAATGTTGTACATGTTGGTCTTGTACGTCGTGTCTATCAACATCACGTGCGGGAATGCGCGCCACATTTTATACGAAGTAGGATGACAAAAGAAAACATCTTCCACGGCCTTAGTAGTTGCATTCGTTAGTGGTTCATACACGAACTCTTTAGATTGTAGCAGGTTTTCAAGTTCCTGCATTGGTGTGATGCCTTCTCTCCCCTCAGCCCTAAACTTTGACGTCAGATTGTATATGTCTTGAACAACACAGACGCTGTGGGGAAACTGCTCCCTTACGGCTGAATGGATATGTCGTGGCCGCACGTGCTGCCTGTGTAATTTCTCAACAAGATCAATTTCTTCGGCGGTCATCTTCCTAAGATGCGCGTGGTCCTCCTCGTACACAACAGGATCGTGGTTGTGCGTCTCGTTTCTCACCTCTAACATCCAACTGTCACTCTTTCCTACGTACTTCCCTACGAGTTTAAAGGGACATCCTTTCTTTATGCTCCCAGTACGTCTACTTGTGCCAGTGAATTTAGGTTCACCACTACGATTGCATATTAGTTCCACATCCTTTTTTCGTGACCGACCCACCACAATGACGCACCCATGCTCGCGTCCTCTCGTTTTAGCCCACTTCTCCAAGTCCTCACGAGAATCAAAATACTGAAAAAATGATAAAGCTAGACATAAAAAAATATATAAAACAAATAAAAAATAAAATAAACAAAAGAATAAAAACTCTTCGTACTTGATTGGTTTTATAAGAAACGGTGGCCTTTCTTATCCGATCCTCATCCTCATCATGCTCCGCGGTGTCCCCATGGTTTTCTTTGAGGTGAACCGAAACGTCACTCTCATCTGTGTCATTCCCATTAAAAGTATCCGACACATGTGTAATTTCTAGTTCTGACTGGTACGGGGATGTCCGTAATCCAGCTCTGTTTGCGAGTGGTACGTGTTCGGGGCATGCCCGTAAGAATTGCAAGGGGGATATCTGTACCCTTCACCGTAACCTGTCGGTCCAAATAAAGAGTTGTACGCCTCTTGAGCAAATGTGTTCGACGGGTTGGTTTCCTCCTCCCCCCATGGAGGGTGACTCCCGTATACGTAATATTCCTAAAAAAGATAATGGTTAGATATTTCAAATAATAAGTTATAATAAAACATATACTAGTTCAACCTGGTTTGAATCTTCGATATGTGGCACCTCATTCAAATTTGGAAGCTTCGGCTTTTGATAATGATCTCCCGAACCCGACATTATTTTCGAATTAATGCGTTTTTGGAATGACGAAGGCTGAAAAATCTCGAGTGTTGGATGAATGAAAGCTCAAAATCCAAGGTCGATTAAAAACTGAAAATTTGGATTATGAAATTACGAAACGGAAGTTTGGAAATGGATATGCCGATTGTTCGAAGCTGAAAGGTATTTAAGGTGAAATTCTGGGGCACAAACCGTCACGGTTTGGCCTCCACGTGACGGTTTGTGCCGGGAATCCCGGCCTTTTGTCAAAATCACGTTTACGTCGTACCTTAAACTGAGACCTTGTACCCTAGAGGTCACGGTTTGGCCTCCACGTGACGGTTTGGTGACCGCTTTTCAACTTTAACAGCCCATTTTGTCATTTTGTCGTTTTGTTGTCACGAGGTCACGGGAGTACCACCCCAAACCGTGACAGCAAGACCATGCGGTCACGGGGACAAATACCCCAAACCGTGACAGCAAGCCCATGCGGTCACGGTTAGGTGCCAAAATGTGACCGCAAGACCTAACCGTGACCGTTTGAACCGGTCCACCCCAAAAACTCATGCGGTGTTCCCATTAGGACCCTAAGAAAAACTACAAAAACACACGATGACGAATCAATACCGTTTCATACGTACAAAGCGATCCCAACCGTCCACGTGGCAAGGAATGCACACAACAAACATCTACCTCTGCATTGAAGAACCCACACCATATCACCATCATCATCATCACACAAATATCAATCAGTGATCTCCTTTTCTCTCGATCTCACCAACCCTCGAAATCATCAATATTCATTGATGCTGCAATTGTTCTTCACGGTGGCGTTCTCGGCGGTGCCGTTGACGCTGTACGTACCGCCGATCAGAAGCCTCAGCCTCTTCGTCGGATCCTTTCAGCATCTCCTCCGTCACATCACCATCTACACCCTCCGCCTTTGCCCTACATTACGCCTAGCATTCTCCAGGATCTTCTCACCTGTCGTTCTATACCGATTTCACCATAGGTAACTTCGTCAACGAAATTAAAACGAATTTAATTGGTCCGTCAAATTGATCGGAGTTGATTTGAGCGATCGATCTCTGAAGTTAATACTGTTGTTGACCTATTGGTGAGTTTTTGTGTGAATTGATGTGTACATTACGGGAGTAATAAGTGATCGGATGAGTTTTGCTGATTCACTGTTGTTTGTTTTTCTAAGTGTTGTGCGAATATTATTAATTAATTGATGAGGTTTCATATATGATGAGTTTATGGATTGTTGTTAGTTTAGGATGATCGGTATTGTTTTTGTTAGGGTTTGATTTCATGCTTGAATTAAAGATTCTGGTATGTGTATACAGAGGTTTTGGCTTGAATTTAGATGAGATTTATATGTACACGTAGGTAGGTTATCGGTGATTTCTTTTGTTAGTTTCTGATGATATTTAACTTATAGCTAGATAGTTAGGGTTTGAACTTTGAACCAAAGTAGAATGCATTGTAGTGTTGATCAAGGTAAAGGTAATTTTGGGTAACTATAACTTGGATCACGCTTATACGCGTTACATATGAAGTATTTTGTGTTGAGTTGCACTGGAATCAACTTTGGATGATCTAAAAAGAAAAAAAAGTTGAGTTTTAGACAGAAATATAAAGCAAGAAGAGAAGAATTTGTAACTTTTGATTATATACGGGATTACTTTTGGGATGATCTAAAAGATAAAAAGTTGAGTTGTAGACACTAAAAGCAAGAACACGAATGAATTTGTAAGTTTTGATTGTATGTGAATCGTGTGACTGCATATGATTCGATGTATTCTCTTTTTAGACCAATCATGAAACATTATAAGGAGTTAACCATTATAGTTACATTTTTCATGTACATATACCCAGTCCATCTATATAGCCAAGCCAACCATGGTAGCGCTATCATTTGACACGAAGGGGTTGCAGGTTAAGTGTACTAAACAACAATATCAGAAGTTGGGTGACAAGAAGAGGGATTGATACAACATTTGAGCCATGTATCCACCGTCCAAAAGTAAAGATTCAAAAATCAAGAAGCGGTATCAAACAAGAGAACATGATTGGTTTTGCATGTCCTTTCATTGGACATGTTTTTAAAAATTGAAACAAGACAAAAAACCAAGGTGTATGATATGAAGAGTTGCAGAACATAGGGTATTTGAATGGTATCACGTAACAATTACTCATTACTTGATTTAAGAAAACATAGACGTTCTCATGAATCCGAGGTTTTTCTTTTTTTTTAACGGACATCAAAAATATTATTAAAAAAAGATACTAGCTGGGAGCTACACCAAATTACAATCACTAATACATTACTATTACAGTAAATCAAGCATCCGTATCACATATATCAAAAAGCACATCATTGCTCCTATATCACTTTGCACTTCTTTGAGCAATTGGAAACCATAAATAACTTAAGAACTACACATCTTCAAAAATCTTTCCTAGGATAAAGGTTTTTGGTTAAGCAAAGCATCATTTCTTGATTTTCATAAGCACCAAATGGTTGTTAAAATAATAGAGTGGACTGCATTCCTCTTTTCCATTGAGCCTCGGATATGCTTGTGAATTCACAACAGGTCCCCACAATTTACCTGTTTAGGAACCCAATTAATCCAATCAAGTATATATAAAAGTTGGCATTACATATCTAAGGTCCTGAATTTTATTCTTTAAACTTGCCAAGGAGAAGCTACCTGTTGAGTCAAGCAACCATGTCCATTTATCGTCAATACCGGAAGGCCTTGCAAACGACATCAAAGACATAAGCTGCCTTAACTTATCCAATTCAAGAGAAAATGATAATCTTTTTTTTTTCTAACAGAATGAAAAAGATGTCACCGAGCACACACAATTCCATCATTAATTTTTAAATTTTTGTGAGAGGGTTAATCAGGGTTAACATATTGTATCTTGATCTCTTGCTTTAGCTCTTGATATCGAGAACTGAAGCCATGAAGGTGTACGTAAAGTACTCACTCAACAAAATATTATTAAATTTTACGTGTAAAAGGGGATTCGATAACTAAAGTTTGTAAATTCGTGTGAAACAAAGAGACTTAAAATTCGCGAAAGCAATATGGTCGATAACTTACCAATGATCCTTAGTCCAACTGGTTAAGGTAAGATACCCACGACATATAAATAAAGGAAAGGTCATGGGTTCAAGTCTTACTATGAGTAAAAAATAGTACTGGTTGGAAAACGAATAGGTGTGTCCGATTAAGATAACACTTAACTTCCAAAGTAGGGTCGTACATTTGTCGTTAAAAAAGATTATCATTTGCAATTATTTAAGACGTTTTAATAAATCACTAAGGTTTAATTTTTAGGGTGATATTATAGATACCCCTCTCTAAACTATTTTACTTGTTATACCATTTCTTTTAACTTTTAAAACTAGTTATTGTTTTCTTTTATGTTTGTTTTTTTACCATATCATCCTTAATATGTTAAACTAAACTTTTTCAAATTTTATCTATTAATTATTAGTTTTAGTTTTTAGTCTTTATATTTTTTGTCTTTTTATTATTATTATTATTATTTATAGTGGTTACGAGTGTTTAGAAAATGCTAAAAACGGAAAATAACCGAAAACTGAATTGTAATCGTAATCATAAAAATATAATCAAATCGTAAATTTGGTTTTCATTTTGATTAACAATTATATAAAATCTTGCTTAGTTTGTTCGGTTATTCGTATAACCGAATTATAACGGTTTAATATGTTTAATCGAATTACGGAACAGAATAAAACGAGATGAACGGTTTAATTCGGCTTGTTTAGCTCTACTTCCAATTCTAAAAGATATTTTTTTATTTAAAGTTTTTTCCTACCTTCGGAAATTGTTATTTAATTTTTTACATAATTTTATTTATTTTTAATTATGTTTTTATATCGTTTCTGAAAAATGTATTTTAAACTTATTTAGATAAAACAAGAAAAACTCTATTTCTAAAACTAAAATTCCTTTTTCGGGGTAAAACATGACAAAGTTTTAAAATTAATTTTTAAGAAGAGCAGTATGACAAGTAATAGAGAGTAGTGTGTATTGTAGAAATCATTTTTTACCGGTTGCAACCAATATAACACGAGTTCCCCACTTCCCTCGTCGGTAATAGATCAAACTATCTTTTTTGATATGTCATAATTTTGAAGAGTGGCCTCGAGAGGTATGCAATTTTTTTATTTATAAATTGTTATTATTATCAATAAATTACAACTTATTGTTTAATGTTTGAAGATTACCATCAAAAGACAAAAACTTGAAGTGACGTAGAGAATCACGAGGCGCGGGACGTGGAGCTACAAACGATGCAGAGGGATATGGACCCGTGGGATGCCGATGTAGGTTGAGTGTAAGAAGACCCAAGAACTACTCCAAACGACCATGGAAGAAATGTAATGGCAAACGCTGTCCACCATCGATGACTCTTTCACCACTTAGCTAGATTCATCTCATTTGTATTAATTATAAACATATTAAGTAAGTACACGTGTAGTGCATGGTCGATGAAAATAAATATATATTATTCAAACATGTCTAAAACAATTTCACAATTACAATAATTACTTTATATAGGTAAAAAATAAGATTACAGTTGAAAAACTCGTGTATTGTTGATACATTGTACCTAGTTTATATTATTAAATGTAAATGTCTTTCATTTTTTACACATATATAATGGAATGTTTAATGAAATATAATGTGAGTTTTGATGTTGAATTGTCTTTGTTTATATCATATTCATATTCTAATTGGTATTACTTATATTGATGAACATTATATATAGGTTTGAGGTTGTACATAGTTTTGAGTCAATAATGATACAGAAATATGTTCAACTTAGTCGTGTGGTTATTCATGCTAATGGACCATACTTATGATCTATACACACGAATGAACCATACTTATGGACCAGTCGCACGACTGAACCAGGTGACTGGATCAATTGTATGATTGAGACATAAGATTGACTCAGTCGCACGACTGAACCTTCAGTCGTGCATATGAGTCAGACGCATGAGTCAGTCGCACGACTGAACCATGCTAATGGTTCAGTCGTCCGAATGAACACTGAAAACCTATAAATACTACATAATTCGTGGAAAAACATAACACTTCAAATAATTTCATACCCTAGCCGTCCAGAGCGTCCTAAGTCGCCCATCCAAGTTCATAGTTCGTTCCTGATCGATTCCAACTCGTTCTTAACGTTTGTTTTATCGTTAGATTGATCAGGTTGTTCGTTTTCACTAATTAGATCGCCAATCAAATAGAATTCCGCGCTATTTGATCTGGTCTCACGCAGAATCCGTTAGTACTCTGTACGAAAACGGTCCTAACAAGTGGTATCAGAGCTCAGGCTCGTGATTTTACGTGGATTCAATTAGTTTTGGTGTAAAAATCAACGTTTTCAATCAAAAGATCCACTTTTTTCTTCAAAAACGTGTTTTTGACGAGTCTTTGTGTTAAAGTTTTGACTTTTTACCATACGGAAGATTAGGGTTCATGAAAATTCGTATTTTTGTGTCTAAGTGTTCAAAAATTCGACTTTTTCCCGCAACAGCAGCCTCAGTCGCACGATTAGCTCAATCGCACGACTGAATCTCATTCGTATAGTTCAATCGCACGATTGTATTCATTTGCACAGTTCATTCGCACGATTAAGCTATTCCAGTCGGCTGACCTCAATCGTACTCTTCATTCGCACGACTGAATCCAATCACACGATTGAAGTCATTCGCATCCTTCAATCGCACGATTGAACCAGTCGCCTTGCTCAATCGCACAAGTGAATCTGTCCTGTCTCAAGGTTGTCAAGTGTTTAGCAATGGAAGACCAGTTTGCTGCTTTTACTACCGGTAAAGACTCTCGTATCCAGAATCTTCTTCTTCTGGAGAATGAGATTGGGAATCACAACAAACCGCCGAAGTTGTTAACGTTGGATGAATATTCTCGGTGGAAACAACGGTTTGATATCTACCTAAATGGCGTTGACCCAAATCTTTGGACATCTATTGAGACTGATTATATTGTACCAGTCAGTGCTAATGGGGTGAAGTTAACCTTAGGGGGTATGAATGAAGTTCAGAAAGTTCTACATAACGTTGAAAAGAAAGCGTATGCACTATTGACCCAATCGATACCTAAAGACATATTCCATCAATTCTCTGAAAACAAGCAGTCGAAGAAGCTATGGGAGGCGTTTGAAAAGAGATATGATGGGAATGCAACCCTGAAGGCACTAAAGGCTAAAGCTCTCAAGAAGGAGTTTGATAATTTCTCACCAATTAGAAATGGAAGACCAGTTTGCTGCTTTTACAACCGGTAAAGACTCTCGTATCTAGAATCTTCTTTTTCTGGAGAATTAGATTGGGAATCACAACAAACCGCAGAAGTTGTTAACGTTGGATGAATATCCTCAGTGGAAACAGCGGTTTAAGATCTACCTAAATGGTGTTGACCCAAATCTTTGGACATCTATTGAGACTGATTATATTGTACCAGTCAGTGCTAATGGGGTGAAGTTGACCTTGGGGGGTATGAATGAAGCTCAGAAAGTTCTACATAACACTGAAAAGAAAGCGTATGCACTATTGACCCAATCGATACCTAAAGACATATTCCATCAATTCTGCTGAAAAGAAGGAGTTTAGCAATGGAAGACCAGTTTACTGCTTTTACTACCGGTAAAGACTCTCGTATCCAGAATCTTCTTCTTCTTGAGAATGAGATTAGGAATCATAACAAACCGCCGAAGTTGTTAACGTTGGATGAATATCCTCAGTGCAAACAGCGGTTTGAGATCTACCTAAATGGTGTTGACCCAAATCTTTGGACATCTATTGAGACTGATTATATTGTACCAGTCAGTGCTAATGGGGTGAAGTTGACCTTGGGGGGGTATGAATGAAGCTCAGAAAGTTCTACATAACGCTGAAAAGAAAGCGTATGCACTATTGACCCAATCGATACCTAAAGACATATTCCATCAATTCTGCTGAAAAGAAGGAGTTTAGCAATGGAAGACCAGTTTGCTGCTTTTACTACCGGTAAAGACTCTCGTATTCAGAATCTTCTTCTTTTGGAGAATGAGATTGGGAATCACAACAAACCGCCGAAGTTGTTAACGTTGGATGAATATCCTCAGTGGAAACAGCGGTTTGAGATCTACCTAAATGGTGTTGACCCAAATCTTTGGACATCTATTGAGACTGATTATGTTGTACCGGTCAGTGCTAATGGGGTGAAGTTGACCTTGGGGGGGTATGAATGAAGCTCAGAAAGTTCAACATAATGCTGAAAAGAAAGCGTATGCACTATTGACCCAATCTATACCTAAAGACATATTCCATCAATTCTCTGAAAACAAGCAGTCGAAGAAGCTATGGGAGGCGTTAGAAAGAGATATGATGGGAATGCAACCCTGAAGGTACTAAAGGCTAAAGCTCTCAAGAAGGAGTTTGATAATTTCTCACCAATTAGAAATGAGCGCTTAGATGATATCATTGATAAGTTCAATCATTTGATGAGTGAATTGCACACTCATGGTATGACCACATCTATGGAAGACAAAGTTTCTAGTTTTGTTGATAGTCTACCAGACAAATGGGATCCATTTGTGTCTAATCTGAGACAAAATGACACTCTTGCCACATTAGACATAAATGACTTTATCTTGAAGTTAAAAGAAGAGGAACTGAGACTGAAATACAAGTCTAAGAAAGGATCCTACGCTCAAAATCCTTCACTGTACAACTCGGTTCCTACTCCATCATCATCAGGCGCACCGCTACAAACAGCGTTTGTGTCTAATTCATCTACTTCTTCTCAAAGCAGTTCCATGGGAAGTGAAGCATCGGGTTCATCTGGAACCGAATACATAGTTCCTGATTACAATACTATCAAGTTGAAGACCAAAATCCTCAAAAATGTCATTATGGAAGTTGGCAAAGACCACATGGATCTTTTAGCAGCAGTTGTGCAGTCTTATAATGGGTTAGTTGCTGGGAAAATTAGAAACAATCATCTAGCTTATGAGGACTACGAGCAGGTGGATGAAACTGAGTTGGAGCGCATGGATATCATGTGGGCCTTATCCAGTGCTGTTAGACGGGCTAAGAAGTTTGTAAAGAAGACGGGGCAGAACTTGGTTGCTACTAAAGATACTACTTTTGGGATTGATAAAACCAAGGTCACGTGCTTCAACTGTGGTGAAAAGGGGCATTTTAAACGAGAATATGTAAGCCAAAGAAGACAGGTAATGGAAACCCTTTTCCTTCATTCAATCGTCAAGATAAAGGGAAGATTGGAACATCATCAAGCAAAGAGTCAAAAGCTATGGTAGCTCAAGGCGATGAAGGACAAGACTGGTCCTTCTGATTCGTATCTGAGGGAGAGTCAAATGTAGCACAGGTTGATGACTTGGATGATGGATCTGCAAGCGAGGAGACATCATAGTGGAGCACGCAAGTTTAGATATTGAAGAAGCTATGGATGTTGTTGATCATATTGTGGAAGAAGAGTTGAATGCTGCAAACTCGGATTCTCCAGTTATTGAAGAATCTGATTCTGCTTTTATGGCTGATTTGTCCAGTTCTGCACAGGTATACTCTAAAGACGAATTATTTGATAAACATGCTTGTGCTGAATGTGATAAATTAAGAGAAAGCATTGACTCAAAATTTGCTAATTTATTAGAACACAATGATAATCTGGTAAATGACTTAAAACTGTGCACTGAAGCTAACCGCGTTTTAAAACAAAATAAGTGCAGTTTTAAAGAAAAGATAGATCTGCTAGGGAAACAACTAAAGGAAACCGAGATTGTTGCCCTAAATCAATCTAATGACATTAAGTTCTAACTATGTTAGAGGAAACTAAAAAGGAAAAAAGCTGTTTTGCAAGTCGAAGTTGAATCATTAAAACAAAAATTGCATAGTGTAGTAAGTTCCTCACATATAGTTCAGAACTTAGTGAAAGAAAGAAATGGTGGGAAAGGTCTGGGTTATAAAGTAGTACCACCACCACACACAGTCCTTTTGAATACTAAATGTAAACCAATAAATAATAACTCGGTTAAGGATCATGTGGTGACTACTCCTCTGGTCAGTGATCTAGAGTCCACAGGTAAAACTGTGCATTCTGTCACTGAACAAAAGGATACTACTTCGGGATTGAAGGATAAGATGCTTAAAGAGGATGTGTGCGCTAACGTTGAATAGGACAGTGTTGGGTCGGGTTCACAAACATCTACGTCAGAATCTAAAACTGCTAAACCAACAAACCCTAAACGTGTAAATCATCAAAAACGTGCTCAAAATGTCAAAACAATTAAATTTGTTAAAGGAGGTGAAGCATCTAAGCAGGATAAGAAACAGACCAGCTCCCAACCAGACTCAACCCCTCACAGAAGATCTCCCCACCTGTCGAAGGGAGATCCTGCTATAACTGTGGAAAACGAGGACATATTTCTCCAAATTATCCTCATTATCAGATACGCAGAAGAAAAATTGAGCTTTTTGATAAAAACCAAGATTTTTTTCAAAAATATATCTAATACTCCTCCAAGATACCAAAGTCAAAATAGGCAAGCTCAAAGCGAAGCTGTGTTGCCTAAGACGAAGCCTAGGACTATTAGTGAACCAAAAGTTCATACCATAAGCCAGTCATCTGTTTACCATAAATAGGCCTTACACAAAACTAGTTTTTGGAAAGCAAAATCAAGTAACGTGTCTGACAGTGAGGACAAGAAGAAGAAAGATGTGTCATCGTCCTCTGAAGGTCAGTGGGTTGAGTTCTTGATGAGTGATATCTCTGGGAAACCCAAGCCAATAAAGGCTTGGGTCCCCAACCTGAAATAATAACTTCCATTTTTATGCAGGTTGTCCGCTACAGCGCTATCACTAATACCTGGATTATTGATAGTGGGGCTTCCAAGCACATGACAGGGAATTCGTCTCTCCTTTTCAACGTAAAGCAAATTAACGGAGGACATGTATCGTTCGCAGGCATCAAAGGAGGTTATATCACCGCTCAAGGCGAAGTGGGAAACAAGAAGGTAAAGTTTGACAAGGTCAACTACGTTCCGCAATTGCAAAACAACTTGCTTTCTGTCTCCCAAATTTGTGATAAGGGATTTAAGGTTATTTTTGACAATAAAAAGTGTTACATACTTAAGAAGGAGTATGTCACCCCGGAGGAGCAAGTTCTAATGTCGGCCTCAAGATATAACGACCTGTATGTCTTGGACCTATCAAAAGCCTCCACAACTAAGTCTACTGCTCAGTGTTTCTTGTCCAAAGCTACTAAGAGATATTCAGCTTCCTGGCATAGGAGAATGGGACACATCAATCCCAGAAAGATGAATCATCTGGTTTAGAATGATCTGGTGGATGGAGTTACTGTCAAAAACTTCCAGCTTCCAGACTTCTACATCGCATACAAGAAAGAGAATCAGACGAAGAAGTCTGACAAATTAAAGAAAGTTAATTCTATCAAGATTCCTTTTGAGCTTCTACATATGGATCTGTTTGGCCCTGTCAGCACAAAGAGCATAGCTGGTGATTGCTATTGCTTTGTGGTAATGGATGACTACTCAAGATTCTCTTGGGTGATGGTTCTAAAAGCAAAATTAGAAACATTTGAATCATTCAAACATCTTGTTACCACATTAGAGTCACTCTACAAGCTGAAAGTTAGGAAAATACGTTCAGACAACGGGATAGAATTCAAGAATCAGTGGATGGAGGCATTCTGTCATGAGAAAGGGTTTGTTCATCAATTCTCCTCTGCCTACACTCCACAGATGAATGGCGTTGGTGAACGGAAGAATAGGAGCTTGATAGAAACTGCAAGGACTATGTTAGCTGACTTAAAACTGCCAATTCCATTTTGGAACGAGGCAGTGGCTAATGCATGTTACACTCTAAATCGGGTCTTGGTAGTAAAACGTCATGGAAAAACTTATTATGAGTTGCTCCAGCAACGTAACCCTAATTTAGAGTATCTGGAACCATTTGGCGCACCCTACATGCTGTTAAAGAAAAATCCGACTGGGAAGTTCTGCGAGAAAGTAGAAGAAGGTATCTTCCTTGGATACAGTATACCAGACAAAAGGGTTTACAATAACTCAACTGGTCAGGTAGAAGTGTGGCGCAATTTTGATGTACAAAGATACACCACCCCCTACGGGAAAAGGACCTTCCTTTTTCTTCAACTATGATGGATTTTTTAAATCCTTAACCTACCTGCTTCCCATTCTGATGATGTGTTGGCTACTCACATGATGTACGACGTTCTTAACACTCCTACTCGAGACTCGACATCATCGACTCCATTAGAAGGTTCTACTGGCTCTTCAGGGGGAGAACTAGAGATAAGTGATTCCTCTGATGATGAAGATGCTGAACCTGAAAATGTGAACCAGGAAGAACAGGTTCCCACTGCTGAAAGTACACCTGCGACTGATCCTGAAGTAACTGGAACCTCTAAACCCAGTCTTTCAACAGCTACAGAAACCGAACCTGTGATTCCAAACCTAGATGATGAAGTAGCAGTTCCCACAACTCGTGGAACTAGGATCAACATGAATCTTCCCCTGGACAACATCATAGGGGATATTCTCTCGGGAGTTCAAACAAGAAATCAGCTTTACTCAGCTGATTATGCTGTTGTCATGGAAAAGGGATACATACACGATGTGGCATATCGATGTTTTGTTTCTCAAGTTGCACCCAAGTATGTAAGCGAGGCCTTAAAGGATGACGCATGGGTAGCTGCCATGCAGGAAGAACTCCTACAGTTCAAGAAGTTAGGTGTCTGGACTCTTGTCGACAGACCAAAAGGTGCAAAGATAATTGGCACTAAGTGGGTTCTTCGGTGTAATAAGGATGACCAAGGGGTCATAATCAGAAACAAGGCTAGGCTGGTAGTTCAAGGGTTCAGGCAAGTTGAAGGAGTTGACTACAATGAAGTGTTTGTACAGTGGCCAGGATGGAAGCAATTAGAATCTTCCTAGCCTATGCATCCTTTATGCAGATCAAAGTTCATCAATTGGATGTGAAAAGTGCATTTCTTCATGGTGAGATCCGTGAAATAGTGTACATCAGTTAACTCGAAGGATTCGAGGATCCTTATCGTCGGGATAGAGTGTACAAACTAGACAAGGCTTTGTACGGGCTCCATCAAGCCCCTCGAGCCTGGTATGAGAAACTCTCCACTCATCTGCTGAAACATGGCTTTTGCAGAGGTGATTGCACATTGTTCATTAAGGAAAGGGATGGTGATTTACTACTGGTACAGATATATGTGGATGACATAATCTTCGGTTCCAAGAACGAAGCATTATGTAAAGAATTCGAATCGGTGATGAAAGCTGAGTTTGAAATGAGTGCCATGCGAGAGATGAAGTTCTTTCTTGGTTTATAGGTTGGTCATACATCAAATGGAATCTTCCTGCATCAGACCAAATATGTTGGAGATATCCTTACTCGGTTCGACATAGAAAATGCAACAGTTGCAGGTACTCCACTTGCCACGAACCATGATGTGGCACCCGACGAAAATGGTGATCTGGTAGATGCCACTATGTATCGAGGAATGATCGGATCTCTCATGTACCTTACAGCTTCTCGTCCTGATATTATGTACGCCACGTGTCTCTGTTCTAGATATCAGGTAAAACCAAAAGTAAATCATCTGATTGGGGTAAAAAGGATCTTTCGTCATCTGAAGGGTACTCCAACACTTGGGTTGTGGTATCCTCATGATGATGACTTTGAGCTTACAGCGTATAGTGACTCAGATTATGGTGGTTGCAAGATGAATTACAAGTCAACAGCTGCGGGATGTCAGTTCTTTGGAAGACGATTAGTCACCTGGCAGTGTAAGAAGCAGACGTTTGTTGCTCTGTCAACATGTGAAGCTGAATACGTTGCTGCGGCAAGTTGTTGTTCACAAATCATCTGGATTCAACAGCAAATGCGAGACTACGGTTTGCAATTCTCTAACACCCCTATATTTGTTGATAATTCTGCTGCTATTGCTGTCACAAAAAATCCGGTCCAACACCCCAAAACTAAACACATCGGTATTAAATATTATTTTATACCTGACTGTTTTGAAAAACAATTAATCGACGTTGTTAAAATAAACACGGATTTCCAACGCGCCGACCTCTACACAAAAGCTTTTGATAAACCTCGATTTCAGTATCTATTAGAGGTCAATGGCGTTAAAAAGAAAGATGATGTGATTTCAGACGAATCAAGTTCATAGTCTGACTCTATGTTTTATTTTTTAATTTTCTTTGTTTTCTTTTATTCTTTCTGTCGTTAAAAATTTAAAAAGACAAAAGGATTTTCGGTTTTAGACTTTTAGGGGGAAAATAGTTTTAGTTTTAGTAGTTAGTATTTAATTACTCAAAAAAAATATGGGCGGGCAGATAAGCTGAAAAGCAAAGACATCACATCTGTGAAATCGATTCAACTTAATAGAAAATGATAGTACACAGGCATTGAATTGTTTGGGACACCAAAAGATTTAAAATGTTCTAAAATGTTATATTCAAAGTTACAGAATATTATAAGTTTAAGAAGTCAAAGCCTAATGAGTTGAAAAATGATATTAAGTTAGTCTGCTACTGTGGTTACATAGAGAAAGTAGATCTAGGGGTTGCTAGTCCATCATATGATGTGTCGGTATATTCAACACAATAGATAAGTAGACTTCATTGGTGAACAAATATGAAACTAAATCATTCAACAGGCTGGGGGTTTCCATCTCATCCCAGGTTAACACAATCAACTTATTTCCAATAAGGGATGAAGAGCAAAATAAACGCCACAAATGTGTGCAGACGACCATAAAATAGAGCAAAAAGCATGAAAAAACTGAAACGCAATCAAGCTAAAGATAAATGTTGTTGGTGGGTTATATGTAAAATAATATTGCTCTAACAAGAAGATAGGTTGTGTGCCTCTCTGCTGTGCGATGACACTGACCTGAGGATAAGCACAATCTAAATATTCTAGAATTCATTGTTCTTTGCGCCTCTCTGTTGTGCGATGGGACTGACCTGAGGCTTGGCATCTCTTTGAAAGCTCTTAGAATAGTTTCTTCTTGTCAAAAACCAATAGACCGCTCAAAATTCTCCTAAGGAAAGTTGATTACCATATAAGTGTGGGATCCACAAATTCTTGTTGAAATAATAAACCTAAATAATCACCAATGTATGTCAAAAATCTGTGTATGAATTTAAGTGGACAAATATACTGAAATCATCGTGGCAGCATTCCCCGATGGTCAAAATCAATGTGTATTACATAACAGCTCTAGCATGATTTCCTATTAGTGCTACTGACTCTTAGATGAATAAGACTCTATGATTGGTGAATATAACGTTCTCTGTATCTACGTAAATATAAAAGGTCCCAAATGATTATGTTTATGCCTGTATGATTCCATAAGAATCTTTCTATATAAGATGTAAATGCTTGATGTTGTTCTACTCAGGGGAGAAATCGTTTAAGGAAAGTTAAAATGTTTTCAACCCACCTCAAATGAAAAATACAAAAAGATTGTCTTAAGTTAGTTTGTTTAAAGTTTTCCTTAGTTTTAGTTATATTTGTATCGAGTCGATGTTGGACTATGTAACAAGAGGAAATCTATGAATGTCATAAATTGAACCTAACGTTAATCTAATAAAAGCTTATTTCTGGAATGTTAAAAGGATCACGTCTTAGGTGATCACAAGGTTTTAAAATAAAAGTATCACGTCTGAGGTGATCACAAGGTTTTCAAGTAAAAGGATCACGCCTGAGGTGATCAAACAGTTTTGATTAAAAGGATCACGTCTGAGGTGATCAAAAGTTTTCAGTTAAAAGGATCATGTCTGAGATGATCAATGGTCATAATGTCATATATAAAATTCAAGTTTTGAAAGGTCAGGAAAAGTGAAGTCAAACTCATAAGAATGAGTCAATCGCACGATTGGATCATAAGTATGGACCAATCACACGATTGGACCATAAGTATGGACCAATCGCACGAATGGCCCATGAGTATGAGCAAATCACACGATTGGACCATGAGTATGGGTCAAAGTATACGATTGGATCACAAGAATGAACCAATCGTACGACTAGCTGAAGAAGTTTAAGTCAGTCGTACGACTGAACCTCAGTCGTACGAATGAATCATGCGTATGGGTCCAGTTGCACGACTGAAATACAAACCAATATAAAAGGGGGCTCAGTCGGTCGTAACCTTCCACTCGATTTCAAAAACTCTCAAAAACCGCTGACTGCCCAACCCACCTTTTTCAAATTTTTCCCCGCGATTGACCGATTGCTGTATTACTAACCGATTATTGTCCATCTACAGGTACTATGAGACTGAAATCGTGACAAATAAGGATGATTAATCGAACCAAACTGTCCGAATGGGTTAAAACAAGAACCGAGACAATAAACCCTAAAATAGAACATTAAAATGAACCTAAACGTGCATTTAAAAGATAATAAGTGAAAAATCGAATCCTGGTGCATCAAATGAATCTAATCTTGATGTATAAATGTCTGATTTGACAAAGATTCAAAATTGTGGACTCGCATAGTAGGGTAAGTGAATGGATATACAGATGAACTTCAGTCGCACGATAGAGCCAGACGCATGATTCAATCGCACGATTGAATCAATCGGTGACTCAGTCGCACAACCGACTCAACCGCATGTCATAACATACGACTAAGTTCAGTCGTAGGCTCAATCATATGACTGAGCTCAGTCGTGTGGTTCAATCATACGATTGAACCAGTTAGATACAATCTGTTCTAATTCAAATGTCCATCTTTTTGAACGGATCTAACGTATTTATTACTTGTGTTGCAGCAACATGGCTTAGAGATGGACCATAAGCACTAAGCACAATATATGTGCTTACCTCGATCCTACTTCCTGGAATGCTTCAGAGTTCCCTGGGATCATTGCTTTTCTTAGACATCGAGGATCTACAGAGCCATTTCTACTCCGTGCACACCTTATCGCTCATTGCAGCAGACATTCTGGGAGAATGCTATTATAGATCGCTCTGTTGAGCTGTACAGTATTTGAAGTTCTATCTTTGGCCAAGATATCGATATAGGGGAAGATGACTTCCGGAGAATCTTGGATTTGGTGAGGACGGAGCCTACCCAACCAAGCTACATCCCATGACTGTTCGAGGATGTTTCTTAAGGATCAAGTATGCCGGCGAAATCAATGTCGGCGTGCTAAACAAGAGCAACATGTGCCCACAGTTCAAGTACTTGGCATATGTGATCCTTAAGTGCATTGCCTCCAGGCATGGAGGATTCGATGAGATGAGAGACCAAATCCAGAATGCATTCGTTGCACTGGTACTGAACCACCCGTTCAATTTCTCACTGATGTTCTTCACATACCTGATGGAGAATATAGAGGCTAAAGGGAAGGAAGGCTTCTATATGTACCTGAGGTTTATTTAGATGATCATTGATGAGAAGCTTCCTCACTTGCCCAAGGAGACGGATGATGCGGTGTCCCTGGAGGTTATGGACGACACCACATTAGGACGGATGAAGGTGTACTGGGGGAAGCAGGTGAAGCCCCCGGTTAGGAGATTATTTGGCCACCTGGCCAACGTGGACTACGCGGAGCCTGCTCGAAAGAAGTGGCGTCATGATGATAGTGATTCTGATATTGAGCCCATTATGGTTCAGGATGATGAAGACGACGATGATGATGACCAAGATGATGATCAGAGTGGTGGAGATGTTGGCTCTAGTCAAACACGAGCCACCGACACATCTACTATCTCTCCACCACCTCAGCAGAGCAGTTCCTCAGCTCCCGGTGGATCCAAGCAGGCTGCCATCCACCGGGACTTCTTAGTAGATGAAGAGGAGGAGTCGGATAATGAGCCACTCACTAGGAGAGTCGGTAGCCGAGTTGTGGCTACCGAGAAGGGAAAGGAGGCGGTTGGAGGACGCTAGGCTGGTTCTGAGGGTGGTGATGCCGATGTCATAGACCCATTATATACACCCGACCAGCCGATCAGCTCAGGGGGAGCCCCAATTGCCAAGGGTTCCAGGATGAAACGAATGGCATAACCCTTTGTCAAGAAGGGCAAGAGGTAGAGATTCGTACTTGTTAGTTCTTCCACCTCTGCCACCACCACAGCCACTGCCACCACCACTGTTCCTCACCCTACCACCACCACTTCCACCACTACAACCACCACTTCCACCACTACTACTCCCACCACCACTCATACATTCACACCTACCTCACCCGCAATACCCACATCTGCTCCACCACAACCCATTTCCATCCCTACACCCATATATACCACAGCCACCACTACACCATCTATACCCCAACCTGGGACATCCACCCAGATCCCACCTCCACAGGGATCAACTCTACCCACTGTTGGGTTAGATGAGCAGTTGGCAAGCCTCAACAGGCTGGTGCTCAAGCTGCTAGCTACAGATGATTTGAGGGCAAATCAGATGAATCAGCTGATAGCGGTCAACAACGCTCAGGGCAAGCAGATAGCACAGTTGATAGAGAAGAATGCTGCTCATGAGAGAGCGTTAGCTCGAGCTCACCATGCCCTGAAAACCCAAAATGAGCTATTGATGGCATCCGTAAAGCGGATCGGGGAAGTGGAGAAAAAGAACAAAAAGCTGATGCTAAGGTGGAAGGGGACTAAGGGTGAGCCATTAAGGATCAAGGGTGATGGTGATGATGGTGGAGATGATGATGATGATGATTCTTCGGATGATGAATCTGAAGATGATGATGAGGCTGAAGCGGGAGGAAGTGGAAAAGGCAAAGGAGGTGATGATGACGATGAGGATGATCAGGGAGGTGATGCAACTGCATCAGCCTCGACCCCATCGACACGGGAGAGGCGGATAAAGAGAAATCAAGATCAAGGAGCCTCTTCCTCAACTCCTCAAGCTGAAGAGACACACGACCAAGGGAAAAGTAATAATTAAATGTCTATGTATTTTGAAACCTTTGTATTTAAAGTGGTTATTACATTAATGCAATTAATGAAAATTCATGTTTAATGTCTTGATGAATGATTAATGTATACATTGTCAGTTGTGTAATTGAACAAATACAATTCAACAGATCGATGATTATGATATTTCTCCCCTTCAATAAATCAAGACTCAACTCACAATGATTCTTGATTTGCAAGGGATAGTAAGACGGTCTGTGAGTTACACTTCAGAGGAGGGAGAAATCATCCACGACCTAACTGATAAGCAGCTTGCAGACATGTTCAGACTAAATCCAAACGAGCTTGTCAAAGATGCTCCTGAGGTCGACGTTGTTAGTGATGAAGAGCTACAAGGCGTGGATGAGATCGAGATTGAAGACATCATATCAGAGTATTATCCAGAGTACACTGACCCTAAGGGTAATGTTATCCTCGACCTGGGTGAAACATTTCGCAGTGATACTTTTGGAACTCTTGATGAGAAAGAGAAAGAGAATGAAAAAGAGGAAAATAAAGCCCAAGCCACAGACGCTGATGTTGAGTTAAAGAAGGCTGAATGGGCAGCTTGCTTAAAAGAGATGAGAGCCCTACGAGAACCTCCAAAGCCAAACGCTTACACTAAACTGTACAAGGTCAAGAGACATCAGAAGGTGTCAGGCAAAATCATTAGTTGGGTCTATTTTGAAGATTTGTAGGTATATGCTGTAAAGAAGGAGAAGAGGATTGAGTACTTTAGATTCCCACACGATCTGAAGACTCTTCCCGGTCTTGAGCTGAACAGGTTAGCCTGTTTAGATCTTTTGTATGCCAACTCAAGAAAGATGTCATGTTGGTTAGAGATGGCGCTTAAGAAAGAATACCACACCAGATGAGTGAACTTCAGACCTCAACAACCTAAAAGGTTTGTTTATAGGACTAAAGTTGACCCTAACACTAGGAATCCGAAGGTAGTGCTAAAGTGGAGTCCCCCACGCACAATGTCTAAGATCCCATTATGGGAGATGCCTCAGGACTTCACTCCATACTTCAAATGGTGGTATTACGACTGGAGGATAGGTGAAGCGGTCATAGTCCTAAACAGAGAGTGCAAAATAAAGACTATCAGGGTATTTGACCCGATGTGGCTAACCAACTTGTCTGCTAAAGATGTTTACACACTGTACAATTGGCCAGTGTTCTATGACACGCAAGATATTGTACAACCACTACAATTCCAACACGTTATATGGCCCTGCTTCGCGTTTGAGATTCACACGGGAGTCACAAGAGAATAGAAGTACAAGAAATTCCAGGAATATGTGAAGAATGTTAGACAATAGAATAAACTAGGTCCAAGGGGGAGTTTGTTGATACATTGTACTTAGTTTATATTCTTAAATGTAAATGTCTTTCATTTCTTACACATATGTAATGAAATACGATATGAGTTTTGATGTTGAATTGTCTTTGTTTATATCATATTCATATTGTAATTGGTATTACTTATATTGACGAACATTATATATAGGTTTGAGGTTGTTGTACATAGTTCTGAGTCAATAATGATTCAGAAATATGTTCAACTTAGTCGTGTGGTTATTCATGCTAATGGACCATACTTATGATCCATACGCACGAATGAACCATACCTATGGACCAGTCGTACGACTGAACCAGGTGACTGGATCAGTCCTATGATTGATACATAAGATTGACTCAGTCGCACGACGGAACCTTCGGTCATGCGTATGAGTCAGACGCATGAGTCAGTCGCACGACTGAACCATGGTAATGGTTCAGTCGAACGAATAAACACTGAAAATCTATAAATACCACATAATTCGTGGAAAAACATAACACTTAGAATACTTTCATACCCTAGCCGTCCGGAGCGTCCTAAGTCGCCCATCCAAGTTCATAGTTCGTTCCTGATTGATTCCAACTCATTCTTAACGTTTCGTTCATCGTTAGATCAATCAGGTTGTTCGTTCTCACTGGTTGGATCACCAATCAAATAGAATTCTGCGTAATTTGATCTGATCTCACGCAGAATCCTTTAGTACTCTGTACGAAAACGGTCCTAACATGTATTACATGTATTGAATAAAAATATTGATAACTTAGAAATTATAAAATGATTGAGCAATTTAAATGATGATAAACAAAAGAGTAAATTATTATTTGCATCTCTGAATTTTGTCAATTTTAACTACTTGAATCCTCGATGTTCAAATCCATCTCTTTTCCCCTACTGTTTCATCCACCCACCCACCTCTTCTTCAAATAACCCTAAATCTTTATTTTTATTCACACTCACTCATCAATCGCAGCCGGTCATCACCACTGCCACACCTCCGCTGCTCCTTGCCTGGAATCACCCTCGATTTCTCCTATGACGTGACAAAAACTACCTTGCCAGTGGGTTCAAAGTAGGTCATCATGTTTGAGTTTCTACATATTAGGCTCACTTCGACGTCCATGCTTGATTTGATGAAGGTGGGTCTGCGGGTGGTGGGGGTTAGGGGAAAACAGTGGGCAGGGGTGGGGGATGAAGGATGGGGAAATTATGGAAGAGTTGCTAGTGTTGATGGTGGGTTGATGAGTGCTTGTGGTGGTGCTAAGGCTTTGGTGGTGACCAGAGGTTGTGGTGGTGCTAGGGTTATGGTGGTGTTAGGCATGTGGTGGTGACCAGCGACTGTGGTGGTGCTAAGGCTCTGGCGGTGATAGGGCCGGTGTCGCGATGACAGACACATATGGTGGTGGTGACGGGCGGCCTATTATGGTGGTGGTAGTGGTGGTGGTGCTGATGATGATGATGATGATGGAGATTAGGGAGAAGAGAAAAATAAAAAGTGTAGGATTCTATGTGCCCAAGACACGTAGAATATTGATGCGGTTAGTACGTTATGATCCAAGTCGGGTTATACCCAATAACAAGCTTAGCAAACACCAATTGATATTTAATTGATGATATGATCATACAATTAAATATTTACACCAAATTTGGAAAATGGGTTTTCTAAATAAATTGCATATGAGATGGAACAAATTATAAGGATAATTTGTTGATGAGTTTATTGTCATTCTTGTCATTTAAAAGGGGTTTAAATAACACTAATAACATATGAGTGTACTTTAATTAAATTGTTTAATTAAAGAACATATATGTCACATTTATAAAACAAGTCTAGATGATGACCTTTTATTATGTTATATATGACTAGTTAAAAGAGTTGTGTGTTAAAAATTGCAAGGAGGGAAACTCCTTTTGAATCCATTTTGGCTTCCCCCTCCCTTGTTTTTTTATTGGACCCTTTATGTCTTGGACATAACACAACATTAACTAGACACACACTCTTTCTTTTCTCTCCATCCCAAGACATGCAAACTTGAAAAAAACACTCTCTACTCTTCTCTCTTGTTTACGGAAACAACAGCCCAGAAAAGAGGGTTTTTGGAGCTGACTTTGGTGTTATTTCTCCCTAACAAGAAGGGTTTTTGCTTCAAGGCTTGGGGTATAAACACTTGAGGATTTCTTACTTGAAGTCTTGGTGGTTTTGGAGCATCATTCAACCTTTCCTTAGTCTTTTTTTTTGCTGCAGAAAGGTAGTTGTTCACAGCTCTATGTAGCTGTGATTTTATGCTCATTAACATATTGTTCATAGCTTGATTGTTCACATATAATGATCCTTTTGATTTGGGTTTGTTTTCCATCTTAAAACATCACTAAGAACATGAAATTTTCAGCCTTTAAAATCGGTTTTAAAAGCTACATATCCACTGCGTTTTCTGAAAGTTTAAATGGTTAAACATGGATTTTGTGTTCTAGCAAACCCGTCAATGGCATCAAGAGCCGGTTATTTGGATGACTTGCTTGTTTTGTCCTTAAAATTGGTTTTAAAGGATGATAATAAACTTAGTATAGGCTGATTTTGGGCTGCTAAGTTCATATGATATGAAACCCTAATCTTTCAAAGTCATATCACACATGCTTGTGATTAAACTTTGAAAGATATACATGTTTATTGTTTGTTTTGTTTGGACAAAATAAAACCCGAAATTTCAGTTTATGTTGGCTGAAATTTCGTGGTTTTAAGTGGGGTTTTCATTATACTTTTGGATGATATGATCATTGGTTGTTTATGTGCATAACTAGCATTTGGCCTTGTGTTTTTTGGATGAATGCATTGGTTGTTTTGGCTTATTCAATGGGTTGTATATTATTTTATTTGTGCTTTGTATAAAAGGTGTAATTTATTTATTATTGGGTTGTAATAAATAGATTAGGTGTATTTTTTATTTTACTAGATATCATGTATTAGGACTTTATATCTTGTAATATCAAGACATATGCCTTGGAAGCACAAAGGAAGACACAAAAGAAACATGGAGCATTTTGGATGCGGTTTCAAGTGGGAGGATTTTGGAAGCTTTCTATGTGTTCTCTTGTTGTAACCTTAGAAAAGACCAAAAGACAACACTTGTGATGGCAAACAAGTGTTGTCAACATAAGGGCTATGGTTATGCACATATGGTTGTTAATGTTTATGCTTGGTTGAATGTTTGTTGTTTGAATGTATGGTTGATATTTTGACATGCGTTACAAACTAATTAACCAAATTAACAAGCTAAAAATGATGGTTCTTAATCATTAAAAGTTAATAAAAGGTTATTAAAATGATTTAATGATTTTAAAGATTAAAATAGGTTTTAATCAAAGGACCATAGGGTACCTTGTATTTGAAAGCATGCAAATACAAGTACATAGAGTTTTCTAAAATAGAATTATGAAATCTCTAAACATTTGAAAAACAAGATCAACACCATCCTTTTACACAACACTTAAGTCACTTGGGAACTCTTAGTGGGATAAAGGTCACCTAACCATTTTGAGGGAACTTATGACTTAAGGTGAGAATGCAAAATTCGTGGGATAAAGGTCACCTAACCACTCATTTTGGCAAACTCACATGTGTGTGTAAGTAGGATGTCTTGATTTGCAAACCATGTTAAATGGATCACCTACAATATGGTTTCCAAATGGTGTTGATAGGATTAACATGCCAACTTTACATATGATGTTTAAAGTCGATCCCATACCTCTAGAAGTTGCAAGTGGTTGCAACCGTCAATCGTTGACCACCTTATTAATTTAAATCGTGGGATAAAGGTCACCTAACCACAATTTAAATGTAATGTTGGGTTCTAGATTTTAATATAAAAATGACCTTAAAAGGCATTAATTATTAAAAATAGCAATATCGAAAATACTAAAATAGATCTTTGTTAAATTTTGTAGATGGCCACCAATAATGAAAATCACGATAACTCATCCGCGTCCAACCAATCATTACGAGCGATCCTCCAAAAGGAACGTCTAAATCATAACAACTTTATTGATTGGTATCGAAACTTGAGAATCGTTCTCAAGCAAGAGAGAAGATCATATGTTTTAGACGACCCTATCCCTGATCAACCTACCGAGGATGATGAGGAGGCCAATAACGATTGGCTGAAATACACTGAGGACTCCGTCCAAGTGTCTTGTCTCATGCTAGCGAGCATGACTCTGGATCTCCAAAAGGAGTATGAACATCACGGAGCTTAGGACATGATAACCCAGCTGAAGGAAACGTTCCAACAGCAAGCAAGGGTTGAGCGCTTCGAAACGGTTCGAGCACTCCATGCATGTCGTATGGACGACAACCAATCTGTTTCATCTTATGTACTTAAGATGAAAAGTCATATTGACAGCCTCGAGAGGCTAAATTGTCCCGTCTCGAAGGAATTGGCCACGGATTTGATCCTAAATGGCCTAACCAAGAAGTTCGAGACATTCGTGTTGAACTACAACATGAATACATGGGAAAAAAGCATTGGTGAGCTTCGCTCAATTCTCAAAACGGCCGAGGCGGCCATGGGTAAAAGCGTTTTACCCGTTCTCACCATCAATGAAGGTGGGAACAACAAAAGGCCTCATCCCGCACCCAAGGCAAAGGTTTCCAAGGGTAAGGGACCCGTTTGGGGAAAAGGGAAAGGGGTGGTAAGGGTACCACCCAAACCACAAGAGAAGAAGCAAAAGGTTGCTACTAATGACCCATGCTTCAAGTGTGGGGAGATAGGACATTGGGCAAGGAATTGTCCTGTCCATCTCCAAGAGTTGAAAGCAAAGAGGGATGCCGGGCAGACCTCAGGTACGATATACATGATTCATATTGATCTTAATGTTACATCTTCTAACACATGGGTATTGGATACCGGATGTGGAACTCATATTTGCAATTTGTTGCAGGGGTTCACAAGAAGTAGAGACTTCAAACAAGGGGATGTTAGCCTCTTCATGGGCAATGGAACTAAAGTCTTAGTTGAAGCTCGTGGGGACTACATCCTAAGACTTCCAAGTGGCTTGGAAGTTATTTTGAAGAATGTTTTGTATGCTCCTATTTTGACTAGGAACATTATTTCTGTATCCCAATTAAGACATTATGATTATGTATTATCCTTTAATGAAAATGATATTCATGTTTCTTTGAATGGTATGTTCTATTTTAAAGCTATTCCCATTAATGGTATTTATGAATTGGTTCATGAAAATACTTTAAATAGTTCATTGTACAAAACTAACACCAAGAAACTCAAGTTGGACTTGAGTGATACCTATCTTTGGCATTGTCATCTTGGTCATATAAACAAGAAACGTTTACAAACACTTAAAAAGAATGGTCTTTTAAAAACAAATGAATGTGATTCATTTGATGTTTGTGAATCTTGTTTACAAGGTAAGATGACTAAGGCACCCTTTAGTGGAACTACCGAAAGGGCAAAAGATTTATTAGGAATCATACATTCGGATGTATGTGGTCCATTTAAGCCAATGACTAGGAATGGTGAAAGATACTTCATTACCTTTACCGACGACTATAGTCGCTATGGGTATGTGTACTTGTTAAGGCACAAAGATGAAGCTTTTGAAATGTTCAAAATCTTCAAGAATGAAGTAGAAAATCAACTCAATAAGTCAACTAAAATTCTCCATACCGATAGAGGAGGTGAATACCTAAGTGATGTTTTTCAAGATCATCTTAGGAGTTGTGGGATTGTCTCACAACTCACTCCACCTGGAACACCACAACATAATGGTGTGTCTGAGAGGAGGAATCGAACCTTATTGGATATGGTCCGATCTATGATGACTAGAAGCACATTACCTCTATCATTTTAGGGTTTCGCTTTGCTCTCCGCGGCCCGTATTCTAAATATGGCCCCAACCAAAAAGGTGGAAAGGACAGCTTTTGAGATATGGCATGGAAGAGTTCCATCCCTATCATACTTAAGGGTTTGGGGATGTGAGGCTTATGTTAAGACTCCCACCCCAAACAAATTAGAAGTCCAATCCACCAAGTGTATCTTTGTTGGATATCCTAGAGATTCTATGAGATATTATTTCTATGATCCACTGGAACAAAAGGTGTTTGTTTCCAGAAAGGGTGAGTTTTTAGAAGCAAAGTTCCTTATGGAAGGAGCTGGCAGTAGAACAGTGGACCTTGAAGAGGATCAAGAACCACAACCTGATGCACGTTTGGTTGAAACTAGCACTCAACATGAGGATGTTGAGGATGATCAAGGGGTTGATCAATACACACAAGACGTTCGCAGAAGTGGTAGAACTAGTAATCCATCTGAAAGATATGGATTTTTCATGGATGGATTCTATGTGGTAGATTCAGATGAACCGACCACATACCATAATGCAATGTCCAATTCGGATTGTGACAAATGGCTAGATGTCACACCCTCAAAATCCACGTGCGGAATTCTACCGCGAGGCATGTGAACAAACCAGGATCACAGTCAATAGTTACTTGGAACGACTCTATATGCAACGTTTAACATAACAAACCAAAGTTTAAACTTTATAATTCATGCGGAAGCGTTTAAACAAATAAAACAAACCCAAAATATAAAGATAAACATATATATATATATATATATATCATTGTTTAAGCGTTAGGATGCATGCTTGACCCGTGTAGTGCTCCTAACAGCAGTCCAGATTAATGACCTGAGAATAGCATACTAAAAGTCAACACACGGTTGGTGAGTTCAAGAGTTTGCGTTTAAACATAACAGTTTAACAAAAGTGTATATCAACCCAATGGTTGGTAAGTTCAAGAGTTTGCGTTTAATCATAACAGTTTAACAAAAGTGTAATCAACCCAATGGTTGATTAGTTTAAGAGTTTGCAGTTAAACATCCCAGTTTAACAATAGCGTGTATCAACCCAACGGTTGATCAGTTCAAGAGTTTACAGTTAAACGTCACAGTTTAACAATAGCGTATATTTAAGCATGTGCATTGTAATGGCTAGCTAGCCCATTCACAAATGATATTAAATAGTGATTTCGACATTGAAGCTGACTGTGTTATGTTTGCCTCCAGCCACGATGTCATATCGTGACAAATGTTCATAGGACAAATTGCACCCGACTGACCTCGAGTCACACAGGTGGGGCTCGTCACACCCAGTAGTACTACCCAACTTTCCCCGCTATCCAATATTAACAATTCGAAAGTGTGAGGACTTTTATCATAATAAACAACACTATATTAATATCCATACACATCTTAGATATATATAAAAAGCTTTTGTAACATTACCAGTATGCTATCTCCCCCAAAAGAGTTTTAATAAAATAGTGGGGCATGAACTCACCCAAAAGAGATTTAGTAAAACAGTGGGGCATGAACTCACCCAAAATAGATTTAGTAAAACAGTGGGGCATGAACTCGCCTCGGTTCTCGTGTGATGTTGATAAGCTAGTAAATTCCTCCTAAGGAATTATAATTCACATAAGTAATTTAAATACAAATTCATAATCTGGTGTTCAATTGATCTAGGGTTTGGTTTTTCGAGGATTTGTTATAAATGTTAAATCATTTAATTATTGTTGTTAATTCTTTAATAATTAAAGATTTATATAAAATTTAAATAATGATTTTAACATATCATTATATTCTAAATAAATTGTAAACGTTATTTAAACATGTAAGTTTATATTTGATTTTGTAAGATTTTATAAATATTTAAATTTATAAAATCTAATTTGTATTTTATATTATCGGGATTAATCCATAAATAATATAATGTCCGTTAATGATTCAATGATTTAAATTATTATTAAAAATCCACTTTTATAAAGATTACAATTTATTACATATGTTTTATAAATAAATAAATAAGGTTTTAAAGAAGTAAATTTCCAGAAAATAATTATTTAATTTCTAAAACAAATAAAGTTTATAAAAATTATTTTTAAAATTTTTAGAAATTTTTCTGTATTTTTAAAAGTATTAAAAAGCTATTAAAAAAAATGTTGGGGGCCGGGTTCGAACCCGTGACCCCCGGTTCCATCCCACACGCACCAAACCACTGAGCCAAGGGCTCACCCGCGTTTAAAAGCCGGTTCCATTTTCTTTTAACATTTGTTTTCCAAAAACCCCCAAATCAACCAAGAACCCTAGTTCGTTTGATTCAAAATTGAACCCCGATATGATCTTAATAATGAAATTAAACATAGGGGTTTTAATCCCCATGTGATTTCGAGTCTGTGGACACCCTCAATTACCTGTTTTGTGTTCGAATCGATGATCAATGCTCGATGAACAGGTCGCGACCAAGATGGGTTTGAATCGATGTTCAAGTGATGATTATAATCGAATTGCTCGCATAGGAAGCTTCTATAGGTGTTAAGAGTAGATAACACTCTGTTAATTTAGGTTTATAACGCGTTTAAGTAAGGTTTCAATTGAGTTGCAGGTTCGCGATAGAGGTGTTGATCAAAGGTGATGTTTCAGTGTTTTTGAGATCAAATTGAATTCACCATCAGCTTATAAACGATCAAATGATCGTGAGTGCGTATTTGATTTGATTAAAATTATGATTTAGTGGGTGATCGTGGGTATACTTTCGGTCGATAATGGGGTGGTCGGGTTGGGTGGGTATAGCACTACCATTTCTTAATTAAAAGTTGGTCCAGGTTCGAATCATTCACGAGATAATGTTGGTGGCTTTTTATTGGGTTGAAATGATGTATTTTGTCCGTTGGTTCATCGTCGGAGTTAGGCCGGAAGTTGGCCGGAACAGGGGTCGACGGGCGGGTGGTTTGGGTTTTCAAAAAATTACAGAATGGTCCCTGTAGTTTGATGTTTTATTATTTCATGATTTAAGTTTATAAAACAAGTTTTAGAAATTACAAAACTAACCCTGGACTTTATTAAATCAATTTAATAATTTTATAAATTATTATTAATAACAATATTTTCATTATTATTAATATTATCATTATTAACATTATTATTTTTAATAATAATAATATTATTATTATTGTTATTATTTTTATTATTATTAACATTATCATTAAATAAAAATATAAAAATAAACTATAAATTCACATAAAAAATTTTATTAAATCATGAAAATTTTCGGGTTGTCACACTAGAAGCCATGAACGTTGAGATGCAATCCATGTATGACAATCAAGTTTGGGAACTTGTTGTACTACCTCTTAATTCCAAGGTAGTTGGAAGTAAGTGGGTTTTCAAGAAGAAAACCGATATGCATGGAAACTTGGATACTTATAAAGCTAGACTTGTAGCAAAGGGTTTCACTCAAACTCAAGGGGTTGATTATGATGAAACCTTCTCACCTGTTACGATGCTAAAGTCTATAACGATATTGTTTGCCATAGCTGCTTATTATGATTATGAGATTTGGCAAATCGATCCAAAACATCCTAATAAAGTATGCAAGTTAAAGAAATCAATCTATGGATTGAAACAAGCATCTAGAAGCTGAAATCACCGTTTTGATGAGGAAGTAAAGAAATTTGGCTTCATCAAAAATGCTGATGAGGCTTGTGTGTATAAGAAGGATAGTGGGAGCACAATAACTTTCCTAGTATTGTATGTTGATGACATACTACTATTTGGAAATGATATTCCAACCTTGGAAGGTATAAAAACCTGGCTTGGAAGTTGCTTTTCCATTAAGGATTTTGGTGAAGCCGCCTATATTCTGGGAATAAAGATCTATAGGGATAGATCAAGGCGGTTGATTGGTTTGAATCAAAGTACATACATTGATAAGATCTTGAAAAGGTTCAAGATGGAAAACTCTAAGAAAGGTACCGTACCTATTCAAAGAGGAACGATATTGAGTATGACTCAATGTCCAAGCTCAAAGGATGAGCAAGATAAAATGAAGGCAATCCCATACGCATCTGCTATTGGATCCATCATGTATGCAATGATATGCACTCGACCGAACTTGTCATGTGCCTTAAACATGACAAGCCGATACCAGCAAAATCCTGGAAACGGTCATTGGATGGCTGTTAAAAATATACTCAAGTACCTAAGGAGGACAAGAGATATGTTCCTAATCTATGGATCTGGTGATGAGGAACTCATTGTAAAAGGTTACACAGATGCGAGTTTCCAAACTGACCGTGATGATTCACGGTCACAATCGGGATACATTTTCATTCTAAATAGAGGAGCGGTCTCTTGGAAGAGCTCCAAGCAGGATGTGGTGGCTCTATCAACTACAGAATCAGAATACGTCGCCGCCTTATTGGCAGCTCAAGAAGCTGCATGGCTGAAGAAATTCATTGCCGATCTAGGGGTTGTCCCTACCATTCAGGACCCCCTAGAGATCTTTTGTGATAACGAGGGTGCGATTGCTCAAATCAAGGAACCCCGTGCTCATCAAAAGACTAGGCATATTGAGCGGAGATTCAACTACATACAAGATGAAGTTGAAAAGGGAAAGATATGTATTCGCAAAGTTCACACGGATCAAAACATTGCGGATCCTCTCACGAAGCTCCTTGAAAAGGCAAAGCATGAAGGTCATACTTGTGCCATGGGACTTCGATATTCTAGTGATTGGATTTGATCTGTGAATTTTGTATTTGGATATGTGGATCTCTTTATTATTTGAATAAAATTATTTGGTTATAACGTTTCAATTAATGTTCCAATTTAGCATGTTTAATCCATGAGTAAAATGTTTACTCTAAATGTCCGTAGTCGTTCAGACTTGTGGGAACAAGTATGAGGGTAAGATTATTGTGAACTTGGATTGGTTGATATTCATAAGGGTGAATATAGAGCAATGGGTTGCTACCAAGGTTCATAGATATTTGTGGGATACAAATATTGGACTAACCCGCATCTCAAATTTTACTACATGGAATCTTATTGATTGATCATAAGTAAATTTGAGTAAAGGCGAATATCATTTGGTATCCTCCGACCTGAGATACATATTGGGTTTTGATATTCACCAAGTATTATACCTTGAGCTAATTCTTCACTGTCCTGAAATAGTGGACAGTAATAAGGGTATGTTCAGATATAACACGAGGTGTTTGTGAGAAACGTATGTAGTCAAGATGGAATTTATTCCTCTTATTCGTTGAGAGTTAGATGTCTAAGGCCTGATTAAGTTAAATCAACAAGGAATGATCATTCTGTGTCCTTGGATTTAACATGACATCTGTAACAAAAGGATAGATAATTGATTCACCTAAATCATTTCAAGTAGGGTACTTGAATGGGATGATGTTATTGAATGGCTATAAGTCATGCGTATTAAGGGTAGTAAACCGTTGTTAGGCGGTATTTACTGCTTGCATCAATCTTCTATGAATCTTGGGCAAGTGGGAGATTGTAGGATTCTATGTGCCCAAGACACGTAGAATATTGATGCGGTTAGTACGTTATGATCCAAGTCGGGTTATACCCAATAACAAACTTAGCAAACACCAATTTATATTTAATTGATGATATGATCATACAATTAAATATTTACACCAAATTTAGAAAATGGGTTTTCTAAATAAACTGCATATGAGATGGAACAAATTATAAGGATAATTTGTTGATGAGTTTATTGTTATTCTTGTCATTTAAAAGGGGTTTAAATAACACTAATAACATATGTGTGTACTTTAATTAAATTGTTTAATTAAAGAACATATATGTCACATTTATAAAACAAGTCTAGATGATGACCTTTTATTATGTGATATATGACTAGTTAAAAGAGTTGTGTGTTAAAAATTGCAAGGAGGGAAACTCCTTTTGAGTCCATTTTGGCCGACCCTCCCTTGTTTTTTTATTGGACCTTTTATTTCTTGGACATAACACCACATTAACTAGACACACACTCTTTCTTTTCTCTCCATCCCAAGACATGCAAACTTGAAAAAAACACTATCTACTCTTCTCTCTTGTTTACGGAAACAACAGCCCAGAAAAGAGGGTTTTTGGAGCTAACTTTGGTGTTATTTCTCCCTAACAAGAAGGGTTTTTGCTTCAAGGCTTGGGGTATAAACACTTGAGGATTTCTTACTTGAAGTCTTGGTCATTTTGGAGCATCATTCAACCTTTCCTTAGTCGTTTTTTTTGCTGCAGAAAGGTAGTTGTTCACAAGAGCTGTGATTTTATGCTCATTAATATATTGTTCATAGCTTGATTGTTCACATATAATGATCCTTTTGATTTGGGTTTGTTTTCCATCTTAAAACATCACTAAGAACATGAAATTTTCAGCCTTTAAAATCGGTTTTAAAAGCTACATATCCGCTGCGTTTTCTGAAAGTTTAAATGGTTAAACATGGATTTTGTGTTCTAGCCAACCCGTCAAAAAGTGTGTGTGGGTAGGTGGTGAGAAAGAGGGAGAGTATAAAGTGTTTAGAAGGTGAAGAGATAAGATGGTTTAGTGGGTCCCACAATTTTGTTAAAATAATTTTGGAGTAGTTTAGAAATTTTAACAAAGATTTTAACAGAAACAATATCGGTGTTAGTCATATGTACTCAAATGAAGACAAAAATGAAACGTTAGGGGGAAAAGAGATGAATTTAAACATCGAGGATTCAAGTAGTTAAATTTAACAAACGTCAAGGATGCAAATAGTAATTTACTCTAAACAAAATTTTGAATTTAGGAAATTCAAAATAAGGGTGATGAGTCACCGGATAATGATAGTGTCTCGTCATTTAATATGATAAAATTACAGGATAATTATAGTGACTCGTGTCTAATCAAAACATTTATTTACTATATGGTACAAATTTTGTAAATATAGTTTTTCTGGTTTTTTGCATCTTGTTTTAGACTAGAATATTTATTTATATTTACACAAACCTGATATCAATTATTTACATGTGTTTTAATGAAAATTTAATTAAATACAGAAAAAACCATTGGTAGAAAGGTGCATCAGTGATCCTTTAATGAAAAGTGTGTCATTGATATTATGAAGGTATCTACCACTAAACTCAATCGGCAGTCCATCGCTGATACTTTCTTTGGTAATCCCTCGATAAATATTATCACTAACCGGTCGTTAAGTATATTACCTTCACCATGTTTTCTAATGGATTATATACAAAACCCACCTACACCAAGTGATTTATGATAGATGCATACATCGTTGAAAGCCTTCTTGTGTAATAAATGAGTTTACATTTTCGTTTCACTAGGTTGAACTAAAAGAATGTTAGGTTTTTAACTAAAGAATATAGATCTTTTTATTTTCAAAATTGAACCACTAGTACAAAACCATTCTTTCGGAGCGATGAACTCGATTTTATAAATCGGTTTTGGACCGGTCTGATAAATAGGAATAAGAAAAATCTATTTATTTTTTAATGAAGTCTTACAAACCGCTCTAAGAAAAGTGAAAACCACTCTAAAAGATTAGAGCTGGAAAAAAATTACGCTAGCTTGTGTCTCTGGCCACCGGAATCTTCCCTCGGTTCTAGAATCTCAACCATCATCATTTGTTAACTGTGACAACTCTGAAAACAATAAACGATTTTATTTCAAAACATTATACATTATTATACATATACATGTCATACTTATATATTTTTTACGTATGCATGTTTTGCATGCTTATAAATAGAACTTTTACGTATGCATGCCTACATGCAAATACAAAAATGGAAAATCTACGTATGCATGCATATATATTAAGAACAACTTACGTGTACACGCATGTATATATTAGGAATTCACGTATGCATGCATGTATATGGAGATTTCATATGCTTGCATGCATGTAAAAGTTCAAGTATATATGTTTTGCATGAACATATATATATATTCTATTTTTGCATAGCCATGAATATATGTTTTGTTATGGTTATCTAAAACACTAAATGTAGATATAGAAACTACGCGTGTAAACGAAAAATTTGGTACCACAACAACATGATAACCTAACCAAAACATCACAACACAAGTTAACAATTATACCACTCGGATAATTGGAACCACAATCACCAAACCAACCGGTCTAAACCATAAACACCACACAACACCACAACCCGCCACCCCATCACCCTAGAAATACCACAACTCGCCACCACATCACCCTAGGGAACCCTATGTGGCATTCCCTCGATTGCTTAGGGACACCAAAATGCCACCTTATGTTCCTAGTCAACAACTATTATCATTACTAGGTGATTATGTGTATTATTCTAAGATTACATGCATCCCCCTTCGGCCGATTAACATGCATACATCCTAAGTCACATGGGACACCATCATTGTGAAATGGAGGTGGCAACTTCATGAGGGTTCTCGGCCAACCTCATGCATGAACCATACAACACTAAGCAATCTCCCAAACCGCCACCTATCACACCTAAGGGGGGACACCTAGCAAAGCTAGATGGGTGATTCACCATAGCTAGGGATAGCTTCATGATTATGTTAGAAAGAGGCGGTTGACCAAGGGTTATATACAACCCATCGGCAACTTCAAACACACACAAACATACCACAACCGCAACCATCACCCTTGTTCTCTTTCTCTCGGGATTTCTTTAGAACCTCACCACTTTCAAACCACAACCATCGAGCACCACCACCTTTACTCCACTGGCTCACATACAAACAACCAACACCACCGCACCACTCCTCTCGGGTCTCACAACAACAATCAACAACCACACCAACATCACCAACCGCAACCATCACCTTTCATTACCTTGTGATTCCCTCTCCATCTCTCGGTTCTACACATAAAACAAACACCCAAGTTAATTATCCTCTCAAACCAAGAACTCAAGACAAGGGTAAGAAATTTCTAAAGTATTTTATATCAAAGATTTACATATGTGATACAAACACATATAGAAAATAGTTTTGGTATATATACACCAAAACAAACCTCAAAAGATTTTAAAAACTCTAAATTCCATCAAATTACAGTAACAAAATTTGAAATCTTGTGACAAAGAAGGATATTTTGGAAATTTATGAAATTTAATCATGTAATATCAAGGAAAAATAGGTAAAATACTAAATAATTGTGATTATGGGAATAAACATTGAAAATATTTATTTAGATACTGAAACATTATTCTAACAAAAATTATAAATAAAGACAATTTATACAAAATTGTTTTAAATAATGAAATAAAGAAAATACTTAAAAATATAAAATAATTCGATAAAATTCTGATAAATTCACAGAATAATAATTTTGAGGTATAAAAGTCTCTGAAATTATTTCAGAATTTATCTCTTTATTATAATTGAGATATGAATATTTATGTGTTCTGCAATAGGAAAATCGAAATAAATACTTAAGTTAGATAATAAAATCTGAGAAAATCATGGATACAATATTAAATCTGAATCAACATAATATATAAATTAATAATTTTTGGAGTTATATAACTATTTTTTCTAAATATTAAGATTATTGTAAAATTTACAGAAACTGATATTCTATGATTTAGACTTTCATATATTTATATGATGTTCTATTTTATGTATTAAACTTTCTGTAAAATTTTAGCAATTTATGGACTACAGAAACTATTTTCATTGAATTTTGGGAATACTATAGAAATTACAGAAAAGAATCTGTTGGGTATTAGATGTTATAAAAATTATTAGATGTTACAAAATATTGAAATAACATTCTGTAAAATTTTGGTGATTTTTAGTAGTCATAGATAATTTTGGTGATTTATGGAGACTTTGGACTAATTAAAAGTATTTATGTATAGTAAAATAAATGTTGGGAAATTTATGATAACATCATTTATCTATTTTACAGCTGAACTTTCAAAAGTTAATTATATCTGAGGTGCTAAAAATTTTAAAGAAATTTTTATCTAACTTATAAATTATTTTATAGGTTATCGTTTGGAGACACGGTGAGATTCATAGCCCCATTTTCAACCCTTTTGGTATTTGTAATGATTTGGGGGAAAAAGCATACTGATTACGTTGATGTGTTATTTTGAAAATATTTTGAGACTTACTGTCATTTGTGATATAACTATTAGTTCGAATGAGGAACCGTCTGATAATATTAGTAGCGATACTTAGGAGAATATTTGCACCAACAGGATGAGTGTTATGATGCTATTTTCCTGCACCTAACCGAATGGGGGTTGAGATGTAATATTATCTAATTTTGTGAATATTCGTGACAGTATGATTATGTTGTGTACAGGTTTGGTTGTAATTGATACATCAATAAAAGTTACTTTGTCTGGAAATAAACCTATGTTCTCACCAACTTTTGTTGACTATTTTGAGTATGCTTTTTCAGAAAACGATGACTAATACCTTTGACTTTAGTTTTGAGGTTCACAACGGTTGGGGAGAAATTGTTGGAAGGGTTTGCGTTACACTAACAGTCAACATAGTTGACTATAGTGTGTATGTTGACGCACACTTCCACCGTATCTGAAGACATGCAGTAGTTTAATCAAGTTGTAAAAAGATTATATCTAATTTTGGAAACTTATGTATAAGATGTAATCTCGAATATTATAAATAAATGCATGTCCTACTTTATTGTTTTAAGTGTGTATGTTTATTATTTACTCCGCTATAATTAATGGACTCTGATCGAACGAGTCACACCCGAACCGCATTTCACGCTTCCGCCGGGATGTGACATTAACGGCTCCAACCTACACCAAAAATGAACATAAATTCGACAATTTGCTAATTTTTGGTAGTCTCATATGCACCATATACATGAGTCATCGTCATCTGAATTCTTCAAAACCACCACGGTTATTGTTGAACAACTCACAATAGCACCATAAACAACCACTTGCACCACCATCAACCATCAAACGAGCAACCAGCTACAACCCAAGCTTTCTATCAAAATATTTTAGTCGTCGGATCTGGCAGAAAATAACATGCAACCAAAAGATATTTTTCATTAGTTATTATATTAAACCACAGGAAAACGGTCTCATTAGACAAACTTGCTGTTAACGCAGCCACCTCTCGAGGATCAAATTTTCTATTATTGAAAACCCTTTTATCGCTATTGTGAAGACCACTGTAAACCAGTTATCACCGCAAATCTATTTTGATGTTACAACCTCGGTTGTAAAAACTATAACTTTCTTCCTCATTGAGTGAGCCTCTCTTGTTTTTGAATTTAAAATGAAACGTGCAAACTGATTCAAAAAGCTAGTTGGTGTGTTTTGAAGTTTGAAATTCAACCTTATGGAAAGGTTTATTTTTAATCGCTTCACAAAATTTAAACCAAAACTGCTTCACAATATGCTTTATCTAAGGTGGTTTTAAGCAATTTTTATATTAACAATGTTTTTTAAAGCGGTTTTTCTAAGAATCCTTCTAAAAAAACTTATTTCGTTTGCCTCAATAAACATGTTATGAACAAGCGAACAGTGAAATTCAGATCATGTACAACTGTCCCATGTCGGGATACCATTCATAAATAGTTATTAAACACTTTTATTACTTAAGTACTCGAATTAAAATACAAATGAAGAAACAAGTACTAGATGCAAAAACATGTAGATATAATGTAAATAGAAAGAACACAAGAAAGGTGGTTATATGATACATGTGAAAGTTAAATATATTTTGGTAGTTTTCATATAGATTCAATTTAAATTGGTTATTACTTCTACTAACTACACAAACAAAAGGTAAGTGCATCTATCATATGGTAATATAGCGCTGGTAAGAATCGAGTATCAATCCATGGACACACCGAGCCTACTTAATAACCTTCATAATTAACTATTGAAATGATTTTTGTTTTGAGAAAATGATAAGTTCCATTGATGTAAGCAAATTTTTAAGATTTTTAAAACAATAAGTAAAAGTAAATTTGAGACTTTTGGATTTAAAACAGGGAATTAAGCTCATTCTAATTAGATTACACTTATATAACTATGATGAATGGTGTGGTATGATTAAAGATATAAGTTGAGATAGTTATCTTAATGTTTGTAAACATGAGCCATCACGAATTTCTTGTAAACTGGCTCCGTAGTGATAAGGAAAGACGCGTCGAGCCACTTACAATGCTAACCTCCATGCCACTAGTGATGTAGGTAATATTTGTGCACCCTTTTAACATACGATTTCTAAAAATATTTCTTAATGTTAGAAAGAGAATTGATCAAGTTCTTTTTGTAAAATACTTTAAATAAAAGAGAACCCGTAAATGATTAGAAAGTTAAGGTGATATGATTTCTAATAACGAATTCTAGTTCATTAGCCATGGATTTATTATGAAGATCGGTTTCACGAATAAAACTTAGTTCATACGTTTTCAAACCTTGTATGCCATTTAAAATTACAAATCATAACTTTATAACTTCTTGTTCAAATATAGATGCTACGCATCAAAAGTTTACCCAAGTTTACCATAACATTAACATAACATAAAACACACTATTAGTTTATCACAAATTACATGAGTTTCATCCAATTAAGATGACAATAAGAGTTTAGCTCATAATGAGTATAACAACATACAAAATTAAAGATAGATATGAAATTATCAGTGAAATGAAACATCAAATCGGTGATCCACAATGGATGATGTTTAGACAATCCCAAGCTCTTTTTAAGTGTTGCATGCACCTCTCGAGCCTTTAAAGGGTCTTCAAGTCTTTAAGAGAAATGATTAGATTTTCCTTTCACCAAAAGCTTCCTAAAATATCATAAATAAGCCTCTATTTATAGGCTTTCTACAGTGTTTAATCATGTCCCCGTGCTAGTATGATGCTTACAAAACTTGGTCAGTTTTTAAATGCAAAGGTTGGTCGGGCACGGCCCCGTGCGTGATGGGACACAGCTCCGTGCTTGTTTTTACTGGATAGTACTTTTTTCATGTCAACTTTAAACATGGGGGTGTGCTAATTTTAGCACAAGGGTGTGTTACGTGCTGGGCATGGAGGCGTGCTTATTGAGGCAGGGCCCTATGCTTGGATTTAAAAGCTTGGTTTTATTCAAATTCTTGTTAAGTATGTTTCTTTTGTCCATATTGGCCTTGTAAACACTTGAAAACATAATTTAACACTTTTAAGTTCATTTTCATTATTTTAAGCAAGAGATTAAGGAATAATTAATGTGCTTTTGATATGTTTTCTATGTATAATTTAAAGCATATCAAACATCCCACTTTGCTTGTAATAAAAAATATCACTTAAAATGACAATACCATTAAAAACCAAAAAAAAATCAAATAATAAATATGTCTTTCGGGAAACACACAAGTAAACTTATTCTACCCAAGTTTAAACATTTAAGCATATGTGGAATGATATCCTAACACGCAATAGATTAGTTACTAAAAATTATAAACATTTAAAAATCCACACTTCTCACAAAGTGCACTCACACTCAGCTTTATAAATGGAATCATAATCAAGATTAAGTATGATTAATGAACTTATTGCCTACTATGAATACTTGTGAGATCATATATTTGTTAAGGGATTAAATCTGTACCTATTTGGTATTTACTTGCATAAATTATTAGATCATTGATGAGTTGTAATTTGGATCAGGCTCGGGTATGGATTATTTGGAAAAATGGCTAAATGCTAAAGATGACAGTCTTGGCTTATTTGCTAACATACACTACAAGGAAAGTGGTAAAAGGGTTCCGTATACAATACTTCAAGCTAGAAATGATATACTAACTGGAGAACTCATTTAAGATCAGATTATCAAGACCTTACTTTGCTTTTAAAAACCTCATTTCGTCTCACCTAAATATACTCGAAACTCTCCTTTCGTAAGGAGCGTAGGCATGAAGCTTAATAGCACCCAATCGGATAAATTCCATGTATTGGTATTGGGACTCAGTTTGGTTCTCCATGTATTTTCCATCATGGGGCCAGTTCCCGCCGTTTGGGCATCTTTCGTATCTTTCGCCCGCCTCTCTATAAAGCTTTTTAAATTTCAATAAAATGGCAGAACTTGTTTCTTTTTTCACTATTTCTTTCTTGCGTAGAGCATGAGCTTATTCATGGATTTCCGGGGAAGTCCCGGTTTTGCATGGTGAAGGCAACAAAATAAATTAAAATCAAAGGAACACATTTCAATTCTTTTAGGTCTTACCGATAAAATACCAAAACTTTTTTTTTCTTTTTTTGAAAATAAGCCAAAAATGTGCCTTTAACAAAAACAGTTTTTATTGAACGCTTTTTGGTTTAGTGAATTAGTAGTTCGGATGATCGAGAAATAAAAAACGTTTAAGCTCAACGAGGCTAACTAGGTTAACGTTAGGGTACGGTAATGGAAAGTGGTTGAGGATTAAATGGTTAGGTTTCCTAATACCTAAATTATTTTTATGTAAGAAACACTAATCAAGGTCTTTAAATGTATACCCAAAACAATTTATAATTACATGTATCATATGACACTCGCGATTATATCTAGAATGAAAGTAAAAATGCATAAAATGCACGGTTGTTTGAAGGGTTAAAAATAAACTCAAATACGAATGAAATTGGGTAACAGTGTTTAATTTACACGTTTAAATATTTTTACTAAATTATGCTTTTAAGGATATCAAAAAAAATATTTTCAAGTTATTCGGGTTTTACTTATTTGCTTATTTATATCCCAAAAACTTATATTCAAATTTGTTTTATTGAAAATTAATTTAAAAATTTTGGGTTTTGTCATAAAAATTAAAATTTAAGTTATTTTTAAAAAAAATATTTAAACCACTTTTAACAAAGTATCAAGTATGTATATCTCGTATATACCCATCCCTACACTTAAAATTCGTATTGTTCTTAATATGATTAACAATATATATCAGAGAATGGTAACGAGAAACCTCCCCTAAAACTTATAATTTGAACACGTATGGTCGTTTCACACATCCACCTTGAATTAGAAGAATCATAAAGATCACCTCAAATATCACCAATTCATTGAAAGCATTAAAATTCTAAACACAAAAAATAAAATAAAATGACATAATAATAAAATGATATAACGGATCGAAACAACTGTGCCCCAGCCCCCGAAACTGATACGGTTTTCAAGGGAGTTTGTGGCGGCATATCCACCCACTTATGATACATCCGGCTTCGGATGTAAGTGACATCATTGCTTTATTTATCGAATCTTGCTATCAGATTCTCCACCAGGTTCACTTTTTGTTGTGTGTATTCAAAAGATCTTCAAACGTAGTTCCTGCTGGTCTGGATTGCTTCATAAAGATCTAAAACTGTCAGAAATGCACCGACGTGCGAACTGGAAGCCCCGACATCTTCTTGTTGTGTAGCCATATCCAGGTCCATAAATATTTGCTCGGGATCCCCAGGATCACAAATTTGTCCCTTTTGTCCATAAAAATTGTTTGTTTATTCAACAGATCTGTGAAGATATACAAACTCGTACATATAGTCAATTCTAATAGTCCCAGCATTACTCCTTTACTTCCCTCCGTGTCACAGCCATAACTTTCATATATATTTAGAATCCAGCTTCCTCCGAACATCGGTGCCTGAGCACGTGCAGTTGCATTATTTGAAAATAAGTGACAGAACATATAGCCATTATTTCATAGTTGACGATTCACTATACAATATAAGATAGTTAAATCATTTTGATTAACAACTTGCTTGCTTTGACCGCGTGTAATTATCGAATGAATAAGAAGAAGGTGGATGTATCGCAGCAACGGGTCTCGCAGTTCGCTGCTTTTGGGTTTACTTGAGTTGAAACTCCCCATTCCAATTTTGTCCTAGAATGCCTACGTATTGCACCACCGTTTGGATCCTTACTTTCCTCATCTGTAAATATGTGATATGTCTTCATTCCCGAAATACCCTCTTCCTCTATTTCCTACTTCGTGTAAATACCCAGATAAACTCTAAAAAGGCGATAGATGTCTTACGTCACCTTTCGCCAAGTCAAACGAAACTTCTTGATCATCCTATGGTTCAAAGTTCTTAATGTTAAACTTGAAAGATGTTAAAATTTTAAGAGTTAGTTGATAAAAGAATAATTTGTTGTGTAAAAACAAATGTTTTCACTGAATGCTCAAGAAATCATTATATCTTTCCAACTATCTAACAAATGGTAAGGTGCCCTCGACAACAAGCAAATGCGACCTTTCAGCTATTCGTAATAGATTATGCAATCTATCATGATACCACCTTTCACGACTTTTGTTAAACAGTAAGTAGGGATGATCCATGTTTCAAAAATTATAAATAAATAAGTTAAACTATACAATATGAATTTCTAAAATAGTTTCATGATAACAGTAACCTGGCACAGGTTTGGTGTGACATTATCCTGTGTTAATTCTTGTTTGAAACATGGAAAAATTAAATTTGGGAAGAAAAATTGTTGAACAGGGGGTGTGCCTCATGGAACATGAGAGTGTGTTCAAAATTTTGTCGTGTGAAATTTGAACTTAAGCGCCCATGTTTGCGTTTGTAAACCTCTGATTAATCATGAGTTTAATATTTTCTTGTTTGTTTAATCAAAGATTTTACATTTAACATTTAAAAAACTTGTTAATAATTTATAACACTTGAAAATAAAGTGTTAAAACCGTTTTTTTAACAACTAACCCCTTGTAACATGAAGGTAATTAACAATGATTCAACCATGGCTTAAGAAGATAGTCAAATCAACGTAAAATTAACAACGTAAAATTAAACATAAACTAAGAAAAGTAACTAATCATTATCATTAACACACTAATAAACACATAATATATACAAGAACAAAAAGGTTTGTAATATTAATTAATCCATATAAATATTGTTGCATAAATTCACATATAATGGTTAGGGTTTCAGTTATTTAAGGACCTAATCACCTAACTATATGAGAATAATCATCATTACATCATGGAACTAACTAACTCTAACATCTTGATGACTAAACTTAGAAGAAACATTAAAGAATACTTGGAAAATGAAAGAAAATTTGAAAAATATGGTGAAATTGGAGTGAATGGGATGGAGCAGACTTTCGATCAATTTAAAGTTTCGTAATTGATGATGGATGAGACAAGACTCTAAAAAGTATACAATGTGTCATAATGTGTAAAGTATAGGGTGTGCCTCCCATGCACGAGGGTGTGCCCCCTATGCGTCACCATTTTTCAGTTTTTATTGTTTCAGTTTCCTACGTTACGCATAACGTGCTTATCTCAGTTGAGTTTTATCACTTCCAAATCATCAGAAAAGGAACGATAAAAGTCCTGAAGTTAATTAAAACAAAGCAAAAAAAAATTACATTTTCTAACGATCTATGGTTACACGATACGTTCAAGCCAAGAGTTTAAGACTTCAAAATTAGTCTCTTAATCGCACGCCAGCGCAGATTATACATCATGAAACGTTTCTAGAACAAACCCCCACACATTTTGCATGGAAGGCTCGGGATGGGATAATACGAAGTGAGGTTGCTTAATTCCGCAAGCTGACGGTTGACCAAACGAATTCTTTGCCCATTTCTTGAACTTCTTGGATGAGTTCAGCCATGTGTTGATTTGCCAATAAGTTCATCTTGGTCAAGTGCTTGATCAGTTCGTGCTACTTGAAGAAGTACTCCTGCATGGTTGGTTTCGGCGTTTCAGAACGAGGTTTCTTTAAAGGGTTCCAATTCGAGCTTTCGTGGCTGAATTCTTTCATCTTTTTTACGCTTTTGAGCAAGTTTTGGTGTGACGAAAGGCTGGAACAAGTTTGGTATTTATATATAGGTTGAAGTTGGTGAACACGAGGGTGTGCTTGGCAAGACACCCCATGCTTGTTAGAATTCAACCTGCGATGTTTCAGAGTCATCAGTGGAGATTGCAGAAAAATTTGTCGAGGGCACAGTGCCATGCTTCATAGGTCACAACCCCTTGCTTGGGTTGTGATGAACTACAAAAAATTTAGAATTTCAAGAAAATGTATGTACATATGTCTGGTTTCGGTTTCGGGTCCTTGGTGCGACACTTCCCCATACTCAGTTTTTGTTGGGGTGGAGGTATAATCCCTCCGAGAAGATTCTGGTTGGTTCGTCGATGTACGCTTTCAAATCATGACCATTTACCTTGAAAATTAATCCCTCATGGGTTTTAATATTGATGGCACCATTCTATATAAACGTTTTTAATCGTATAAGGTCTAAAGCATTGCAATTTCAACTTTCCGGGAAAAAAACATAAACGAGAGTTATACAGTAAGACATGTCTCCCACACAAAATCATTTAAAGCTATTTAATTGGTAAATCATGGAATTTCCTTGTCTTTACTTTGTAAACCCTAGAATTCTTGTACGTGATATCTCAGTTCCTTGAGTTCATGAATTTGCAAAAATTGATTTTTACCTTTAGCGTGTTGATCAAGGTTTGCTGCTTTGAGTGCGCAATAGGCTTTGTGTTCGAGTTCCATAAGTTGATGACATTACTTCCCATATACTATTTTGAATGTTGTAGTGCCTATGGGAGTCTTATATGCCGTCCCAAAAGCCTATAATGTGTCATCTAACTTGGTGGCCCAATCCTTGTGGTTTTGACATATGGTTTTCTTAAAGATTCGTTTGATGAATCGGTTAGTGACCTCAACTTGCCTCTTTGATTACGGATGATAGACAGTTGCAAAATGATGATAAACATTGTAATGAGTCATTGTTCTTATGAGTTGGTTGTTACAGAAATACATTCCGCAATCACTCATTAAAGCTTAAGGGGATCAAAGAGAGAATAGTTTCTTGAGGAATTTAACAATGTTTCTTGCATATTTGGTAGTTAAGGCTTGAGATTCAGCCTATTTAGCGATATAATCAGCTGCTACCAAGATGTAACAATTGCCAAAAAATACCAGGAACAACCCTACGAAATCAATCCCCCATATATAAAATACCTTGCATACTTACATGGGCTTCTGACGCATTTCATCCCATGTTAAGATATTGGTTGCTTTTTGACATGTATCACAAATACATACCATGTTGTAAGCATCCTTGAAAATCATGGTCTAGTAGAATTTGAAGTCAAAGACTTTCTTTGTCATTAGGGTTGTTTCATGGTGTCCTCTTATGGGTCCCTCATAATAGTGCCTTAGAATCTAATGTGCTTCACTTCCATATAGTATTTCGGATAACTGCTTTGCACTAATTTTGAACATATATGGTTCCTCCCAAATGTAATTTTGATATCAGCAAAGATTTTCTTCTTCTACTAATGGGTCATTCATTTGAGAAGAATTCTGCTTGCTAAGTAATTCATGAAATTAGCATACTAGGGATGCTCATCGATTGAGGATTGGATGTGCATATGAAATTCATGAGAAAAGTTGTTGTTTATTTTTAATTCCTCGAATTGTGAAGGGTTTGGACTTTCAAGGCGCAAGATATGATCGGATACAAGATTCTCCGTTCCTTTCTTCTCACAAATTTCGATGTCAATTTCTTGGAGTAGAAGTATCAAACGTATCGGCTTTGACTTTGCATCTTGTTTGTTAAACAGACAACGAAGTGCTGCATGATCAGTATAAAGGATTGTCTTTGAAAGGACGATATACGAGTGGTGTAAGGATTACACTTAGAGGATGATGTAAAAAGAGCTCCCAGCATGCATGCATGAAGTACTAGGAAGTTATGTAGATACATGTGTACCTAGTTTCTGATCTTAATGTAATATGTATTTATTGTCTTACACGTATGTAATCGTTGGGTACTTAATGAAATGCAAATGTTTGGTTGTGTTTATAATGTTTAATATTTCATTAATGAGTTGTTTAACGCGTATCGAATTAACTATATAGGTTTGTGATTGTTTGAATTAATCTTGGTAATGTAATGTTTAAGAAATGTATTCAAACTTAGTTATGTGAAGTTCTCATGCGAATGGCCCATGCTAATGGACCATACGCATGAACAACTTCATGCGAATGTCTCAGTCGCACGACTGAACCAGGAGACTGGATCAATCGTGTGATTGTAACATAAGATTGGCTCAGTCGCACGACTGAACACTCAGTCGTGCGAATGGATCAACCGCATGGCTCAATCGCACGACTGAACCATACTAATGGTTCAGTCGCACGAATGAGAAACACTAACCTATAAATACCACTTAATTCGTGGAAAAACAAAAACACTTCGATAATTTACAACCCTAGCCGTCCCAGTTCATCCAGAACGTCTCTTCCAAGTTCATAGACTGTTTCTGATCAATCCTAGTCTGTTTTTAACGTATTCTGATCATTAGGTTTGATTGGATTAACAGTTTCCCTGATTGGATCGCCAATCAAATAGAATTCCGTGCTATTTGATTCGGTTTCACGTAGAATCAGTTAGTACTCCGTCCGTACACGGTCCTAACAAGTGGTATCAGAGCCTTGGCTCTTGATTCTTCGTGGATTCAATCGTTTTGGTGAAAAAGTCAATGTTTTAATTATAAAGATCTGTTCTTTCTGCTCAAAATCCAGTTTTTATGTGTGCATGCTTTGAAAATTGAGTCTTTTTCGAGTTGCAGCCGTCTAGGGTATTCAAAATCATCTTTTTAGGTCGAATTGTGTGAAAAAGGTTGAAAAATTCGAAGTCAGCAGTCTCAGTCGCACGATTGACTTAATCGCACGACTGAACTTCAATCGCCCAGCTCAATCGCACGATTGGACAAATCGCTCGTTCAATCAAACTAAACCTGTTAAGCAAGATAACAATCATCTTCAAAGACAAAACACCCATAACGTTAAACAAGTAAAATTTGTCAAGGAAGGTGAAAGTCAAAGGAGTGAGACCAAAAAGTCAGTACCTGAAGTTTACTTATCGCCCCACAAGAGATCTCCTAGTTTTGTTGAAAGGAGATCATGCTATACTTGTGGACAACGCGGTCACATCTCTTCAAACTGTCCACGCTATCAGACACCCAAAATTAAAATTGAACTAGACAATGAAGTTAAACTGGTTTCAAAACAGAGATCTAAGACTCCGGTTAGGTCTAAAACACCTGTTCGGTCTAAAACACCTTCTAGGTCTTTTACCTCTCCTCAACGCCATAGACACCACAGACAAGCCACTGGCAAGTCTGTGATGCCTGAGGTGAAACCTGTCTTTGAAACTAAATCTAAGGTTTAAATTGTAAATCAATCATCGGTTTACCATAAACAATCCTTTCACAAGGATGGTTTGTGGAAAGCCAAAACACCTGAAGTGTCTGAAAGCTTGGATAAGTTGAAGATTGAGGTCCCACCTACTGATAAAGGACAGTGGGTCGAGTTCATGATGTGTGATGCCTCTGGGAAACCCAAGCCAGTCAAGGCTTGGGTCCCCCTCCTTAACTAATTATTTTCTATTATGTGCAGGTTGTCCACTATAGTGCTTCTACCAACACATGGATAGTAGATAGCGGAGCATCCAGGCACATGACAGGAAATAAGTCTCTCCTTTACAATGTCAAACAAATTAATAGGGGGCATGTTTCTTTTGCTGGAAACAAAGGAGGTTACGTTACCGCACAAGGAGAAGTAGGTAATGAAAAGGTAAGGTTCGATAAAGTTAATTTCGTTCAACAATTGGAAAACAACCTGCTTTCAGTGTCTCAGATTTGTGACAAGGGCTTCAAAGTTATGTTTGACAATCGGAAGTGTTACATTATAAAGAAAGAGATAGAGATTCCAGAGGAGCAGGTATTAATGTCAGCATCTAGGTAAAATGACCTGTATGTTCTAGATATGTCTAATGCTTCTACTAGTGTGTCTACTGTTCAATGCTTTTTGTCTAAAGCTACAAAGAAGGATTCCATCTTATGGAACAGGAGAATGGGACACATTAATCACAGGAAGATGAATCATCTGATTCATAACAACTTACTTGATGGAGTTCTTGTTAAGAACTTCAAACTTCCTGATTTTTGTGTCTCATGCAAGAAGGGAAAGCAGACCAGGAAATCTCATAAGACCAAGCACGTCAATTCTATAGAGATGCCCCTAGAGCTATTGTACATGGATCTATTTTGTCCCGTCAGCACAAAGAGTATCGCAGGAGACTGGTACTGCTTTGTAGTCACAGATGACTACTCACGGTTCTCCTAGGTGATGTTTCTGAAAGCAAAGTCAGAAACCTTTAAGTCATTCAAGGTGTTCGTCACTACACTGGAGTCTCTCTACAAGCTGAAGGTTAGGAGGATTCATTCAGACAATGGAACAGAGTTCAAGAATCAGTGGATGGACGCTTTCTCCGAGGAAAAGGGGATTGTTCATCAGTTCACCTCTACATACACACCACAGATGAATGGAATTGCTGAGCGGAAGAACCGAAGCTTGATAGAGACTGCCAGGACTATGTTGGTTGATTCAAAGCTGCCAGTGCAGTTCTGGAATAAAGCTGTTGCCAACGCATGCTACACACTTAATCGTGTGTCAGTTGTCAAGAGGCATGGGAAGACTTGCTATGAGTTGCTTCAGAAACGTAAACCTAACCTGGAGTATCTGGAACCATTCGGAGCTCCATGTACGTTACTGAAGAAAACTTCGGAAGGCAAGTTCAGTGAAAAGGCAGATCAGGGGATCTTTCTAGGATACAGCATACCAGATAAACGAGTTTACAACAACTCAACTGGTCAGGTCGAAGTATGGTGCAATAACTCACCATCCCCCCTACTGGAAAAGGTCCATCGTCGTTCTTCGACTACGATAGCCTTTTCAAATCATTCAACCTTCCTCAAATAGATTCAGACGAAGAGATTGCTACTCAGATGATGCACGGTGTTCTAAACACACCGAATCTGGATACTAGCAATACAACACCTGCGAGTGGTTCATCGGGATCTTCACCAGCTGATCAGGACGAGAGTGATGAGTCATCAGATGATAAAGAAGCAGCTGAGACAGGCATTGAGCATAATGTTAATCAAGAGGAAAGCTCACCAGCTGCTGAACATGCATCAGGAAATACGGATACTGAACCTCCGGTCACAAATTTGGATACTGAAGTTGTCATCCCTACGACACCTGTGACTAGATCAGTACGAATCATCCACAGGAGGCTATCATTGGAGACTTACACTCCGGCGTGCAGACGAAAAACCAGTTGTACTCTGCTGATTATGCTGCAAGTATGGAAAAGGGCTACGTGAATGATGGAGCATTCAAATGCTTTGTATGTCAAGTCGAACCCAAACACGTAAGCGATGCCCTGAAGGATGAGGCCTGGGTCAATGCTATGCAAGAGAAACTGCTACAGTTCAAGAAGCATGGAGTGTGGACACTTGTTGACTGGCCCAAAGGAGTTAAGGTGATAGGCACCAAATGGGTGCTACGTTGCAAGAAGGATGACCAAGGTGTCGTTATCAGAAACAAGGCACGGTTGGTCGTTCAAGGCTTCAGACAAGTCGAAGGAGTCGACTACAATGACGTCTTTGCACAGGTAGCTAGAATGGAAGCAATCTGCATCTTTCTATCCTACGCATCTTACATGAAGATCAAAGTCTATCAACTAGATGTAAAGAGTGCATTCTTGCATGGGAAAATCCGTGAAGAGGTCTACGTCAGTCAACCCGAGGGATTCGAAGATCCTTATCATCGGGACAGAGTCTACAAGTTGGACAAGGCTCTGTATGGGCTACATCAGGCTCCTCGAGCCTGGTATGAAAAGCTCTCCACCCACCTGCTGAAACACGGGTTTCGCAGGGGTGTGATTGACTGCACGTTGTTTATTAAAGAAAGAGACGGAGAATTACTGATGGTGCAAATTTATATGGATGACATAATCTTCGGTTCGCGAAACGAAGATCTATGTAAAGAATTCGAATCTGTGATGAAGGCAGAATTTGAAATGAGCGCCATGGGAGAAATGAAGTTCTTCCTAGGACTACAGGTGGACCAGACACCTACCAGTATATTTCTGCATCAGACTAAGTATGTCGGAGACATTCTTAGTCGCTTTGATATGGAAAATGTCACTGCTACCGGTACCCCACTCGCCACAAATCATGATGTGGCTCCTGATGAGAATGGCGATTTGGTGGATGCCACTATGTATCGTGGGATGATCGGATCTCTCATGTATCTCACTGCCTCTCGTCCAGATATCATGTATGCCACATGTCTGTGCTCCAAATATCAATCAAAACCGAAAGTAAATCATCTGATCGGGGTGAAAAGAATCTTTCGTTATCTGAATGGTACTCCAACACTGGGCTTGTGGTATCCTCATGACGATGACTTTGAGCTAACGGCGTATAGTGATTCAGATTATGGCGGCTGCAAGATGAATTTCAAGTCTACATCAGCAGGGTGTCAGTTTTTTGGAAAGCGTTTAGTCACGTGGCAATGCAAGAAGCAGACCTCGGTTGCCTTATCAACCTGTGAAGCTGAATACGTTGTTGCTGCAAGTTGCTGCTCTCAGATTATCTGGATCCAACAGCAAATGCGGGACTACGGTTTGCAATTCTCTAACACCCCTATCTATGTTGATAACTCTTCTGCCATAATTGTTACTAAAAATCCGGTTTAACACCCTAAAACTAAACACATTGGTATAAAGTATCATTTCATACGCGACTGCTATGAAAAACAATTAACCGATGTGGTTAAGATAAACACGGATTTTTAACGCGCTGACCTCTACATTAAACCGTTTGATAAATCCAGATTTTTCTATCTGTTAGAGGTCAACGGCGTGAAAAAGAAAAGTGACATTATCTCGGAAGAAACAGATGCTTAGTCCGACACTAGTTCAGTTTATTTTATTTTATTTATATTTTTTAATTTCCTTGTCTTATAAAAATCCAAAAACACAAAAAGATTTTTTGTTTTAGAATTTTAGGGGGAGATTAGGTTATGTCAGTATTTATTTACTTAAAAAGAAGGAGGGGGAAGGGCAGATAAACTAAAAGGCAAAAACAACAAAGATAAGACTGTGATTCTACTCAAAATGGAAAGTGATAGTACACAGGCGTCTAGTTACTTGGAACACCAAAAAGATTTTAAATTTCTGCAATCTTAGTTTAATTTAAATCACAGAATATTGTTAGTCAGAGAACTCTATGTCTAACAAAATGGGAAAATGATAGTACGCTTGGGTGTTACTGTAATTAGACGGAGAAAGTTGATCTAGGGAGGTGCTAGTTCACTATACGATGTGTCGGTAGATTCAACACAATAGACTAGTAGACATCATTGGTGAATTCAATTTAAACTAAATGGTTCAGCTGACTGTGGGTTCCCATCTTGTCACTGGTTCACACAATCAATTATTTCCAATAAGGAATGACGAGCAAATAAACGCCACTATATGTGTGCGGATGACCACAAAAGGAGCAAAGCACGAAAAAAAAAAATTGAAAATCAACGCAATCAAGCTGATAACATATGTTGTTGGTGCATTATGTGTGAAAGAAAATAAGAAATGCTCAAACAAGGAGATAGGTTATGTACCTCTCTGTTGTGCGATGGCACTGACCTGAGGATAAGCATAACCTAGATATTCTAGAAATCGTTGTTGTTTGCCGCCTCTCTGCTGTGCGATGGCACTGACCTGAGGCTTGGCTTCTCTTTAAAAGTTCTAAGAATAGTCTCTTCTTGTCAAAATACCCGTAGACCGCTCGAAAGTCCTCTAAGGAATGTTGATTACCATATAAGCTTAGGATCCACAAATGTTGGTTGAAATAAGGTAACCTAATGCATCACCAATACGTGTCAAAAGTCTGTATATGGATTTAAGTGGACAAGCATACTGACAATCGTCGTGGATGCACCGCCTGATGTTGATAATCAACGTGTGTTACGTATCAGATCAAGCATGATTCCCAGTTAGAATTTAGAAGACTCAGATGAATAAGATACCGTGATATGTAAATATGCTAGTTTTCATTTCAATAAATGTATAAAAATTTCCAAGTAATTGAGTTTATGCCTGTCTGATTCCATAAGAATCTGTCTTGGAAATGATGTTAATGCAAATAGGCTGTTCTACCCAACCCTAAGAAAATCACAAAAACATGTTTATTTTATTACTTAGCTTAGTCTTTTATTTTATTTGTAAAGTGTGTCAGTGTCGGACTGTGCTATGTTACTTATTGCAGTGAATGTCACAAAACGAGCTTAAAGTTTAATCTAAAACAAATTGTTTCTGAAAAGATAAAGGATCATGTCTGAGGTGATCGAGTTGATAAATGGATCACGTCTGAGGTGATCGGGTGGATAAATGGATCACGTCTGAGGTGATCGGGTGGATAAATGGATCACGTCTGAGGTGATCGGGTGGATAAATGAATCACGTCTGAGGTGATCGGGTGGATAAATGGATCACGTCTGAGGTGATCGGGTGGATAAATGGATCATGTCTGAGATGATCACAAGTTCTCAAAGCTAATATAATCATGTCTGAGATGATTGAATGCTCACAATGTCTAATCTATAATCAAAGGGTGAAAAATGCTAAGTGGTCATAAAATCAAAATCATAAGTATGACCTATACGCACGATTGGACCATAAGAATGGACCAACCATGCGAATGGACCATACTCATGCCCATTACAACCGAATGGAGCGTGAGTATGAACCATTCACATGAATGGCTTACAAGATTGAACCAGTCGCCCGAATGGAGCTGTGCGAATGAGTCAGTCGCCCAACTGAAATCCAGTCGGCCGACTGAATGTGATCAACTGAACCAATCACACGACTGAGGTCCAATCGCCCGAATGAACAGAGCGAATGGGTCCAGTCGCCCGATTGAAATCAGATTGAGTATAAATTGAGTCCTAGTCGATCGCATTCATCCCATTCCCTCAAATCGCCCTTCACTCGTATGATACGTCGAAACTCTGCCAAATTTTCTAAGATTCCTATTTACCTAAGATTACTGCTTTCTAACGTTGGATATCGGTTATACAGGTAATAATCAAGGTGCATCATCGTTTAAACTGGAGATAAACATCAAGAATCACTCAAATTGTGACCTAACAGTAACCAAGACTTAAACGGACCAATAAACCATCTAAACTGGACTTTAAGATCAAATTAATGGTAAAATATATTTAGTCGGCCTACTCTGAGTGTAATGTGCCAAATTTCAACGTTTAACATCAAGTATTGCTCAAAACATGATTTTGAATGGACACACAGTCTAATGAGCGACTGGACACCAGGATGAACTCCAATCGCACGACTGAATGGACAATTGAGCCAATCGGCTGAACGACCGATACGAATGAGGTTAGTCGGTCGAATGAACCAATCGCATGCTTAGTCATCTGATTGAACTCATTCGCATGATTCAATCACCCGAATGTGTTCAATCGCATGATAGTCAACCGACTGAACTCAGTCGCGTGGTTCAATCGCATGATTGAACCAGACTGAGTTCTACCAGGTTAGTTAGAACTGATTTGTGTTGTGTGGGATCTAATGTCTATATGTCTTATGTTACAGATTTATGGCTGACAGGTGGACCATCAACCCTAAGCACAACATATGTGCACATTTAGATGCTACGACTCGGAATGGTGCCGAGTTTGCGGGGGTCATCGCTTTTCTCCAGCGCTCCAGGATCTACAGGGCTATTTCCACACCATGCACTCCCTACAGATCTATTCAGCAGGCCTTCTGGGAGGGTGCATCGGTTGACCGCTACGGGAGCCCTACAGCATCAGAAGTTCCATCTTTGGTATCGATATAGAGAATACTGCTGAAGACATCAGACGAGTACTTGGTATGGGTGATGATGCAGACCACCCCACCAGACTTCACCCGCTGACAGTTAGAGGGTGCTTCTTAAGGATGAAGTACGCTAGGGATATCAACGCATGTGTACTGACAAGAGCCACCTGTGTCCCCAGTACAAGTACTTAGCACATGTCATCCTCAAGTGCATAGCTTCGAGGAGGGGTGGGTTTGATGACCTATCAGACCAGATTCAAAATGCCTACGTGGCACTGGTTCTGAACCACCCCTTCAGCTTCTCGAACATGATATTCTCATACCTGATAGAGAATCTAGAGGCTAAGGGTAAAGAAGGATTTTGCATGTACCCTAGATTTCTCCAAATGATCTTTTATGAGAAGTTGCCAACACTGCCCAAGGAGAGCCACGACGCGATGCGGTTGGAAATCATGGATGATACGACACTGGGTCGTATAAGAGTATATAAAGGAAAGCAGGTCAAACCCCCAGTGAAGAGACTGATCGGGCATTTGGCAAATGCTGAGTACGTGACGCCTGAGAGGCGAAAGTGGCACCACGAGAACAGTGACTCAGATGTTGAGCAAATTGCTCTTCCATCTGACGACTCCGATGATGATGGTGATACGTGCGGAGACTCAGGGCCTGCTACTTCAAGGGGCCCCACTAGACAGTTCACTCATTCACCACCTACACACCCAGATGCCACCACTGCCAGTTTTCACCAGGATTTCTGTCCTTCCGATGAGGAGGAAGAAAGTGATGAGGAGCCTCTGAAGAGGACTGTGGGCAGCAGAGTGATTGCCACAGAGAGAGGCTTGAGGGCGGTTGTGGACGCCCAGTGGAGTCCGGGGATGCTGCTGCTGATTCAGATACCTTATATGCCCCGAACCCGCTCAATAGCCAAGGGGGAGCCTCTGTATCTAGAGGAAAAAGGAGGAAGACTATGGCACACCCCTACGGCAAGAAGGGGAAGAGGTTGAGATTCACTCTGACATCATCCACCAGCACAGCCACTACCTCAGCCACACCATCTACCACTACCACCACCACTGCTACTACACCTCCAGCCACCACCTCTACCACCTCACACACCACTACCAAACCTGCTCCACTACCAACTTCATTTATACCACCCCCAATCTTCTCCACTACCACCACCACCATTACCAGTCATCCAGTCGGACCGTCATTTCTTCCCTCCTTTCCATAGCAGATCTCTCAGCAGGCACAGAGGATTGAGGAGCAGGCTCAGCAAATGGCTGCTCAGAGTCTAGAGATTTCCCAACTCCAGGAGAAACATGTCCAGTCAACAAAAAGGATAGAGGAGCTGGAGACGGCCAACAAGACCATAATGCTAAGGCTGAAAAGGTCTAAGGAGGAGCCCCTAAAGATCTGAGAGGGAGATGGAGATGATGGAGATGATGATGACAGTGATGATGATGATGATGACGGTGATGATCAAGGAGATGGTACTGATGCTGGTAATGATACTGATGATGATGTTGATGATGATGATGATACATCTGTTGCAGGTGCCACATCTGCGAGTGAAAGGAGGACAAAGAAAGCTCAAGATCGATGTGCCTCCACATCCGCCCCGTCAGCAGAGGAGCACATGATACAAGACAAGAGTAATGTCTAGTTGTTTATGTTATTTAAAATCATGTGTAACTGAATTTTGTATCACAGTTATGTATATAATGTTTATATATTAGTTAATGTGTTTCTGTATTGATAATTAACTAATGTTTGATATGTTACATGTCTAATTCAAGCAGATCCAAATTTTCAGAGGGACGAATACGATGTTGCTCCCCTTCAGCAGGTCAAGACTCAATTAACCATGATTCTTGATCTGCAAGGGATTGTCAGGAGATCAGTGAGTTATACCCCTGAAGAAGGGGAAATAATTCATGATCTTACTGACGAGCAGCTAGCTGAAATGTTCAAGCTCAATCCCGATGAAATTGTTAAAGACGCTCCAACGTTTGAAGTAAACAGTGATGATGAGCTAAACGACATTGATGATATAGAGATCGAAGATGTCACTGTAGCGCACTATCCAGATTATGCTGATACAGAGGGTAATGTGGTCCCCAATCTAGGTGATTCTCTGGTCAGTGATACATTCGAGATACTGGATAAGATGGAGCAAGAGTCCGAGAAGGTTGAAGAAATAGCCCAAGCCTCAGACATAGATGTTGATATCAGAAAGGCAGAGTGGGCTGCATGTTTTGAGGAGATCAGAGCCTAACACACTGCTCCTAAACTGAATGTCTACACCAAGCTCTATAAAGTGAAGAAGCATCACAAGGTGTCAGGCAAGATTATAGCGTGGGCTCATTTTGATGATCTCAATGTGTACGCGGTAAAGAGAGAGAAATGTATTGAGTACTTTAGATTCCCACATGATCTAAAGTCTCTACCTGGTTTTGAGCTCAACCAGCTAGCTAAATTAAAGCTGCTATATGCTGATCCGAGAAAGATGTCAGGCTGGTTTGAGGTTGCACTGAAGAGAGAGTACCACACCAGGTGGGTCAACTTCAAACCTCAACAACCTACGAGGTATATCAGACAGTCTAAAGTTGATCCCGTAACTGGAAAGCCAAAGATAGTGCTGAAGTGGAGTCCTTCGCGCACAATGTCGAGAATCCCTCTAAGGGAAATGCCATAGGACTTCACTCAACACTTTAAGTGGTGGTACTATGATTGGAGAACAGGGGAGGCGGTCATAGTTCTGAATAAAGAGGGTAAGATGGATACTATCAGGGTATTTGACCCAATATGGCTTACCAACTTGTCGGTTGAAGATGTCTACACTCTATACAAGTGGCCACTGTTCTATGATGCGCAAGATATTGTACAAGCCCTCCAATTCCTAAACGTGATCAGACTCTACTTTGCATTTGAAATACATGCAGGAGTTACAAGAGAGAAGAAGTACAAGAAATATGAAGAGGTTATGAAGAATGTAAGACAATAGATGAATCTAGGTCCAAGGGGAAGTTTGTAGATACATGTGTACCTAGTTTCTGATCTTAATGCAATATGTCTTTACTGTCTTACACGTATGTAATCATTGGGTACTTAATGAAATGCAAATGTTTGGTTGTGTTTATAATGTTTAATATTTCATTAATGAGTTGTTTAACGCATATCGAATTAACTATATAGGTTTGTGATTGTTTGAATTAATCTTGGTAATATAATGTTTAAGAAATGTATTCAAACTTAGTTATGTGAAGTTCTCATGCGAATGGCCCATGCTAATGGACCATACGCATGAACAACTTCATGAGAATGTCTCAGTCGCACGACTGAAACAGGAGACTGGATCAGTCGTGTGATTGTAACATAAGATTGGCTCAGTCGCACGACTGAACACTCAGTCGTGCGAATGGATCAACCGCATGGCTCAATTGCATGACTGAACCATACTAATGGTTCAGTCACACGAATGAGAAACACTAACCTATAAATACCACTTAATTCGTGGAAAAACAAAACACTTCGATAATTTACAACCCTAGCCGTCCCAGTTCGTCCAGAACGTCTCTTCCAAGTTCATAGACTGTTTCTGATCAATCCTAGTCTGTTTTTAACGTATTCTGGTTGTTAGGTTTGATTGGATTAACAGTTTCCCTGATTGGATCGCCAATCAAATAGAATTACGCGCTATTTGATTCGGTTTCACGTAGAATCAGTTAGTACTCCGTCCGTACACGGTCCTAACAAGTTACTTTGGAAGATTTTATACAACTCAGTGAATTATGCTAAATATAAAATCTTCTGAAGTCAAAGTCCATATCTTTCAAAGCCAAAGACGAAGTCTTCCTAAGCTTCAAAGACAAAGTCTTCCGAAGCCAAGGACTGGTTTCTTCCAAAGATAGAGAAGACATACTTCCTCTGGTCACCCTTTGACAAAAGCTGAACTGCTTTTCGCTGCCATCTCTAAGTATTCACCAACTTAGATGAGTTAGTGAAAAGTTCCATACTTTTATCAACTGTAGATTAAGGTCTTTTATCTGTAACTTTCTACTCTTGTACTTTTATCCTTTTTGTAATATATTAGGATGCTATGGTGTATCATAGTCACAAGTCAAAAGACAATCTGACTTTTGACTCTACATTGATCTTGTTTTCTAGATTAGTGTTTCCAGCTAGATTTTAAAGTATAGCCGACTGTAGGATCTACTATAAAGTTTCTTAAGTAATTATCTTTCTATGTATACTTTGTAACACGTGTAAAAGAACTTGAGAGCAATAAACATCATTCTTAAAAACCAATATTATCTTGCTCTGGTTCTTGTTTTGTCTTATATTACTTGTGTTCTTAGTATCATCATAATAAACCTGGTTCCCTATTTGATCTGTTAAGTGTTCTAAGTCTCTCCTTATTGTGAAACTATTGCATTGACCCCTTCTACCAGTCTTGCAATTGGTATCAGAGCATTTTAAGCTCTTGATTATAAGATCTTACCATCTTAAATCCCTTAAGTTTCACAAAACACTTAACAACTCAAATGGCAACTCAATGGACAAAATATCCAATGATCACTTTTGATAACTTTGATACTTTGGTGCCAAAGATTGGAAGGCTTCATCAAGTCTCAAGACAGAAGGATGTGGGGATTTGTTGTCTCAGTACATCATGCTTCATACACCACTTCAGCTGTTGCTGGTGGTGGTATGATTCCAAAAGGAACTAGCTGACTACTCAGAGGAAGACAGTAAGAAAATTGATGTAGATCAGAAGGCCATGACCGCTCTCTAAACTGCTCTTCCAAAACCTATCTACAGAGGCTTTAAAAAGTGCTAGACTGTAAAGCAACTCTGGGATGCACTGAAGCTTATGTATGAGGGGTCTACTGAAGCAAAAGAAAACAAGAAACACCTTTTAAAGTAGCAGTTTGAGAACTTCACCTATAAGATAGGTGAAACCATGACTCAACAATACTTCAGGTATGTTGAGATTGTGGATACTCTAACGGATGTTTGAGTAACTCGTGAGAACAGGGACATTGTGAGGAAGTTCATGTCCTCTCTTCCTAGACAATGGACACACTATTATATGGTCATTAAGAGGAGTGAAAACCTTAAAATCCTTACTCTCACTGAGTTGTATGGTATCCTTAGTGGATACTAGATGGAGATGAACATGAAAAATCCATCAAGTAACTCCTCCAACAATCAGCAGAGTTTGGCCTTTCATGTGGTTGAAAGGGATTATAGAGAACCACAACATCATCTCATCTACTACCCTAAAAATTCATAAAAGGATCATTTCATCACCTTCCCGAAGACACCAAGGGAGAGCTACATCCAAGGAAGTCCATTCCAAGAGAGAAGCTCTTTTCAAGCCTGTGTGTCTACTGATGAAAGTAGTGGAAACTTTCTCTTTACTCTTAAAGACTTGGACTGTATCCATCCAGATGATCTGGAGTACATGGAGATAGTCCAACAGATAGCTCTTCTCATTCATAGGGCTAAGAAGTTCTACAAGAGGACAGGCAGGAAGTTTCCTAGCAATGCAACCAGTGAAAAGTTTGGGCTGGATAAAAGCAAGGTATATTGTTACAACTTTAACCAAATAGGACACTTTGCTAGGGAGTGTAAGGCACCAAGGATAAATAGTGGCCAAGCACAATCCAGACCAAATTACACTGATTGAGCTCCACAGACTGAGAAGGCCGTGTAGCAAGCTACAGTTGTTATTAAAGAAGGAGGTTTCAACTGGAGCTTTCAGGTTGAAGATGCAACTCCAAACCAAGCATTGATGGTTGATCATGAAGAAGCCAATGTATTGGAACATCTTTGCACTCCTGAATGTATTGTTAAAACTAATAGATACAGGTCCTATAACTTGAAAATGAGATCTGATCTTAAGTCCTTAAATATCTTAAAAGATAATTTTAAAAAAGCTAAAAATGATTATAAACTTAAGATAGAAGATCTAGAGAAAACCATTTCAACTATTAAGCATGAACACACAAACTATAGAACTCAAATCAAAGATCTCATTACCAAATTAACTGAATGCCAGACTGAGCTTGTGATCAGCAAAGCCATGGTAGAAAAATATGTTCTTAAAGAAGAGACCTTCAAGAACATTATATCCTCATCCTTGCCTGCAAAGATTTGTTATCAGAATAAGCAGGAACTGGGATCTACTGAGATAGATTCTCCACACACTCTACTATCTGTAAGATCTCTAAAGTGTGAAACTTGTCAAGATAAGCATCCTTTCATAGACCCCATTCACGAAAAGGATGAAGATGAAGAGAGATAGTGAAGAATGGATCTGAGGAGGGTGAAGAAGATCATCCTAAGAAGGTCACTATTCTCATGAGTTGAGGAAAGAACCAAGGATGAGCAAGTCTAAGAGGAAGAACTTGATTAGAGAAGCTAAGAGAAATTCAAAGAAGGCTCAAGATATCAAGGTCACATTCAACTCCAAGCAGAAACAAGTCTTTATCTCTGTTGGATTTGAAGTGGTAAACATTGAAGACTCAACTACGGACTCAGTACAAGGAGTCCTAGTTCATGTCCAACTCATCTCTATGAAGAAAAAAAGGCTGATCAGCTATGCACTAATGTTGCACTATTTGAACCATCCAATTCCAAGAGCAAGCCTCACCTTAAGATGGAAGTGGAAAGTGATCAAGCTTAGCCTTCTACTCAAAAGAAGACTCTTAGAAAGAAGCCAGTTGAATGCATCATGTGTGGTAGTACTTCTCATCTTGCTATGGATTGCATTTACAATCCTAAAAGTGCTATCCACATGACGAAGAAGAAAACTTCTGAGAAAAAAAAGAAGATATATTTGGAAGGAAAGTCTTTTCCTTTCTGAAGCTCCAAAGTGAAAAAGAAGACAAGTGAAAACTTGCTTTCAAAAGAAAATTTGGTCTTGGAGAAATGAATGCTTTCGAAGTACTGAAGTCTGTCGTAGTGGATGCAAACTCTTCTGAAGGTTCAGTCTCCAAAACTTCTAAAGTCATCAAAACTTCTGAAGCGTTGAAGGTCAAGTCTAATATTACAAAGATGGTGCGGAAGATAAAGGAAGACCATATGATTGAAGATTTTTCATCAACAATAGCTAATGATCCTCAAAGCCTACATATAGGATCAATCAATGTTGTATTGTCTTTAGTTCACTTTAACCAGCTAATGATCCTCAAAGCCTACATATAGGATCAATCACAGTTGTATTGTCTTCAGTTCACTTTAACAAGCCCAAGACCAACAAAGCTTTGGTTCGTAAATGTAATTAACCATCTCTTTTTGTGCAGGGAAAACTAAAGAGCAAAGGAAATATATGGATCATTGATAGTGGCTATTCCAGGCACATGACATACAATGGCTCTTTGCTTTAAAACTTTGAGAAAATTGATAGAGGGTCAGTTTCTTTTGGAGGAGATTCAGGTGGTTACTTTACTGAAAGGGGCAGGGTCATAAATGGTAAGCTCAATTTTAAGAAAGTAAACTTTGTCAAAGAACTTGGGTACATATACAAGATGGATTTGTAGGAAACACAACATGCTCTTCACTGAGCATGAGTGCATTGTTCTCAAGCTTGAGGTAGTCATTGCTCAAGAGCATATCCTACTCACAGCCCCCATAAAAGAGAACATATACAAGATGGATTTGTAGGAAACATCCCCTACAGGAGAAGTTTCTTGCTATCTATCTAAAACAAATAGTAATAAGTCTTTCCTCTGGCATAAAAGAATGTGCCATGTAAACTTTAAAAATATATAAATTAATTAAGAATGATTTGATAACTGGAATGCCAAAGAAAGAGTTTATAAGTGATGACCATTGTGTTGTATGCCTGAAAGGGAAGTAACACAAAGTGTCTCACAAGCCAAAGTAAAGGAACTCCATCACTACACCCTTACACTTATTACATAGGGAACTTTATGGGCCCCATTAGTGTAATGAGTCTAGGAAGGACCTCTTATTGTTTGATGATCACAGATGATTTCACAAGATTCACTTAGGTTTTCTTCCTTAAAACTGAGGATGAGACACCTAAGATCTTGAAGAACTTCATTCTGAAAATTGAGAATTAATGTGATCACAAGGTCAAAACCATAAGATGTGATCAAGGAACAGAATTCAAGAACCAAATCCTTGATGTATTTTGTGATAAAAAGGGTATTACAAGACAATATAGTGCTTCCAATACTCCTCAGCAAAATGGTGTTGCTGAGAGGAGAAACGGGATACTTATTGAAGCTACAAGAACCATGTTATCTGACTCTAAATTGCCCATCACCTTTTATGTAAAGGTAGTCAACACTACCTGCTATGTGCAAAATAGATTTTTAGTTGTCAAGGCTAATGGTAAGACTCCTTATGAGCTATCGTATAAACAAAGACCTTTCATTGGTTTCCTCAGATCACTTGGATGTCCTTGTACCATCTTGAGTACCAAAGATCAAGTCCACCAATGTAGAGCCTCTTACTGGTAGGAGACTCATCTTGTCCTAGACCTTTGCTACTAATCCAGACAGATGGTATGTCACTAGAGATCAAGGAGGTCAAGATAACTATTTCTAGCAAGATATACTTGACCTTCCTCTTCTTGATCTCTATGACATAAGGAGATACTACAAGAGTCTAAGGGATCCTGACCAATAGATGAAGAAAGGAATGGTCTTGATTCTGATGAGAACTGTCAATAGATGAAGATTAAAACTCAAGGATCTCTTCTATTTTGTTAGCATTAGCCTAGGGGGAGTTTGTAAGGTTTATACTTAAAGACTGATGCAACCAAAGAAACCAAACAGCTCTCAGCATGCATGCATGAAGTACAAGGAAGTTACTTTGAAAGATTTTACTCAACTCAGGAAAATATGCTAAATGTAAAATCTTTCGAAGCCAAATGACCAAATCTTCTAAAGCCAAAGATGAAGTCTTCCCGAAGCTTCATAGACAAAGTCTTCCAAAGCTATAGAGTGATTTCTTTCAAAGAAAGAGAAGACATGCTTTCTCTGATCACCTTTTCACAAAAGCTGACTACTTTCCGCTACGACCGTTGAAGACTCACCAACTTAGATGAGTTGGTGAAAAGGTCCATACTTTTATCAACTTGTAAATTAAGGTCACTAGTCTTCAACTTTCCACTTTTGTACCTTTTATTCTTTTGTAATATATTAGGATGTGAGATATGGCATGTCATAGTCACAAATAAAAGGCAATCTGCCTTTTGACTATACATTTATCTTTTTGTCTAGATTAGTGTTTCCAACTGGCTTTCAAAGTAGAGCCCGGCTGAATGATGTAGTATAAAGTGTTTCAAGTACTTGTCTTTATCTTATGCTTTATAACACTTGTAATAGAACTTGAGAGCAATATGCATCATTCTTGAAAACAAAATATTATCTTGTTCTTATTCTTCTTTTGTCTTATATTTACTTGTGTTCTTAGTATCATCACCATAAACTCAGTTCCTTATTTGATCTATTAAGTGTTCTAAGTCTCATCACTATGAAACTATTGCATTGACCCCCTTCAAGGTCCTGCACTCTCTTAACATGTCAGCAGACATACAAGCTCCAAGTATTGAAGATCAAAGAGTAAATATACCATAAAGACCAAATCACATCAGGTCATCTGTTGACACAGTCCAACCATATTCAGTAGAGTTACATGCTAATACCACAACTAATGTGGTTCATCCATCACATGCCCATTATGACTCCTCATATGAAGAGTCTCATGATCATTGTGGTACTAGACTATCTACTCAAAATGATCCAAGTATGACAAGTGCTGAAGATAGAGTCAATTCATCAGATGAACAAGTAAACCCATCTGTCGAACTTCTTGAAACAAACTTCTCCAATTTTGATGTTTATCAACAACTTGAAGTAATCCCAATACTAAGAATTCATAAAAAGCATCCAATAGAGAATGTCATTGGCAATATAGAAGTGGGTATTAAGACAAGAAGAAGGGTGAATGAAGCAAACATCTGTTTGTTTTCATGATTCCTTTCTTGACTAGAGCTAAGGAAAGTTGATGAGACTTTGAAAGATAGTAGCTGGGTAGAAGCAATGCAAGAAGAGCTTCTCTAATTTACCTGGCAGAAGGTTTGGAAACTATGTGCACTTCCAAAGGGTAAGACTGCAATAGGAACCAAACAGCTTTTTAGGAATAAGAAAGATGACAGAGGAATAGTTATTAAGAACAAAGCCAGACTTGTGGTACAAGGGTACACATAAGAAGAATGGATTGATTATGATGGAGTCTTTTCTTTTGTGGCCAGGCTTGAAGCAATCAGAAATTTTATAGCATTTGCTGGCTCCAAAGACTTCAAGGTGTTTCAGATTGATGTCAAGAGTGCATTCCTCTATGGTCAGATTGATCAGGAAGTCTATGTCTGCCAACGTCCAGGCTTTGAAGATTCCAAGTATCTAGATCATGTATGCAAACTTGATAAGCCCTTTATGGTCTTCATCAAGCACTAAGGAAATGGTATGAGATACTTTCTACCTTTCTCCTGAAAAATGAATACACAAGGGGATCTATAGACAAAACTACATTCATCAAGAAGGTTGATTTGGATATCATATTAGTATAAGTGTATGTTGATGATATCATCTTTGGGTCTACAAATGAGTGCTTGTGTAAAGCCTTTGAAAGTCTCATGAAGTCAAAATTCAAGATGAGTTCAATGGAAGAACTCACCTTCTTTCTAGGGATACAAGTGAAACAAACCTCTAATGGTATCTTGAAAAATCAATCTGAGTATTTTTAATACATCTCAATAAGATTGTAAGATACTGATGCTAAGGATGTTAAAACCCTAATGTTAAAGACTTTTTTATTAACTCATGATTTTGAGGGGGAAGCAGTTGATCAGCAGAAGTATAGAGCTATCATTGGATCTCTCATGTATCTCACAGCTAGCAGACAAGATATCATATTTGCCATATGCCTATGTTCAATATTCCAAGATGCTCCAAAGGTGTCACATCTAATGGTTGCCAAGAGAATTTTGAAGTATCTCAAAGGGGAACCTAAGTTAGGATTATGGTACCCTAAGAGTGTTGACTTCAATCTTTATGGATATACAGATAGTGACTATGGGGGATGTAACATCAACGAAAAGTCCACCTTGGAAGGATGCTAATTTCTAAAGGAAGACTGGTTGTATGGTAATGCAAGAAGCAAACTTGTGTCTCTACATTATCTACTTAAGCAGAATACATTGCCACATCAAGTTGTTTTGCTCAGTTGTTATGGATCCAAACTCAACTTAAAGATTAGAGAGTAACATTCATGAACACTCCAATTCACATTGACAACAACAATGCTATCTCAATCACTCACAATCATGTTCAGCATTCAAAGACAAAAAACATTAGCATCAAGTATCATTCATTAGAGACTGTGGAAAACAAAGTATTAAATTAATTAAGATCCATATAAATAAACAATATGCAGACTTATTCACAAAAGATTTTGATGAATCTAGATTTAAATATCTTATATCTGCTATTGGGATGATTAGCTTTGAATAAGTGAATGATTTATATTAATGATATTTGAAATTTTTTTAAAGAAATGCTTTTCTTAAAAAAGGAAAAAACTGCATATATCTGCCGAAATTTGCAAATCAGCAGATAAATAGGTATCTGCCAAATATCAACAAAGCAGATAACTGGACAAAGCGAGTATCTACTGAATAGGAAGATTCAGCAGCTAGAATGAATTCAGCACATGTTTTTTAAAAAGATCTGTTAGATCTCACTTTCATCTTCCGATAGGTAATGGCCCCAGAATAATTACCTAAAATGATTATTTAATCATACCACGCCCGTCGATATTATAGTTACGGTGGTACAATATTTTAAAATTCACATTTTTTATATTATCCATAACTATTATAATCAAAGGTTTCCATCATTCTCATCTTCAATCTTTCTCACGAAGCAAACCCTCAAACTTTCAATATCTCAAATTCCTACCAAATTCAACCAACTTTCAATGACTGCTCAAACCCGATAATTCTACTCGAACCACAACATCAACGCATCATTTGAGCCCATAGGTGATGAGGTCTATGATCCCGTTCTTCAATATAAAAGGAATATCAATTATCCCTTTGCTATCACCATAGGCCCTATGATTTGTGAATCTCACATTAGGGAATTCCGGACCACCAGTTTCATTCAAAGAGAACATGGAGTAAAGGTTCTCATGGCGATAGTGTAAGGGATGAAGATTATCATATCATGCGCCAACATTCGTCAACATTTGAAGTTGAACGATGCAGATGGTGAATCTTCCTTCTCCAAAGAAGTGGTCAGTGCCACCTTTAAGGAGAGGGGATATGAACGAACTCTCTTGACGTCCACATTCTCCAAATCACTGGCATATCACAACTGGAGAATTATCCTTCATATCTTCGTACACTGTCTGTCCAATAAGTCGGGAGGATGGGACCAAGTACCATTGGATCTAGCAAGGGCTGTCCATGGTCTGGTTAAAAAAAAGTATAATTTTTCAAACTTTATTTTTCAACATCTTTGCAAAACCATATCTGCCACTGCAAAATATAAGTTTTAATGTACCCTAGATTCTTATAACTAATTTTACAAGAAGAATTAGGGGATAAACTAAAAGTTAATGGAGTCATTCATGCTGTAGAAACTTTAAACAAAGCAATATTTTAAAAGTTTATAGCAACTCTAAAATCTTTTTCAGGGAAGGTAACTCCCTTGTTTAGTCATATGCTTGAGGTCACTAAGCCTCAGGGTGGCAGCATGGACGCACCCACCATTGTTGATCTAACACCTTCCACTTCATAGTCAAAATCTAATAAGTGGAAATGAACCCATGAATCTTCTACTAATAGGCCCTAAAATCACTTTCCCTCAAAAAGACAAGACTACAAATAAGGGTCCTAGTCAAGTCAAAGGTGTCAGCCACACCTAACCAAGGCTCAAAGAAGAAGGTTTCTCTTCATTCTTCTGAGCAGACCCATACCCAACCTGCAAGCCTTAAATCGGAGTTCTAACACAGTATTGAGAAAATCAAAAGGGATACCCACATAACTTAGGCCACTTTTGAGGAAGCAGTCTCATTAGGATCTGGTTCACATCTCGAGCCATTAGATAGAGCTCCAATATCTCCAACACACATGTCTACTAGCCAGGATGATGATTTTCATGTCTCATATCAGCATGAAGCACTGTCTCCCCCTTCCCATATAACACAGACAATGAAGACAGATGCATTTACAGCAACATCTGACCCACATCCTTTATCCAAGAGTTTGATCCTAGGGAGGAAAGGATCAATGTAGAAGAGGTTGTATCTACTACTAAACCATTAATTGATCAGCAGGATAGAGATAACATAACTAAGACCTCAACCATAGTAATTCACTTTCAGAATGTCTCCTTGGAGTCATTCTTTAAGGAGAGGAATCCAGAGCGCCAAGAAACCATATCTGGTGGTGAGGGTGCAAAGGCTAGGCCTAGTACCTCATCTCCAAAGGATCCCACACCTATGGATAAGGGAAGTATGAAACAGATAAATGAATTGATGGCTCATAACCTTGATCTTGCACAAAAATTGGTATTCCTAAAATTAGAAAATGCAAGACTTCAGGGTTATGCTGAAAAAGCAAAGGTTCTTGAATTTGAGAACCATCTTCTAAAGTCTTTGAAAGATAGACTATCTGAGTTAGAAACTCAACTCAGAACTCTACATTAGCAAGTTACAAGAATTTTCACCCTTGAAGAACAACTCATAACTCTTCAGCAAGCTGTTGCAAGGGCAATGGATCTTGAGAACAAACTTGAACATCCTCAAGAGACCATTGATCTTCAACAATCCATCATCTTAGGCCTTCAACCTTCAGTAGCAAAAGAACCTTTGGATGTGCCTTCCTCCATGAGTTTAGTGTCATCTGGAATCTCAGATGATGCTACCAAAAAGGGGGAAGATAAGCCCAAAAAAGATGAAGACATTCTTTAAAGATTCGCTACTCAAGTTATTCAAGCAACACAGCCATTCTCCTTTTCTTCACACTAGACTGACCAGTATGAGCTTCTATTAGAAGCTAAAGTCAACTTGAATAAACTTCTTGATAGGTCTGGATATGACAGTGAAGAAGAAAAAGAAATTAAATCCAGGAAGGTAATAAGGGGATGAACCAAAAGGTTCTACTTAGGAAGAGGAAGATGGCCATGACAAAGATATCCAACACTTCTTCTTTACTCTCTCTAAAAAGCAAAAGAACTAATTAGGAATCATCAAAGAGAGAGTGTTAGAACTCGAAGCCTCTCCTAAGCCATCTTCTGAAGAAGAAGCACCACTACTAAAAGTGCTTTTAGAAGCTGTTGAATTACTAAACAAGTCTGGTATTGATGCAACTGCTGAAAATACCATTCAAGAGACTTATTCGGAAGATGAGCCCTCAGAAAAGATGGTGGCTTACACAAGAGCTACCCAGACCATGGATGATGATATTGAAAGGCATGGGGTAACTCTTGAGTCTAAACATACCTAATTTCATAAGGATGCACCTAAGTCTAAACTAAGAAAATCAGCTGAGGTGATATTTGGTTATGCAGAAGTTGAAACTAAAGCCCTAGTTAACTCTAAGGTAAACATGAAGATTGATGGCCTAGAATTCACTAAAGAGGCTGGGAGAGCTCAGAAAATGGCTGATGATCCCAGGTCAGCTGGTGAGGGATCAGGTGTAACTCTTAGGCCTTCAGCAGTCAGCCTTACCAAAGTCTCTACCTCTGATAAAGGTAAGAAACCTATGATTGCTGATGAGGAGATAGAATTTGAAGCACAGAAATCAAAGCCCAGATATCTGATTACTAAACAGGTGGAGTTGTTCCAATAAAAGGCGAAAGAAGAAGTTATAGTTTTAAAGCTAGGAATAACTCACGAATCCTAGGTAAAGAAGAATATCATTGCACTAATCAAGAGTGTAAAGGATTCAAGAGCTGCAAGAACTACAATTAGAGACTTCAACCATGATGGTGAACATAGCAGAACAAAAGCTCCACCAAAACCAAAGACCAAAGTTGTCAAGAAAGTGTTATCTAAGTCATCCAATCCATCTACCGAAAACACTTAAAGGTCAGCTACACAGCAGACTTTAATAGCTATATCTGCTGAAGTCAAACCCATGATCTCTTTTATAAAGAAAGAAAAGAAAGATGAAGAGAAATGTCTTGTAGCACCTCAACTGGAGTTGAAAGGATACAATTTTGATGATATCATTGAGTGGAGCACTACTGAGATTAAGTGAAAATTGATAGCTTAAACTCATACTAAAATAGAGAAAGCAGTTGAGTCAGCTAGAAAAAAGAGATCTGATTTAGAGAAAAAGAAAGTGGAAAAAAGGTCAGCAAGAGTTCAGCGACAAGCAACAGATGACGCAATTTCTCAAGTACTATGGTTTCTCAGGTAGACAAGTAGGACCAATGAGTATGTCTACTCTTGATCTGAATATCAAAGAAAACAGACAAAAAGTTGTTGCTGGAGAGCTTCTAAAGCTTGAACAAGCAAAGATTCAATAGGAAAGACAACAAGCAAAATCAAAGAAAGTTACTCAGAAGTCCTCCCATCTACTGATTAGGCCTTCAGTGTCTCATAATTCTGCATCAACAGTCTGATGAAAAATAACCCATCTTTTTAATCCTTGCAAAGAAGATAAAAGCTTTAAAGAAAGTTATAAAGGCAAGCATTGTTGATCCAGAAGTTAAGGAGAAGATACTTCAGGGAACTAAAGTGTTGGTGGCTGGGTATCTTACTCAGATGAAGAAATTTGCTGTTAAGAGGGCCAATGGAGAGATCATTTACTATGACCATGAGAATTAGGTACTTGATATGCCCCTTGACATCTTAGAGCAAATTGTTGAGTACTTTAGCATCTTTGAATGTAAGAATGACAAGTCCAAGATGCTGATGCATAAAGTACTCACCTTAGTCAAATATTATGCTGGTGAATAAGTCCCTGAAACTCCACTATCAGCATATGATCTTATAGTGGAATGGGAATATGATTAAAAAAACTCCAACTTTATCACCAGATCAGCAACTACAAAAGTAACTTACTCAAGGAACCAGTTGGTATGCTTTAACCGGTTTGAGATAGCTGATTTAACCAAACTGAGACTAAGGAACCCAAGTAATGATTTTAAGGCAAAGGAGGTGGAAAAGGTTTGATGAGGATCTTCAGTTCTCACTTAGAAAGATCAAGGTAGGCTTCAAAACAATTAAAGAAGAAAGTAGAGTCTAAAGGTACCTAAATCATTCTATCTATTAACCCAACAACCAACCAAAATCACCTCCTCATACTTCACCATCAGCTTAAACCACTGAGCTTGGTTCTCCACAAGTCCAACAAGCTACTAAAATAACCAAATCCCCTACCTAAAGCAAATCTAAAGAGTCAGCAGATGAAGTGATCATCACTAATGTTGGTGATAGAATTAGACATGGGTTAGGACATCCTTAAGAAGAAGAAGAGCTCTCAAAATCTGAGAAAAAAGAAGACTCAGAAAATGATGATACAATCATCAAGTGGGACCATAACTTAAAAACAGAATACAATCATCAAGTGGGACCATAACTTAAAAACAGAAAGGTTCTTTATTGAAAGAAAGAATAAGGCAAAATCTTTCTTTCTCTCTGAATTAGATGTTCTGAAGCTTAGCCTTGAAGATTTGAAGAATATGCATAAGTTGATCTAAGAAAATAAAGACATGACAAAAAAGTACAAATCCATGGCTATAATTCTGAAAATCAAGTTTGGCAATAGGGATGAGCAAAGGGAAGAAGAAGAAGCTCTGCATGTAACTTAACTAAGCATTCATGACCCAATCACTTATTGGAGTTATAATTCCTCAACCAACTCTTTTAGTCTAACATATGTTGGTGCTGGTTAAGTTGAAGTAAAAGAGTATGACCTTTTCAGACTCTCTCGGCATAACATGAAGGACTTGGTGAATCTACTTCTAGACAAACCCTCAAACGATAGAAGAGGATATATGTATGAGCTTCTGTTGATTAGGATGCTTGAAAGGTAAAGATAGAGTTTTGGTAGCATCATCCTAGGGGGATTTTTTGAATCATGAAGGATGAAACAATCAAAAACTCTAGATTTTAGCATTGGCCTTCAACTGCTGAATCAGGCCAAGTGTTGAATCAACTGTCAAAGTGAATATGTTGAATGACTGTTGATCAGCATATGCCAAAAAACTACTGAACTACATATGCTGAAAGACTGCTATCAGCAAATGCAGATCAACTGCCGATCAGTAGTGAACTCCATGATATGTTGATTGACTCAGAACAAGTGTGTCTATGCCGACGGCTGCTGTGTTCCATCTTTTGTCGACAACATAGTAGAGCAACAGTCAACTCTAATATATAGATTACCTATTCCACTATACTATCTAAACATAGAGTAGTTTATTCTCAATGTCTAGAATAAAAGTCCTCACACTTGTATAGGAGAGGCAATCTTTCCAAACCATTTGATTGTATCTGCCGAATTGTAAACTTTGTACAAAGTAGAGTAATCATGTAAATACTTTGAAAGAACTTATTGTGTATTTATCTTTACTCAAAGTATTGGTGTTGTGATAGTAAGTAACTAACTTAGATTACGTATTTGTTAGTTACTGATACAAGAAGAAGTTCTTGTTTGTCTAAACCAACTTGATCCAACATTCACTATGTGTATTTCCAGCAGGTCTTCACCGCCTAAAAGACTACCATCAACCTTTTGGTTGGCCTTTTATGTTGAAGCAACCCGATTTATAAAAGCCAAACATTTAGTAGCTCAACAATTACATCTTTAACAGAAGTACTTGTTACTAGAATTGTGTTAATTCAAATAAGAAAGGTAATGATATGATGTGATTAGGATTAGTTTCATTATATATGTTCTTCTAAATTTCATGAAAATCATATTCACCTTTCTATAACCATAACCATACCCAATACATCCCATCCATAGAAAAATCATTGATCGGGTCTAGGGTAGGTGGGATATAAGCAAACCTTAACTCTATCTTAGGGGATATAAATATTGCTTCTAGCAAAAACCTCGACTCTAATGTTAACCATAGGATCCAATCACTAATATAAAGATAACATCATGTTAACATATCAATCAACGTACGATATAAAGCAAATGGACACACTAGTATTAGATGATCATGCAGCGCCTACTTAACAATCCATATGTAGTATAAAGTAAAAGATACAATGATCAATAATATACAAGGATCCATAATCAGTCACTATACTATTGATAACAAGAAGCACATAATGGCCAACAAAATACAATGATCCTCATGAGACATAAACTGGCACTAAGCAAGTGATAATAATGAAACATGTACTAACATGTAAGGGCTACTAGCCAAGAGATATATAAGATACAGATAAGCCTTTCCTTAAACTTCACTAATCTTAATATTTTATCTCCACGTACTCCTATCCTGGAACATGTCCTTAAAGAGATGTAACTCGACCATGTCCTTCCTAATCTTCTCTTCCTAAGTCAGTTTGGGACTACCCCTAGTCCACTGGCCCTTGACATATAGGGTCTCTACTACTCTTACTAACATTATTGTTTGTCTTCACTTTACATATCCAAACATCTTAATGTCCTCACCCTAATTATTGGTACACATGTCCCCAGTCCTAGTCTAGTGAGATCAAATGTAATAGACTTCTATCTTGTAACATATATGTAATGTTCAATCAAGCTAATGAGAATCTCTTCTATATATGGTTGTTGGTTATTTAATGTTATATATACTTACATTATTTATTGTTACACGCATATACGACCATGTTATATAGGTTTACAGTTGTTTGACATGTTCTGAATCAGTTAAGGTTCAAGAGTGTGTTTAACTAAGTAATCTGATTCAGTCGCACGACTGGACCATGCGAATGGGCCAATCGGACGACTGAACCAAGAGATTGAGTCAATCGTACGATTGAGTCATGAGACTGACTCAGTCGTCCGAATGAACCAATCGTATGACTCAGTCGCACGACTGAGCCAGTCGCTTGGCTCAGTCGTACGAATGAAAGCTGTAACCTATAAATACCACTTAATTGTGGAAAAACGTAACACTTCGAATATTCATAACCCTAGTCGACCCAGAGCGCCTGTTCGTCTATTCCAACTTCACAGAACGTTCCTGATCATTGCTAATCAATTCTTAACGTTTTCTAATCGTTAGTTTGATCCGGATTACGTTCTCCCTGATTGGATCGCCAATCAAATAGGATTCCGCACTATTTGATCTGGTATAACTTAGAATCTGTTAGTACTCCGTACGTACACGGTCCTAACAAGTGGTATCAGAGCCAAGGCTTTTGATTCTTCGTTGATTCAATCGTTTTTGTGAAAAAGTCTACGTTTTTACGCGAAAAGATCCAATCTTTCTGCTAAAAATCGAGTCTTTACGTGTGCATGTTCTGAAAATCAGTGTTTTTCGAGTTTCAGCCGTCTAGGGTGCAAAAACTTGCATTCTAGGTCAAAGTTTGCGAAAAATCTCGTTTTCAGCCGACCCAGTCGCACGATTATCTCAATCGTACGACTGAACCCAGTCGCCCAGTTCAGTCGCCCGATTGAGTCAGTCGTATAGCCAGTCGCCTGATTGAGTCAATCGTCAACTCCAGTCGCCCAGTTTCAGTCAGTCACCTTGTCCATTCGCTCGATTGTGTTCAATCGCACGATTGTAGCTCAGTCGCCTGTTCAATCGCACGGTTGAGTTCAATCGCATCCCAGTCGCATTAACAGTCTGTTTTCAAGTTTAAGTCAACATTTATCATGGACTCGGAAAACTTCGCATTCTCAGCAGGGAAGGACTCTAGGATCCAAAACCTACTGCTTCTGGAGAATGAGATTAGTAATCACAACAAGCCGCCTAAGCTTCTATCCATTGATGAGTTCCCGCAGTGGAAGCAAAGGTTTGAGATTCATCTCAATGGCGTGGATACTAATCTATGGAATTCTATTGAGACTGGTTACTCAATGCCAGTTGGTGCTGATGGTTTGCCATTAACGTTAAGTGGAATGACGGATGCTAAAAAGACTGCCTATAACGCTGAAAAGAAGGCTTATGCTATGCTAACCCAGTCAATTCCTAAAGAAATATTCCATCAGTATTCGGATCAGAAACAGAGTAAAAAGTTCTGGAAAGCTCTCGAGAAAAGGTATGAAGGGAGTTCAACTCTGAAATCCTTGAAGGCCAAAGCTCTCAAAAAGGAGTTTGACAATTTCTCTGCTATTGGGAACGAGAGCTTAGATGATATCATTGACCGCTTCTATCATCTAATGAGTGAACTTCACACTCATGGGGTTACAACATCTAAAGAAGAAAAGGTCGCCAGTTTAGCTGAAGGTCTTCTAGAAAAATGGGATTCATTTATTTCAGCCTTGAGACACAATTCAGTTCTCGAGACTTTGGATATAAATGACTTTATTATGAAACTGCGAGAGGAAGAGGTCAGACATAAGTATAAGGCGAAGAAGGGTGCATATGCTCTGGATCCTACTCTTTACAACGTCACTCCAACTCCAATTGCAAAGTCGTCCAATGCTCCTCTGCAGACTGCATTTGTTTCTAATACATCTGGTCAAAGCTCATCGTCTGGGGGTGAGTCATCTGTTTCATCAGGGGTTCAACACAGTATTACTGAAGCTCACTCGACAAAGTTAATAACTGAGAACCTGGGTAAAGTCACTGTGGAAGTGGCCAAGGAACACATGGACCTACTTGCTGCAGTGGTTCATTCCTATGATGGTTTGGTTGCAGGGAAGATAGGAAACTGCCACCTGGCTGATGAAGACTATGAGCAGGTGGATGAAAAGAGTTGGAGAGAATGGATATTATGTGGGCTCTCGCGAGTGCTGTGCGACGAGCGAAGAAGTTTGTAAAGAAGACAGGGCAGAATCTCGTGGCTACAAAAGATACTACTTTTGGGTTTGACAAGTCCAAAGTCACGTGTTTCAACTGTGGTGAGAAAGGACATTTCAAGAGGGAATGTGTGAAGCCTAAAAAGACTGGGAATGGAAATCCATTCTCCTCGTTCAACAGGCAAGATAAAGATAAGAAGCCAGTTCCAGCAGGAAGTGATTCCAAGGCTTTGGTGGCACAGGGTGATGAAGGACAGGACTGGTCCTTCCGGTTCTTATCTGATGGGGAAGCCAACATAGCTTCTGTCGAGGATCTGAATGAAGACTCAGCAAGTGAGGGGGAGAACTCAGCTGAGCCTGACAATGCTGAATTGGATGATGACATAGCTGATATTGATCAGCTTGTGGAGAATGAACTGAATGCTGCGTCTGAAGCACAATCTAAACCCAAAATGCTTTCATGGCTGGAACATTTACATCGGCACAGGTAGAATCAAAGGATGATTTATTTACTAAACATGCTTGTGTTGATTGTGAAAAATTTAGGGAAAGCATAGACCTGAAATTTGCTAGGTTATTAGATCATAATGATAACTTAGTAAATGATTTAAAACTGTGCACTGAAGCAAACAAAATCTTAAAACAGAATGAAAACAGTTATAAAGAAAAGATTGATGCTTTAAAGAAACAGTTAAAAGAAACTGATGTTGTTGCCTTTAACCAAGAAAATGACATCAAGTTTTATCTAAAGACAATAGAAGAAACTAAGAAGAAACGAGCAGTTTTGCAAGTTGAAAACGAGTCTTTGAAACAAAGACTTCACAGTCTAGCTAGTTCATCACATATTTGAAAAACTTGGTTAAAGAACGCAACAACGGGGAGGGGTTAGGTTATAAAGTTGTGCCACCACCACATGAGTCCTTTTTAAACATCAAACAACGTCCAATTAATGATAACCCCATAAAGGATCATGTGGTGACAACTCCCCTAGTCAGTGATCCGGATACAGCAGTTACCACTGCCTCTTCGGTTCCTGACCAGACAGATTCTGGATCAAGCACTACAAGCACACAAATCACTGGCAAACAAGTGGAAGAGAATGTTCAAGCATCTCTTGGGTTGGGTAAAAAGTCAACTTCCACACAACCTAAGATTTCCAAAATCACTCAAGCTAAACCAGTGAAACAAGATAATCACCAATTTCCAAGACAAAACATAAATCATGTTAAACAAGTTAAATTTGTCAAAGGAGGTGAAAATCTTAAAAGTGATAATAAAAAGAAAGAATCTGAGGTTTATTCACCGCCCCACAAGAGATCTCCTAGCCCTGATGAATGGAGATCCTGCTATACTTGTGGTCAGCGCGGTATTTCGACTAACTGTCCTCGCTATCAGACTCCAAGAACTAAGGTTGAGCTACACGACAAAGTCAAAATAGATTCAAAACAGCGTTCTAAGACTCCAGTTAGATCGAAAACCCCTATTAGGTCTAAAACACCTTCTAGGTCTTTTTCGTCTCCACCTCGCCAAAGGCAAAACAGACAAGTCCCTGACAAGTCCGTGATGCCAGAGGTAAAACTGTTTCTGAATCTAAACCATATGCTCAAACCGTAAATCAGTCTAAGGTTTACCACAAACAATCTTTTCACATTGATGGTTTATGGAAAGCCAAGACAACTGGTGTGTCTGAAAGCAAGGACAATCTGAAAGTTGAGATTCCACCCACTGATAAAGGACAATGGGTCGAATTCATGATGGTTGATTCCTCTGGGAAACCCAAGCCAGTCAAGGCTTGGGTCCCCCTCCTTAACTGATGATTTTCTCATATGTGCAGGTTGTCCGCTATAGTGCGTCTACAAATACATGGATCGTAGATAGCGGAGCTTCCAGGCACATGACGGGGAACAAGTCTCTCCTTTTCAATGTCAAACAAATTAAAGGGGGACACGTTTCATTTGCTGGTAATAAAGGAGGATACATTACCGCTCAGGGCGAAGTAGGTAATGATAAGGTAAGGTGCGATAAAGTGAACTTTGTTCAGCAGTTAGAAAACAACCTGCTTTCTGTGTCTCAGATTTGCGACAAGGGATTCAAAGTAATGTTTGATAATCGCAAATGTTACATTCTGAAGAAAGAAATGGATATTCCAGAGGAACAGGTATTAATGTCTGCATCTAGATATAATGACTTATATGTTCTAGATATGTCAAATGCCTCTACTAGTGCTTTTCTGTTCAATGTTTCTTATCTAAAGCTACAGAGAAGGACTCCATTTCGTGGCATAGATGAATGGGACACATTAATCATACGAAGATGAATCACCTGATTCATAACAACTTAGTTGATGGAGTTCCTGTCAAGAACCTCAAGCTTCCTGATTTTTGTGTCTCATGCAAGAAAGGAAAGCAAACCAGGAAATCTCACAAGACCAAGAATGTCCATTCTATTGAGATACCCCTGGAGCTACTGCACATGGATCTTTTCGGTCCAGTTAGCACGAAGAGTATCGCTGGAGACTGGTACTGCTTCGTAGTCACCGATGACTACTCACGATTCTCGTGGGTTATGTTTCTGAAAGCTAAGTTAGAAACGTTTGAGTCATTCAAAGTGCTGGTCACAACTCTGGAGTCACTTTACAAGCTTAAAGTGCGAAAGATTCGTTCAGATAATGGAACCGAGTTCAAGAATCAGTGGATGGATGCATTCTGCAAAGAAAAAGGAATTGTTCATCAATTCACCTCTGCATACACTCCACAGATGAATGGAGTTGCTGAGCGAAAGAACAGTAGTCTGATCGAGACAGCCAGGACTATGTTGGCAGACTCAAAACTGCCAGTACAGTTCTGGAACGAGGCTATAGCCAACGCCTGCAACACACTTAATCGTGTGTCAGTAGTGAAGAGGCACGGGAAGACTTGCTATGAGTTGCTACAGAAGCGTAAGCCAAACCTGGAGTATCTGGAACCTTTCGGTGCTCCTTGTACTCTTCTGAAGAAAACTCAAGAAGGCAAGTTCAATGAAAAGGCAGATCAGGGGATCTTTCTGGTATACAGTATACCCGACAAATGAGTTTACAATAACTCTACTGGTCAGGTAGAAGTATGGTGCAATGTTGACGTTCAATGTTTTACTATCCCCCTGCTAGAAAAGGACCATCGTCATTCTTCGACTACGATGGCTTTTTCAAATCATTCAATCTTCCTCAGATAGTTTTAGATGATGATATTGCTACTCAGATGATGCACGATGTTCTCAACTCACCGAATCTGGACACTAGCAATACCACTCCTGCAAATGGGTCATCGGGATCTGCCTCAGCTGATCAGAATGATAGTGAAGACTCATCAGAGGATGAAGAAGCATCTGAACCAGCACACACACCTAATGTTGATCAAGAAGGGAGCTCTTCAGGTGCTTCACGTGCATCTGGAACCACAGACACTGAACCTCCAGTTACGACTATGGACTCTGAAGTTTTCGTTCCTACAACTCCGTTGACTAGGATCAGTACAAGTCATCCGCCAGAGGCTATCATTGGTGATCTTCACTCCGGTGTGCAGACTAGAAGTCGATTGTACACTGCTGACTACGCTGACGTAATGGAAAAGGGCTACGTGAATGATGGAGCTTACAGATGTTTTGTCTCTCAAATTGAACCCAAACACGTAAGTGATGCCCTTAAGGATGAAGCATGGGTCAATGCTATGCAAGAGGAGTTGCTACAGTTCAAGAAACTTGAAGTGTGGACTCTTGTTGACCGACCCAAAGGAGTAAAGGTAATTGGTACCAAATGGGTACTAAAGTGCAAGAAGGATGACCAGGGTGTCGTTATCAGAAACAAGGCACGGTTGGTTGTTCAAGGCTTCAGACAAGTCGAAGGAATCGACTACAATGAAGTCTTTGCTCCCGTAGCTAGAATGGAAGCAATTCGTGTCTTTCTAGCCTACGCCTCTTACATGAAGATCAAAGTTTATCAACTAGATGTTAAGAGTGCATTTTTGCATGGGGAAATCCGTGAAGAAGTTTATGTAAGTCAACCTGAAGGATTCGAAGATCCTTATCATCGGGACAGAGTGTACAAGTTAGACAAGGCTCTGTATGGGCTACATCAGGCTCCTCGAGCTTGGTATGAAAAGATTTCCACCCATCTGTTGAAACATGGCTTTCGCAGGGGTGTTATTGACTGTACATTGTTCATCAAAGAGAAGGATGGTGATTTGCTTTTGGTGCAAATTTATGTGGATGACATAATTTTCGGGTCACGAAACGAAGGATTATGTAAAGAGTTTGAATCTGTGATGAAGGCTGAGTTTGAGATGAGTGCCGGGGAGAAATGAAGTTCTTCCTAGGATTACAGGTGGACCAAACACCTACCGGCATCTTTTTGCATCAAACTAAGTATGTCGGTGACATTCTTAGTCGCTTTGATATGGAAAATGTCACTTCAGCCGGTACCCCCTCGCCACAAATCATGATGTGGCTCCTGATGAGAATGGGGATTTGGTGGATGCCACTATGTATCGCGGGATGATCGGATCTCTCATGTACCTCACTGCCTCTCGTCCAGATATCATGTATGCCACATGTTTATGTTCCCGATATCAGGCAAAACCTAAAGTCAATCATCTGATTGGAGTCAAGAGGATTTTTCGTTATCTGAAGGGTACTCCAACACTGGGGTTATGGTATCCTCATGATGATGACTTTGAGCTAACGGCGTATAGTGACTTGGATTACGGAGGCTGCAAAATGAATTACAAGTCTACGTCAGCAGGATGTCAATATTTCGGGAGAAGATTAGTAACTTGGCAGTGCAAGAAGCAGACATCCGTTGCTCTGTCTACCTATGAAGCTGAATACGTTGCCACCGCCAGCTGCTGCTCTCAATCATTTGGATTCAACAGCAAATGCGGGATTACGGTTTGCATTTCACTACTACTCCTATCTATGTTGATAATTCTGCTGCCATTACAGTAACTAAAAATCCGGTTCAACATCCTAAGACCAAACACATAGGCATAAAGTATCATTTCATACGCGATTGCTATGAAAAACACTTAATTGATGTGGTCAAAATTAACACGGATTTTCAACGTGCTGACCTCTACACTAAACCATTTGATAAACCAAGATTTTTTATCTGCTAGAGGTCAACGGGGTTAAAAAGAAAAGTGATGTTATACTAGAAGAAACAGATACATAGTCCGACACCGTTTTTTCTTTATTTTTCGTTTTTCTTTTATTTTATTTTTATTTTTTATTTATTTTCCTGTCTTATAAAAATCCAAAAACACAAAAAGATTTTCTGTTTTAGAATTTTAGGGGGAGATTAGGCTTAAATCAGTATTTATTTACTTAAAAAAATGGGGGAAGTGAGTAAAGCTGAAAAGGCAAAGACAACAAAACAGGAAATGTGACTCGACAAAAATTGGAAGATGATAGTACACAGGCATCGAGTTATTTGAAACAACAAAATGAGTTTGAGATCAAAAATGTTAATTAATTTACTGAAAATGTAAAACATCAGAGAAGTCTAAGTCTAACAAAATGGGAAAATGATAGTACGTTTGATTGTTACTGTAATTACACGGAGAAAGTTGATCTAGGGAGGTACTAGTTCATTATATGATGTGTCAGTAGATTCAACATAATAGACAAGTAGACTTATTGGTAAACTTAATCTAAACTAAAAGGTTCAATCAACTGTGGGTTCCCATCTTATCACTGGTTAACACAATCAGTTCTTCCGATAAGGGATAACGAGCAAATAAATGCCACCAAAGGTGTGCAAATGACCACAAAAAGGGCAAAAGCATGAAAAAATGAATACTAGCGTAATCAAGTTGATAACTTATGTTGTTGGTGCGCTATGTGCAAAAGAAAATAAGAAATGCTCTAACAAGGAGATAGGTTGTGTGCCTCTCTGCTGTGCGATGGCACTGACCTGAGGATAAGCATAACCTATATATTCAAGACTTCATTGTTGTTTGCCGCCTCTCTGCTGTGCGATGGCACTGACCTGACGATTGGCTTCTCTTTGAAAGATCTAAGAATAGTCTCTTCTTGCAAAAATACCTAAAGACCGCTCGAAAGTTCTTTAAGGAATGCTGATTACCATATAAGTGTGGGAGACACAAATGTTGTTTGAAATAATATAACTTAATACATTACCAATGTATGTCAAAAGTCTGTGTATGAATTTAATGTGGACAAGTATACTGACAATCGTCTTGTATGCACCGACTGAAGTTGACAATCTAAGTGTGTTACGTATCATATTAAACATGATTCCCAGTTGGTACTTAGAAGTCTTAGATCAGAACAAACTGTGATATGTCATCATGAAAAATGAAATCAACTCATAATGTTCCAAGTAATGGTGTATATGCTTGTCTGATTCCAAATGAGTCTGTTCCTGATATAATGTCAATGCTGATAGGCTACACAAACCTGCCCTAACAAAAATCACAAAAAGATGTTCATTTTTGTTCGTAGTTTAAATTTTATTTATTTCTTAGTATAATGACTCATGTCGGACTGTGTATACTGTTATCTGCTAAACGTCACTGAATGTGCTAAATGTTTATCTAAACAGATTGTTTCTGAAAGGATAAAAGGATCACGTCTGAGGTGATCGGGTGGATAATGGATCACGTCTGAGGTGATCGGGTGGATACGTGGATCACTTCTGAGGTGATCAGTGAATGTTTGTTTTCAAAAGTGATCATGTTTGAGATGATCAAAAGCTTATAATGTTTTATCAATTGGTTAAGAAAACTAGGGTTGGTCCATAACTTGACAAAAATGGCACAAGTATAGCCCAATCGCACGACTGAATCTGATCTAACCCAGTCGTACGAATGGGGTATACGATTGAACACAATCGTAAGATTGAGACATGCGAATGAGCTCAATCGGCCGATTGGGTGTGACCGACTAGGCCAACCATGCGTTTGAAATGGGTCGAATGAGTGAATCGTATGACTCAACTTCAGTCGTACGGCTAAGTCATGCGACTAGTCTCAATCGTCCGACTGGTGATTGAGTCGGCCGAATGAAAGAAGCGAATGGTCCAGTCGGCCGACTGAACTGAGTCTGGCTATAAATAGCCCCCTCAGTCGATCGCACAAACTCATTCGCCCTAATTCTCAAAAGTGTGCCGTTACGCTGCCCGATTTTCTATTGACCTCTAAAACCTTAATATATTCGATTTCTGACGATTTGGAGTTGTTTCACAGGTACTTTGCGGCAAAATGACATCATTAAGTGTGAAATCTGACTCAAAATCAGATCATTGGTGCCCTAACTTTGAACCGAAACAAAAATCAACCAATAGACTGCCTTAAACACTTAACATGTTTAAACAAATGATTTAAGCAGTCTAAGTACATGATTTCGAGTCTAACAAGCCTGATCTTAATGTCTAATTCGTAAAAATAAAAATCTGAGTTAAAATGGTGCCGAACAGTATTGGATGCGACTGGACACCCCTGATGAACTTCAATCGCACGATTGAACGGGGCGACTCACTCAATCATACGAATGAAGAATACGAATGGTTTGAATGTGTCATACGACTGGACTCCAGAATGAACCTCAATCGCACGATTGAAAAGGACGATTCATCCAATCAGCCAAACGAAACATGCGAATGGATTCATTCGATCGACTGAGTCAATCGTAGGTTCAGTCTCCCAAGTCAACTCAATCGCATGACACGTCATCCGACTGAAAGTCAGTCGCATACATGATCAACCGATTGAAGTTCAGTCGCACATATGCCCAACCGACTGAACCCTGTCGGTTTGTTCAATCGCACGATTGAATCAGTCTGTTTTCTAAATTAGTCAAACTCTGCTTTTTCAAGTTTATAACATGTGTTTGCTATTGATTACAGGAATATGGCTAACAGGTGGACAATAAATCCAAAGCACAACATCTGTGCTCACTTGGATTCCACCTCGAGGAATGGAGAAGACTTCTCGGGGATTATAGATTTTTTGAGGAGATCTAGGATTTACCGAGCTATTTCCACTCCATGTACACCGTATCAGTCAGTTCATCAGGCATTCTGGGAAGGTGATAGAGTGGACAGATCAGCTGAGCCCTACTCCATACGAAGTTCTATCTTCGGTAGGGAGATTGAGATACGAGCGGCTGACATCAGGAGAGTCTCAGGGTTTGATGATGATGAGACTCACCCACTCAAGCTTCACCCGCTTACTGTACGTGGATGCTTCTTGAGGATAGGATACTGTGGGGATATCAACTCAGGTGTGCTAAACAAAAGCAACCTGAGCCCCCAGTACAAGTACTTGGCGCACGTCATCTTGAAGTGCATTGCTTCGAGGAGGGGTGGTTTCGATGACTTATCGGACCAAATTCAGAATGCATATGTTGCATTGGTCCTCAACCACCCTTTCAGCTTCTCCAACATGATATTTACATACTTGATTGAGAACCTCGAAGCCAAGGGAAAGGAGGGATTTTGTATGTACCCCAGATTCTTACAGCTTATTTTCGATGAGAAGCTGCCCGACCTCCCAAAGGACAAGAGCGATGTTGTGCCTCTTGAGATCATGGATGACACAACCTTGGGAAGGATGAAGGTGTATAGAGGCAAGCAAGTGAAGCCTGCTATGAAGAGATTGATTGGGCATCTGGCCGGGCTTATTATGTAGCCCCAGGGAGACGCAGGTGGCGTCATGAGGATAGTGGCTCTGACTCTGAAATTATTTGCTATACCATCAGATGACTCTGATATGATGACAGCCAGGATGGCAATGATATGCCCGTTACATCTGGGGGCCCTCCACACATACTGCACAGCCATCTCCTCACACTGACACTACTACTGCTGGGTTCGTACCTCACTTCAGTCCACCTGATGACGACGAGGACGAGAGTGAGGAAGAGGGGTTGACTCGTAGGCATGGCAGCAAGGTAGTTGCCACTGAGAAAGGAATTAAAGTAGTTGGAGGACAGACTGGGACATCGGGGACTACACAAACAGAGTCAGATCCCGCATACTCCCCTGATGCACCCAGTACACAGACTGGTGCCCCGGTGTCTACGGGAAAGAGAAGAAAGACGATGGCAAGACCGCATGGGAAGCGGGGAAAGCGTCTGAGATTCACCACCACCACCTCTACCACAGCTACCCCAGTCACTACATCCACCACACCTCAAACCACCACCACTACTGCACCTCCACCTCACACTTACCCATCCACTACCACCACCACTATACCATCCTCTACAGCCTTTACATCCACTCCCATGTACACCACTGCTACCACAACCACCACCACTCACCAATCCCAACCCTCATCTGCTCCCACTAGCTCAGTTATACCACCCGTTTCCATGGTTGAGCAACTTGCTGCACTGAATAGCATGGTGCTCAAGTTGCTAGCCTCCGACGAGGCTAAGTCTGCTCAGATCTTACAGCTGCAAGCACAAAGTTCTACTCAAACAGCTGAGATTGAGAGATTGAGAGAGCTGACCACTGCATAGACCGATCAGATCACCGGGCTGCTTCAGCATGAGGCAGAGACTGAGGCGAAGTTAGGAAAGCTGGAGGCGGCTCACAAAACTCTGTTGCTGAAGCTGAAAAACACTCAGAGTGAGCCCCTCAAGATTGGAGAAGGTGATGGTGATGATGATGATGAGGATGATGATGACGAGGATGATGATGAAGATACTGATGATGAAGGTGACGAAGATTCACAGGACAAAGACGATGATGCGATGAAGGAGACGCTGCTACAGCTCCTCTGATTCTGAGCAAGAACGAAGAACTAAAAGAAAACAAGATCAGAGGGCCTCTTCTTCTGCTCCGTCTACCTCTCACTCTACAGAAGAACCAGCTCAGATTCAAGGCAAAGTTCAAGATTAGATGTTTATTTATTATTTAATTTTGTACTTGAAATCTTGTATCAAATTCTGTTCTATGTATATAAAATTAAAGGTTAAATCAACATCTGTTATGTGCTTAATGTATACTTACTTGTACTGTATTTGGTTGTTGAACAGGTTCAGCTAAACAAGTTGATGAGCACGATGTTGTGCCCCTTCGTCAAATCTATTCAAAATTGATGATGATCCTTGATATACAAGGGTTCGTACAACGATCTGTCAGTTACACTGCTGAAGAGGGGGAGATAATACATGATTTAATAGATGAACAGATTGCTGAACTGTTTAGTCTGAATCCTGACGAGCTGGTGAAAGACGCTCCAGAGGTCGACATAGTCAGTGATGATGAATTACAAGATGTCAATGAACTGGAGATTGAGGACATCACTGCTGATGAGTATCCTCAGTATACTAGCGCCGAAGGCGAAGTTCTCCCAGATCTGGGGGAAACTTTCGACAGTAGTATCTTCAACAAGGTTGAAGAGATGACAGCTGCTAAAGCTGCTACAGCCTCAGCTCCTCAGGCAAGATGCCGATATGGCAGTCAAAAAGGCTGAATGGATTGCCTGTTTTGAGGAAATGAAGAAACAGCGTGTGCCAAACAAGTCAAATGCATACACCAAGCTCTACAAGGTTAAGAAACATCAGAAGGTGTCAGGCAAGATCATCAGCTGGGCATACTTTGAGGATCTCAATGTATTGCCGTGAAGAGAGAAAAGGGAATAGAGTACTTCAGATTCCCACATGATCTGAAAACTCTTCCTGGTTCGAGCTAAATCGTCTAGCCAACTTGAACCTCCTATATGCTGTTCCAGGAAAGATATCAGGATGGTTTGAGCAGGCACTGAAGAAAGAGTATCATACGAGGTGGGTCAACTTTAAACCTCAGCAGCCCAGAAGGTTATTTCACAGGACTGAGGTTGACCCCACCTCAGGAAGACCAAAGGTGGTCTTGATATGGCACCCTCCGCGCATTATGCCGCGTATTCCATTGAGGGAGATGCCTCAGGATTTTGCACCCCATTTCAAATGGTGGTATTATGACTGGCGAACTGGTGAAGCCGTCATTGTTTTGGAGAAAGAAGGAAAGGTCGAGACAATAAGGGTGTTTGATCCGATGTGGCTAACAAACTTGTCTGAGTCTGATGTCTATATCTTATTCAGTGGCCACTGTTCTTTGATACACAGGATATTGTGCAAGCACTGCAGTTCCAACATGTTATACGTATTTGCTTTGCACTTAATATTCATTCTGAAGTCTCGAGAGAAGAAAGGGTGAAAAGATATGAAGAGTTCAAGAAAGAAGTCAAAGTTTAGACAGAACTAGGTCCAAGGGGGAATTTGTTGGTACACATGTCCCCAGTCCTAGTCTAGTGAGATCAAATGTAATAGACTTCTATCTTGTAACATATATGTAATGTTCAATCAAGCTAATGAGAATCTCTTTCTATATATGGTTGTTGGTTATTTAATGTTATATCTACTTACATTATTTATTGTTACACGCATATACGACCATGTTATATAGGTTTACAGTTGTTTGACATGTTCTGAATCAGTTAAGGTTCAAGAGTGTGTTTAACTAAGTAATCTGATTCAGTCGCACGACTGGACCATGCGAATGGGCTAATCGGACGACTGAACCAAGAGATTGAGTCAATCGTACGATTGAGTCATGAGACTGACTCAGTCATCCGAATGAACCAATCGTATGACTCAGTCGCACGACTGAGCCAGTCGCTTGGCTCAGTCGTACGAATGAAAGCTGTAACCTATAAATACTACTTAATTTGTGGAAAAACGTAACACTTCGAATATTCATAACCCTAGTCGACCCAGAGCGCCCTGTTCGTCTATTCCAACTTCACAGAACGTTCCGGATCATTGCTAATCAATTCTTAACGTTTTCTAATCGTTAGTTTTGATCGGATTACGTTCTCCCTGATTGGATCGCCAATCAAATAGGATTCCGCACTATTTGATCTGGTATTGTGAAATCACTGGATCGATGAACATCCGAGCGTGTTCTTAACGGAAGGATAAACAACCAAAAGATGAACAATAACACGAACAATAATCGAATGATTTTATTGATAAAGCATAACGATTTTAAGCTCGTTACAACTTAAGAATCAAGACTTTTGGCAAGGGGAGATCGAGCATGATCTCCCCTCTCATCCGGCAGCACCTGGGCGCCAGGAACCCTATCAAAACCCTTAGGTTTCTACACATTGAAACTGGTATATATAGGCCTCGGCCCATATTAGATGCGACTGAGCCCATTCGTGCGATTGGACCATGCGTATGGTTCAATCGTACGACTGGACCATTCTTATGGTTCAGTCTTGCGAATGCCCCAATCGCATCTCTTAGTCGCACGACTGGTCCATTAGCATGGCTCAATCGTACGACTGAGTCTCATTTGCATATGCTCCTGCGAATGACCCAGTTTCATGTGTTTACAAGGTGTATAACATTAAGCCTAGACTATTCGTCAAGCGACGGCCACACTATATATGACAATATATGCTCCAACAAATTCCCCCTTGGACGTTGCTTGCGCATAGTAGATAACACCTCTTACAATCTTCAGTCAATCTTTGCTCTGGTTTCCAATAGAATCAAACGAACAACCATATTAGCCAACATTGCCGATCCGTCAGGTTACCACAATATCCCTGAAAATGAATTTAGGCACAATAGCTTTCGTTTACTTTGCAGAACACCATCATAGCAGTAAGATTCCCTAAATGACTGATTTTTCCAGATAATGACATGACCAGTTTTCCATTGCTTCAATCTTCACACAGTCTAACCTGTTTAACATTAACAACTGTAGAAATTCCCCCTCACATTCAGCATATCCCAATATATAAACGTTGTGCTCTCCTAACGTCTTCATACGGTGTATTGGGCAAAAGGTTGAAGGTTCCAATCCATAGCCGACAATATCAAACAAATCAGCATGCACGAAGATTCATCATCAGAAACCTGCTCACATCATCACTTTCTGATTGCGTCTTCAATTTCTCTGTACACGGATTCCCCCTAAGATTGAGAATCCTCTCTGTGCGGATAAATATAACTTGATTGGCCCATAAATAGTCAGATGCTCCTGACTACCCCACAAAATCAGCACTGACAGCTGACATCTTCTCTTCTCTCTTTCGTGTTCTATCAACATTCACCTATTCTGGAAGTCCAACGAATAATGGGGTATCCATCGAACTTGTTTGACATAAGAACCTCAGGGTGAATATCCTTTGCTCATCCTCAACTCTTGCATAGACTCTCCAGAAAAATCTTCACTATTGACACGAAGACGAACTATACATGACCCGAAAATTTTCCCAAAAAAAATTTTATTTTACCAAACTTTTTCAGAAGGCTTCCCGACTGATAAAAATGGTTTAGGGAAAAAATTCGTGCAAGAAGCTGTTCCAGACTCTTTTTTTTTTTTGGTCTGGAACAAATGCGGATGAGTCGATGCAGATGGCTCATTCGGGCGATTGAACATACGACTGGTCCAGTCGCACGATTGAACATACAACTGGTCCAGTCGCACGAATGGTCTATTAGCATGGTCCAGTCGTACGAATGGTCCATTCGCATGGTCCAGTCGTACGAATGGTCCATTCGCATAGCCCAGTCGCATAAACGGGTCTGCACGTAAAATTTCAGATCTGCAGCCGCCAAGGCTGCCAAAATCCCTAATCCGACGAATTTTACATGATTCAAACCAAAATAGACATCATCAGATTCGCAAGGGTGATAGGAACGTGGTTTCGAATTCGATTTTAACATAGAAACACCACACGTACCCAGATCTGAGTAAAACACGAAGAACACGAAGAACACGAAGTCGGTTTAACGTCAAAGAACTGAACTTTGATCCAGAAATCAAGAGCTCGGGTTGCTAGAATGATTATTAGATCATTCCAGCAGTAACCTGGCTCTGATACCAATTGTGAAATCACTGGATCGATGAACATCCGAGCGTGTTCTTGACGGAAGGATAAACAACCAAAAGATAAACAATAACACGAACAATAATCGAATGATTTTATTGATAAAACATAACAATTTTAAGCTCGTTACAACTTAAGAATCAAGACTTTTGGCAAGGGGAGATCGAGCATGATCTCCCCTCTCATCCGACAGCACCTGGGCGCCAGGAACCCTATCAAAACCCTTAGGTTTCTACACATTGAAACTGGTATATATAGGCCTCGGCCCATATTAGATGCGACTGGGCCCATTCGTGCGATTGGACCATGCGTATGGTTCAATCGTACGACTGGACCATTCTTATGGTTCAGTCTTACGAATGCCCCAATCGCATCTCTCAGTCGCACGACTGGTCCATTAGCATGGCTCAATCGTACGACTGAGTCTCATTTGCATATGCTCCTGCGAATGACCCAGTTTCATGTGTTTACAAGGTGTATAACATTAAACCTAGACTATTCGTCAAGCGACGGCCACACTATATGACAATATATGCTCCAACACTAGTATTATCTGCAATGCTAGCTACTCCTATCCTACGTCTAAAAAATCATGTTTCTTATGATGTCTAACCTAGTGTGCATGCACATCCACTTCAACGTCCTCATCTCTACTTCTATTTTACGCGATTAGGCCTTCTTAATCAGTCGACATTTTGTTTCAATATAACATAGTCGAGCGTATCGCAAAAAATTTCTATATTCACCTTCCAAAACACTAAAATACCATATTTATTTGTTTCGTAGTAAACAAATGAAGTGAGATTCTTATAATAATCTGTTCCACAAAATAACTGAATTGGAAAACAATGTTGTTACTGTAAATCATCTTAGTGTATAATGTTCTCTTCATTATGTATTAAAATAGATAAAGTTATTGTTATGTTTCATTTACTATAGAATAGGTGGATTTTCTTTTTCAAGTGTTTTATTATAAAATTAGAAAGATATGTGTGTGTCTGTATAAGGCTTCGTAATTTTTTGTAGAATATATATAAAATTGTTCTTTACTTAAGCTAAAAGGTATATTGTTTGCAATCTGCGAACCATATCTGCAAACATCTATAGAATAAGACGTGGACCAAACCTTTACAGTCTGCAAGAAGAAGACTTTTGGGTTTTAACTTTTATAGACTGATTAGCTGCTGGAAATGAATCAACGCGGTGATGGCGGCGGTGGCAGAGCAACGGTAGTAGAGGAGATGGGGCAATGGATCTGCAGGGAGTGGTGATCTACGGCGGAGGTGAGGGCAAGCGGGTCTTCTGGAGGTGAGACCCGATGGATCTACTGGAGGTGAGGGCAAGAGGTGGTAGCAGATAGATGGCAGGAGGTGGGTGGTAGACGGAGGGAGGTGTGTGGATGTGGAGTTATGTTGATGGAGGAAGGGAGGTGGAGGTGGAGTTATGTTTAGGGTTTGAGTGGTGAAGAAGAAGTAGAAATATTTAAATACAAAGATAATGTCTGTAGCAAGAAAAGGTTTGCAAGACCTTTTTTAGAAATTTTTTACTTCAAGCAGTGAGATTAGATCATTTTCTCCAGCAATTATAATATGATGATTGGTATTCCCAAATATTCAACCCCATCAATAATGATTAGGCTCTTTAAAGGCAATACTTATTCTTTTGTAAGACTTCTTCATCGAATGTAAAGTGTAATTTGGTTTAGTTCAAGTTGACCTAAATATTTTTTTGTGATCATTTTTAAAACTAATAAGTTTGTTAAATATGATAGAAAAAACTATACTATTGTAATTAGTTTGTGACTCATGTGTTACCTATGAGATGAGATCATTTGCTCCAGCAATTTATGATATGGTGATTGGTATTCTCAAAATATTCAACCCCACCAACAATGATTAGGCTCTTTAAAAGGTAGGACTTGCTTTTTTGTAAGACTTCTGTATTCCTATGTTCTAGCTATGTAAAGTGTAATTTGGTTTAGTTCAACTTGACCTAAAATATTTTTTGTGGTCATTTTTAAAACTAATAAGTTTGTTAAATATGATGGCAAAAACTATACTACTGTAATTAGTAGTTTGTAACCCATTTGTTGCACAGGCAAAAAAAAACTACTTTCATTTAAGTATATAATATTTAAGCAATCATACATGCAGTTGAGAAGAATGTACACATAGAGAAAAATAATTGAAAAATACATTTGCAATAGAAATTAATTCTTTTCAACATAAATAATATAGGATCTATTATACTAGCATTCAATATGATATATCTAATACCAAAAGCTAAAAACTTCAGCAAAAGTTTTAAGAAAAACAATACCAAATGTTGAAAAGCAAATATCAAAAGTTTAAAACCAAAACTTGAATATGAAAAGCAAGCATAAATTTTTACACCACAGTAGATATTGTAATTCAAAAGCATCATCGAAACTTAAATGATCATGCAAATAAAGATAATTGTTAGTAACCTTGTTCTTGAGTCTTGAGTTCGTGAGTTTTTTAATTCCTGACATGAAGAAGAGTAGAAGGATTGTTGGAAACTTGGCCCCGAGAAACACAACAAATAATCAATAAGAGTGTTAAAATAAGAACACTTAATATTGGCATTTAAAGCCACCCAAAACAATGACCTGATACCTTTCTATTTATACTAAATATATTTTACTCTTAAATTAACTCAAACAACATTAAATAATAAAATAAATAATAAAACTTAATTCTAGTCTCTTTCAAACTCTACCAAACAATTGATAAACTATAACTAATAATTATCTAAATTATTTAATCCAGAGAAACCGCATTGAGTACAACTTGTTTTTGAATTGTACTTAAATGGACTGACATCCACCTCTTCATTTGTGTAAAAAATAACAGAATACCAAATGGGTGTCGTCGATTTTATCTTGGTAAGCATTAGAATAGTAGAATTATTTATGCTTTTAGTTGATTTTATGTTTTAGTTTTGGGATAATTTCATATCACCGTCAAAATCTAGTTTTGGGATCATTAACTATCAAATGCGTTTCGTTCGAAATGATGATTTTGTGAAGGGATTGGAATGTCTTAAAGGAAAAAAAAAAGTTAAGAAACTGAAATAAATTGCAACGAAAGTAAGGGGTTTGGTTCATAAGTTTGGTAAAAGAAATTGTAATGTAAAAGATATTAAATAACAGAATTGCCATAATAAACCCTCAAATCGGTGAAGTGAATTCAACAATCAAAAGTCACATAAAAAAAGGACAAACGCCGTTGCCGGGGATCGAACCCGGGTCACCCACGTGACAGGCGGGAATACTTACCACTATACTACAACGACTTGGTGGTTATTGTGTATAATTTGTTATCCTAAATCAATTCATTGAGTAGTAACCAACAAACAAGGATGTGATCACGTTGCCCACTTATAAGGACTTAAGGTCCTTGAATTGGTTTATAGCAGATACTTGTGAAAATTAATTTTGTAGAACATGACATTTTACCATTTAAACATCGAAAAGTTTAATAAGATGATATTCTTTGTGCAACATGTTGATATGTATATCATTGATTTTAAATATATGTTAGTGTTAATGCGCGAGTGTACGCATGGACCAATCGAATATGATCAGTGGCGAAGCATAGTTGGGACGGGGGGGGGGGGGGGGGGGGGGGGGGCGCCGCCCCCCCTCTTTTTTTCGTCGGTGGTGTTAAACTTTAGTCCGTAGTGTAAATTTTTGGCTCGGTAGTGTAAATTTTTATATAAAACTCGAGCTCGCCCCCCCTAAAAAAAATTAATTTCGCCCCCGCCCCCCCTACTCCCGTGTTCAAGCTCCGCCACTGAATATGATAACTGTTTATCAAGTTAGAAAATGTTATAGACATAACTTTAATAAATTTAAATATTTTAATATAAAATCGTTTACAAAACTGAAATATATTTGTTTTTTGTTTTTTTACAATAGTTTAAAATAATTCGAATTTGAGATGTTTTAGGTATTTATATAGAATTTAACTTATTTAAATAGTTTAATATTAGAGTACGTGTTTTATTTGTTCTTGGTTTGGTACAAGATTTGTCTGTTTAGTCTCTATGTTAGTTTTCTTGTTATCTGTATAGTTGATTTTGTAGAAAATTGCTATTATAGTCCTAAACCAACCTGTTAGTTTTCGTTGTTATCTTCATTAATGTTATTATTTTCAGTTTAACTTAGATGTATATTTAGAAGTATAAAAACAAATTAATTAAGGTGGTATTTGTTTTTTTGAAAAAGAGCTTTTAAAGCTCTTTTGTCTGCGTCAAAAAGAGGCGGGCTGATGTTTCTGGTCTGCAGAGTGTTTGTTTTTCTGAAGACGTTTCATTAAAAAAGGTCTGCGTGACCTCTTCTTGGAGAAGAGGTGGACTAAAGTCTTCAGAAATCTTCTCACCTCTTCTTCACATTTCAACCCTAAACGTAGCTTCCCCCAAATACCCACACCCCACATTTCTGGTCTGCTCCCGTCGCCACTTCTCCCGATTTCGCCACTCCCCACCGTCGCCACTCCACGGTCGCCACTCCCCCTTCTGCTCGATTAGGTTTCACCGTTGCGCCCTCGTTAACGATATAAGCAACCTTTTCAAAACCCCTAATTGTTACAGATCGTAAGGTTGCAGAAACAAAGAAAGAACAAAACACAAGATATGAACCAACAAGTTTCTAATTAAAACTGTTGACTTATGTTTGATGAATGAAAGAGATAAAGATAAAGAAGAAACCCTGCAAGAATGTCGAAGTTTTGAGCGATTAGCTTAAGCAAGTTTCCGGCTCCAGATCCCATCTTCGATCAGAAACGGCAATCAATTTGATTTACCAAATCGAATAGAAAAGAGCATGAATGTGGGGTTGGTGAACGGTGAGTTCAGATGTCAGAGAGAGAGAGAGAGAGAGAGAGAGGCAATGTGTTATTGTGTTGTTGAAGACTTGAAGCAGCTAGAAAAGCATGTTGATGACTTGTACTGTACAACTAGACATTGCATTTTTTTTTCTGCAGACGTTACAAAACAAACAGTATTCTTAATACAGTCTGTAGAGGTTTGGTCCACCTCTTCTACTACAGATATCTGCAGATGTGGTCTGCAGACTGCAGACGTTTTACCTCTTCAGAAACAAACAGCACCTAATTGTTGATCTAGTCTCTCTCATACAAGTCATCACTCATCATCACCACCCGTCACTTACCATCGCCATCATCAGCATCGCCACTCACCATCACCACCGATTTTTTTAATCGCCTGATTAATATTACCCCACATCTTCTTCCGTCACTCACCCTGACTACGAAAAACCACCACCCTCTCACCAACGACCATCATCACCACCATTCTCGAAACCTCATGAGGACACCTGAAGGAACTCAAATTCAAGGGGTTTGTCGTTTTCTGAACGGTAATCATTTGTGGATGTTTTAGGATGGTTGTTAGATTGGTAAAATCGGGGCACAATTGGGAAGTTATGGCTTTTAATTATCGTGGTGACGATGGCCGGTGCTCCTAGTTGACGTCTCCGACCAAAACACAACAAATTTATATTCATGGCAGAAAACGATCAACGACAACCTCTAGCTTTTAGTTTCAGTGAAGGTGACTTGAGCAACATTTTCGAAACAAATTCAGATGTCGAATCGAACATCTTACTGGTCCGGTCATCGGACCGGTCAAACCAGATTTAATAACAAGATAGACGTAATAAGTATATATATATATATATATACTAGTTTACACGGGAGGTGAATAGTAATTATTAAAATAATAAAAATACATAAATAAAACTAAATGTATTATGCGTGTTGAAAAAATAAAATTGATTAGCTGTTAATTGTTATTTATATAATACTAACTTTAGTAAACCCGTGTATTACACGAGTTAAAAAATAAAATATATTATGATGAAAGTCTATAAAGTATAAAATGGTATTTTAAAATAAGATATGATTAAAATTACATATGACTACGAATTATAAGTAACAATTTTAATTTTATTTCCAAAAGTTTTAACCATTTTTTTCAAACAAACCGTATTAGAAATATCATTTTAAAAGTTTCTTATTATAATTCCTAATTTTAATTATTTTTAGTTTATAAAATGTGACAACCCGGAAAAAAAAATTCGTGATTTATTTCGTATAGTATTATGTGATTTTTATTTTTATTAATTTAATAACAATATTGATAATAATAATAATAATGATAACAATAATAATAATAATAATAATAATAATATTGTTGATAACAATAATAGTAATAATCAATAATAATATTAATGATGAAGTCCAGGGGGTTAAATTGCCAATTTTGAAACTTTAAAACAAGGTTTTACATAAAATAACAAAACAAATAAACTGCGGGGACCATTTCTGTAATTTCTGAAAAACCAACCCAAACCCCCCGTCGACCACTGTTCCTCCGGCCGGTCACCGGCGACGATCCGGCGACTCCTAAACATCAAAAATAATCGATTTCACTCGAATTAAATATTCCCGACAGCTTCTTGTGGATGATTCGAAACTGAGCCCCACAACAATTTGAAAATTTGAAGTGCGATCTATTACCTAACCCACTCGTCCCGATTGTCAGCCGAACAACTCCACAATCGATCGCACTAAACACTTTAATAATCAAAAGAAAACACACCACACCATCATCTGAAGTTTATAAATCGAATACGAACTCCAATTGCAAATAAACCACACACAAACACACCGTTCGATCATCATCTCCATCATCGACTTGCAACTCTATTGAACACCACCCTACGGCCTTCATAACTTGCAATAAACATAGGGCTTTCGATCATTAGCACCATTGGAAGCTACCTGTGTGATTAATTTGATTATCATCATCAATTGCTCACTATTCGAATTCAACTTCTGTCGCGGCTGTTCATCGAGGTGTTCCACATCAAAACAGCATCATTTAGGTAATTGAACATACCATCAAACTCGTTATTACATGGGGATCAAAAGCCCCATGAATATAATTGATAACCGTTTCGAATTTGGATTCAATTTGATTCAAAATCGAATTAGGGTTCGATTGAAATTGGGGAAATGGATTAACAGGGGTTAAAAGAAATTGGAACCAAGAATAACCGCGGCTGTGAGCCTTGGTTTACTGGTTTGTGTATGGGAGTATGGACAGGAGGTCGCGGGTTCGAACCCGGCCTCCAACATTTATTTTTTAAAGCTTTTTTAGCCTTTTAAAAATACGGAAAAATTACTAAAAATTATAAAAATAATTTTTATAAACTTTGTATATTTTAAAAGTATCTAATTATTTTCTGTAAAATTATTTCTTGTGACATTTTGATAAATTTATGTATAATAATATTAACAAATGATATAATTAGTTTATTTATGTAAAAATAAACTATAAACAAATGGAATCATGAAATTATTGTTACTTGTATTTAATATATATACGTGGGAATATAATACTAGGTATTATATAACGTATATAACGAGGATATATATATATATATAATCGACACCGAACCGATTCGTGATACGCGAAACCGTACAGTTATTATATTTATAATTAATAATTGATATTAATTATATATATATATACTGAATGAAACACAGGTTAATTGGAAACCCGATCTTTTGTGCTTACAATTACTTGTTGCTCTACACTCGAGGTGAGTTTCACGGCCCCATTTTACTTTCTTTCCTTTTTGGGGGAGAAAACATGCAAACACTATTTTTGTTATGGTTGCCAGTATTATTGATATCGCTTGTTATGTTAGTGCGAAACGCATTTGAAAGTCCTTATAGTATCAAACCGTTAGTAACGAGATTAGCGAGGTAATTTTGAGTAGTACTACTAGGTCTGACAAACCCCGCCCGGGCTAGTCGCGCTAGCTTGATTGGAGGTCAAACGGGTGCTAAATTGACCTATAACGATTGCCACGGTCGGTTAAGACGTGGTGGAAAGGCACTAAACACACACAATCAGCTTCGGTTTGAAACACTAACTAACTTGTTTATAGGCTCGCTACCTATCGATATGTTTTATATACTAAACCATGTGAAACGCTTTTCTGACACATTTCTGGTTGATGAAACCATGTGAAACGCTTTTCTGACACATTTCTGGTTGATGAAACCAGGTGAAACGCTTTTCTGACACATTTCTGGTTGATGAAACCATGTGAAACGCTTTTCTGACACATTTCTTGTTGATTAAAACCTGTGGACTCACCAACTTTATGTTGACACATTTTAGCATGTTTTCTCAAGTCACAGAAACGCACAAGGTTAAGAACTCAGCTAGGATGCATGCATGGCATACATCACTACTCAACTGGTTTAATTTGTGAAACGCTATTGATTCTTATGGTTGAAACGCATGTTGAAACGATTCACTGTTGATTTCTATTTTCGAAACGCTTCCGCAAATCTGAAACATTTATGATTGATTTAAAAGTCTAATTACTTAATGTGATATTTTGTAATTACTGTGTTTGGTGTAACTAATGCTATCTGAGATCCTGGTGTGTCACACGCCTGACGATAAAATCCCGTTAGCAGATTTTGAGGGTGTGAAAGATTGGTATCAGAGCATTAGTTATAGCGAACTAAAATGGACTTTGCATCTCATTTGCATTGCATTTTAGACTATAGGTGGATTTGCATTAGTTACACACACATAGATTACTAAGCTGTACTTATTTTGCCTGAGAACTGTTGCTTTAACATATTTCGGTGACACATAGATACCTGAGGAAAAGAAACTGATAACTCGTGCCTTTAATTTCTCTCTAAAGTTTTATTCTATGAACCAAAGAAATTTGTGTTACACATAGACACCTGTATTCTGGATTTCCTGGCAAAAGGCCTTCGGGCTAAGGCAAGTATATCGCATAAATCTCATTACGAGACCAGTTATGCTTACCTGGGGATTTCTGGGATGAGTGATAAACTATGGTCAATATACACAAATATCTATGTCACCTGTATCATCCTCGACTAACAGAGGGTGGGGAGTTCCGTTCGCTCACTTCCAACATCTACACATGATTCTTCACTCTCGGAGTTGAAGCAACGACAACCCGAATCTACCATTACCACTTGGGAACGCGAAACTCTTTTCTAACACACACGATGACAAACAAGGAGAACAACACACATTACTTCCTTAACTCTATCGTACTTGTCTCGGCTCTCATGAAACCTCACTATCGATATGCAAACAAATCCTCCATTCCTACTAGTATGAAACAAATTAATGTTATTAATAGTTATAATTTGATAGTGACTGTCGTACATTATGAATTGAAGAATCATGTCTGGAAGGAGACCTGGACGCCCGAGGGGACACGAAAACATCAACCTGACTCAAGATGAGTTGGATGCCATCATCAATGAGCGTGTTACTGATGCGCTCACAGCCTATGAACAGATCCGCAACCAGAACCAGAACAACCAGAATCTGAATCAAGGAGGCCCAACAGCCTGTACCTTCAAGATGTTTATGGACTGTAAGCCTCACTCTTTCAGTGGTTCTGAGGGTGCTGTCACACTACTTCGTTGGCTAGAGAAGCTCGAGTCAGTGTTCGCCATGTGCAACTGTCCTGCTGGAAGTTGTGTCAAGTACGCCTCCGGCACACTGGAAGGACCAGCTTTGACATGGTGGAACTCACAGGTCCAGACCTTAGGACTTGATGCTGCTAACAGTATGCCTTGGGATGATTTCAAGATACTAATAAAGGAAGAATACTGCCCGTGGAATGAGGTCCAGAAGCTAGAAGCAGAGTTTTGGAATCTCAAAATGACTGGCTCTGAAATTGAGGAGTACACGACTCGTTCACACGAGTTGGCTGTTCTATGTCCCCAGATGGTGACCCCGGCCTACAAACGGATTGAGAAGTACATTGATGGTCTAGCTCCTCAAATCCAAGCTAGTGTTATGGCTGCTGATCCTGCCACAATTCAGCAGGCTATTCGACTGGCTCACAAGCTCACTGATCAGGCAGTGGCACATGGTATCCTACCTAAACGTGGCGCCACCTCTGGACCATTCGAACATAAAATGAAATGGGATGGTAACAACAGTAAGTCTTCAAGCTCCGATCAACAACCAATCAGAAAGTTTGATTCATCTAGAAGCTTCACAAACAACAATCAGAACAACAACAACAATGGTCAGGGATCGAGCAACTACGTTGGCAAAAACCCAAAGTGTAACAAGTGCAACTTCTATCATTATGGTCAGTGTGATCGTTTTCGTTGCCAAAGATGTAGCAAGACGGGTCATATTGCTAGGGATTGCAGGGGTAATCTAATGGCTAGGCAACAACCTCAACAACAAAGACCGGGAGGAACACCTAAGGGTTGTTATGAGTGTGGCAAGGAGGGCCACTATGGGAAGGATTGCCCACAACTGAAGAATGGCAACAGGGGCAATGATGGAAACAACAACAATGGAAATGGTGCCAAAGGTCGAGTTTTTATGATTGGCTCTGGTGAGGCAAGGGATGATCAGGATGTGGTTACTGGTACGTTTCCTCTGAATGGTCGTTTTACTTCTATACTGTTTGATACCGGTGCTGATAAGAGTTTTGTTTCCAACAAGCTTATTAAACTCCTAGACGTAACCTTAGTTGATATGGAACCTAGTTACACTGTAGAATTAGCTGATGGGAAACTAATTGAGGCGACTCACATCATTAAGGGATGTAAACTAGGATTATCTGGACATGAGTTAGGTATAGATCTGATGCCTGTCACACTTGGTAGTTTTGATGTAGTCGTCGGCATGGATTGGTTATCTAAAAACCAAGCCGAAATTTTCTGTCATGAGAAGTCGGGCTAATCTTACCATGAGATAATGATCATGAGTATTACAAGTTTCTATTCTATACCCTAAGGTGCTAGGATCATAATTCTAGTAAGACCTTGTTAAGGGTAACAAAATATTACTAACACTTGCTATTACTTAAGTCCTGTCCTACTTAGAGCCTTCATGGTATTTCCAATCATTTTAAGAGATATCCCTCCACTTAGTATTTCGGTAACTGAGGAACTGATTGAATGCTTAGAATGAAAGTGGACTACAGGAAATATGGAAGAGTGATGATACTCTCTATACATACATTACGTTATTCTTTGGGATGATGCTAAGGAAAATTAGGATGTCGTGTAACCGGTTTAAGCACATTCTTAGTATACCGGTGATGCTTATATATAGGGTTATTGAGGTGAGTTAAAGCCTTGGTGATTGAGTACTATTACTTAAGGAATGAAATGCAAAGTTAGAATTGTAATTCAAAAATCGTGCAATGGTAGGGTTAGGTTGTGCTCTTTATACTGACAAACTCCATGAATTGACAAAGCTGATGTCATACCTTATGACATTAGACCAAATAGGATTAAGAAAGACACTAGGCAAATCTAGTGAGTAGTAGAAAGAAGTTGAAGGGTCGAACAAGCAATCTAGCGGTAAGGTAGACAAGAATGCCAATGTTGTGAACCTAGCTATGTTGGTTAATACGATTAAGCTAACATGTGTTAAACGGGGACATTAAGAAGGTTGGAGTTCCAACCATTACCATAAGTGTGCCCTAGGTCGATTAGGACCCAAGGACAAGTTAGAAGCAATCAGAATTAGGAAATGGCTATAGCTAGAAAGTAAGAACAGTTAAATTATGGAAATTATTGACCGAGAGGTCAAGACACTCAAACACAGTCGTATCCCTATTGTCAAAGTCCGATGGAACTCAAAGCGTGGTCCTGAGTTCACTTGGGAACGAGAGGACGAAATGATACGCAAGCATCCTAACCTGTTCAAGAATGTTGCCAGTACTTCTTAATTTTCGGGACGAAAATTCCTTTAACAGGGGGATGATGTGACAACCCGGAAAAAAAAATTCGTTATTTATTTCGTATAGTATTTATGTGATTTTTATTTTTATTAATTTAATAACAATATTGATAATAATAATAATAATAATGATAACAATAATAATAATAATATTGTTGATAACAATAATAGTAATAATCAATAATAATATTAATGATGAAGTCCAGGGGGTTAAATTGCCAACTTTGAAACTTTAAAACAAGGTTTTTACATAAAATAACAAAACAAATAAACTGCGGGGACCATTTCTGTAATTTCTGAAAAACCAACCCAAACCCCCCGTCGACCACTGTTCCTCCGGCCGGTCACCGGCGACGATCCGGCGACTCCTAAACATCAAAAATAATCGATTTCACTCGAATTAAATGTTCCCGACAGCTTCTTGTGGATGATTCGAAACCGAGCCCCACAACAATTTGAAAATTTGAAGTGCGATCTATTACCTAACCCACTCGTCCCGATTGTCGGCCGAACAACTCCACAATCGATCGCACTAAACACTTTAATAATCAAAAGAAAACACACCCACACCATCATCTGAAGTTTATAAATCGAATACGAACTCCAATTGCAAATAAACCACACATAAACACACTGTTCGATCATCATCTTCGTCATCGACCTGCAACTCTATTGAACACCACCCTACGGCCTTCATAACTTGCAATAAACATAGGGCTTTCGATCATTAGCACCATTGGAAGCTACCTGTGTGATTAATTTGATTATCATCATCAATTGCTCACTATTCGAATTCAACTTCTGTCGCGGCTGTTCATCGAGGTGTTCCACATCAAAACAGCATCATTTAGGTAATTGAACATACCATCAAACTCGTTATTACATGGGGATCAAAAGCCCCATGAATATAATTGATAACCGTTTCGAATTTGGATTCAATTTGATTCAAAATCGAATTAGGGTTCGATTGAAATTGGGGAAATGGATTAACAGGGGTTAAAAGAAATTGGAACCAAGAATAACCACGGCTGTGAGCCTTGGTTTACTGGTTTGTGTATGGGAGTATGGACAGGAGGTCGCGGGTTCGAACCCGGCCTCCAACATTTATTTTTTTAAAGCTTTTTGAGCCTTTTAAAAGTATCTAATTATTTTATGTAAAACTATTTCTTGTGACATTTTAATAAATTTATGTATAATAATATTAACAAATGATATAATTAGTTTATTTATGTAAAAATAAACTATAAACAAATGGAATCATGAAATTATTGTTACTATTTAATATATATAGGTGGGAATATAATACTAGGTATTATATAACGTATATAACAAGGATATATATATATATAATCGACACCGAACCGATTCGTGAGACGCGAAACCGTACAGTTATTATATTTATAATTAATAATTGATATTAATTATATATATACTGAATGAAACACAGATTAATTGAAAACCCGATCTTTTGTGCTTACAATTACTTGTTGCTTTACACTCGAGGTGAGTTTCACGGTCCCATTTTACTTTCTTTCCTTTTTGGGGGAGAAAACATGCAAACACTATTTTTGTTATGGTTGCCTGTATTATTGATATCGCTTGTTATGTTAGTGCGAAACGCATTTGAAAGTCCTTACAGTATCAAACTGTTAGTAACGAGATTAGCGAGGTAATTTTGAGTAGTACTACTGGGTCTGACAAACCCCGCCCGGGCTAGTCGCGCTAGCTTGATTGGAGGTCAAACGGGTGCTAAATTGACCTATAACGATTGCCACGGTCGGTTAAGACGTGGTGGAAAGGCACTAAACACACACAGTCAGCTTCGGTTTGAAACACTAACTAACTTGTTTATAGGCTCGCTACCTATCGATATGCTTTATATACTAAACCATGTGAAACGCTTTTCTGACACATTTCTGGTTGATGAAACCATGTGAAACGCTTTTCTGATACATTTCTGGTTGATGAAACCATGTGAAACGCTTTTCTGATACATTTCTGGTTGATGAAACCATGTGAAACGTTTTTCTGACACATTTCTTGTTGATTAAAACATGTGGACTCACCAACTTTATGTTGACACATTTTAGCATGTTTTCTCAGGTCACAGAAACGCACAAGGTTAACAACTCAGCTAGGATACATGCATGGCATACATCACTACTCAACTGGTTTAATTTGTGAAACGCTATTGATTCTTATGGTTGAAACGCATGTTGAAACGATTCACTGTTGATTTCTATTTTCGAAACGCTTCCGCAAATCTGAAACACTTATGATTGATTTAAAAGTCTAATTACTTAATGTGATGTTTTGTAATTACTGTGTTTGGTGTAACTAATGCTATCTGAGATCCTGGTGTGTCACACGCCTGACGGTAAAATCCCGTTAGCAGATTTTGAGGGTGTGACATAAAAAAATTTACTTTTTAAAAACATCAATTTTAAGATATTTCATATTTTTAAAAATGTTTGATGTTTTAGAAAAACTCTTATTTTATAAAAGTTTATTTTCTAGAACTAACATTAATTAAATGACATTTTTCCTTAATTTATTAAGAAATATTTTTGATCTTAAAAAAATTAAAATTATTTAATCTTTAATTTAGGTAACGGTTTAAGAGGAGAGAGAGGCGGGAAAAACAAACTTAAGGGGCCTAGGAATGTAACAAGTATCCCACAAGTTACTCTTTTAGTATTAGATATAGATAGTATAATATATATAGTTAGAGAAATATTATGGTATAAAATTTTTTTTCATGTGAAGCATAGAAAGTTATCACGTAAGAATGTAGGTTACGGGGTGGAAATATAACGCAAGGGTAATAATTAATCATGTAGAAATGGAATTATCACGCAAAGATGAAATTATTATGCCGAAGGTATTCTTGCGTGATAATTCCATCTCTGCGTGATAATTCCACGCGAGTGTAATTTATCTTGCGTAAATAGCACTTTGTTCTTACGTGATTATTATTGTTCTTTCATGATTATTCCACCCCAAAACTTCGTAAACTTCGCACAAAAAAAAAACTTTGTATAGTAACCGGTCCCTATATAGTTATATGTGTATTTTATATTTATATGTAAAATTTAACAATAATCTTTATGTTCAACAAATCAATTTATTGTTCACTCCTTGTTTTTACCCTTGAAAATCAAAAAGAAAAATAAAAAATTTGGGTCCATCCACCGCCGGTCGAACCTCTCGAAAACGAACTGATGCAGACTGGTTCGATCACCTATTCGATTTCTGGATAGACCGGTCTGATCCAGTCTTCAATACACTGCTGCTAAAAAGGAAGTCGACGGAGAATGTGAAAACGTTATTTGAAGAGAGGAGAGAAGGTTAAGTGGGGGGTGGGGTAGGTTATTTTTTATGCATTACGTATCATTGGATCAATAGATTGTACCTAATCTAATTTGACTAAAATACTTTTAAATATAACAGGAAAAAAAATTATGTTGTCCGCAATATAATAGCAATTTTTTTTTACCAAACCAACTATATAAACAAGAAAATAAACACACAAACTCAACAAACAAATCTTGTGCCAAACCAAAGACGAAAAAAAACACTTTACTCCTAATATTATTTAGAATATATTACTATTTGTATCCCTAACGTTTGCGCATTTTAACAACTTGCATCCCTATAGTTTTAAAATTATCATCCGCCCCCTAACGTTTTATTTTATTCCATTTGAGTCTTTGTCTCTTTATTCTTATTTGCATTTCAATCCAGATGACTAACATCGTTAGTTTTCATTATATCCCTAACGTTTGCGCATTTTAACCACTTGATTATCATCCGCCCCTAACGTTTTATTTTATTCCATTTGAGTCTTGGTCGCTTTATTTTTATTTGCATTTGAATCCAGATGCTAACATCGTTAGTTTTCCTATTAAAAAGACTAAACTACCCCTTATCACCGCCATGACAACTACCCATCATCACTTTCACAGTCCTCATCACCACCACCACAGGCCCCATCACCACCATGACAACCAGCCATCACAACCTGCATAGCCACCCATTACCACCATTGTAGTCCCCATCACCGCCACCGTAACCACCCATCACTACCATCGTAACCACCCATCACCACCTTCACAGCCACCCATCACCATAGCCACCAATCACCACCGTCCACCACCACCGCAGACACCCATCCCCACCATCGTAGCCATTATCGCCACCACTACAGCCCCCATCACAACCACCCATAACCAACACCAAAACCCTATCTCCACCGCCATAGCCGCCTATCACTACTAAATCTGTGATTTTTGCCAAAATACCCTTGACCACCACCATGTTTCACTTTTCATCATTAGATCTGATTCTTTAAAACATCAATTTCACATCTTGATCGTTGTGGACTACCAATCACACACATACACAAAGAAAATAAGAGAAGAGAAGAGAAAGATAGAGGTGGCGGTGGTTCTTCTGGTCGTGGAGGTGGCGGTGGTGGTGTGGCGACGTCAGCGATGGTGTGACGACGACGGCGGTTGCACTGGCAATGGTGGTGGACATAGGAAGGGAGAAGAGAGTGAGAGCGACGTATAAAGAGAAGATAAAAGGAGTTGGGTGTGGATGGGGGTATTTTTATTGAATAAGCGTATTTTGTCATTTTATAAAAATTAATGAAAATATCTAACGTCGTCAGTGTGTTGAACTCAGATGAAAATAAAAATGAAACGTACGGGAGAGCGGATGACAATTTTAAAACTGTAGAGAATCAAACGGTCAAAATACACAAACGTTAGGAATACAAATAGTAATTTACTCTATTATTTATTACTCATTTAACTTGTTAATTGACAACTCATTTAACTCGATTGCTCCATGCATCTTTTTATGAAAACATCAGCCAAGCTGCCAAGAGAAGACCTTTATAAATAAAATGCATACGTTAACGACGACATCAAGTAAAACACAATATATTATAACTTATAGCACTCAAATCTCATTCTATATTTTCATCCTTAAAACTTTCATTTCAATTAAATAATATAACTATTTCATTATCTTCTCTTTCATTCACTTATAACCGCTTTTAAAAATATTAATAGATTTATAAATAATATAACTATTTCATTATCTTCCCTTTCATTCACTTATAACCGCTTTTAAAAATATTAATAGATTTATAAGGATTAAATAGTAAATCTTTAAACTTACAATGAACAGTAACATTTCTCACTACATTACTCACATCCACTTAAACCATTCCATATAGTTTAAAAACTACCACTCACATAATACATAATTTTAAGTAATCAACTGTAAATGCTCTTAATCAGATAACAAAACTCCAAGCAAACAAACACCAAACACCTTGACTAATAATCTCTTTACAAAAGATAATCAATTTATAACTTAAACAAATAACAAAACTCCGATTTCAATAAAAATCACATATAACTGAAATAAAACAACAATATAACTATATCCATAGAAACAAAGAATAAATTCAATACAATAACTCATCAATAATCATAACAACAATAATGTATCACAAACAGATCTGTATCACCAAACCTAGAAACCCCTTCACTCACATCGTCAACAACCAGAAGGCAGAAACCAAATCAATTCCTGAAGAGAGCAACGAACGAGAGAACCAAAGAAGTTCCGATCATGAAACCAGACGCAGGCAACGCCAACGCCGCTCCGGCGTCGGGCGACGGTGCCGGAGCAAGCTCCTGAGCGGCCACAGCTCCGGCGGAGACCACGGCGGCCACTACCGCGAGTGCAGAGGCCTTCTTCACAATGCTAACGTACGCCATTGATGTTGGATTATAAGAGATTACAACAGAATAAATGAATGATCTGATTGATTGTTGTTGTCTGGATCTAGGGTTTTTGGGGTTTGCGGTGGGATGTTGTGAAGGTGAAGGGGTGGGGATTTATAGGTGGGAAATGGGGATGTTAAAGTGACAGCGTGATATGCGCTGCAGATTGGTCACCGAACTTTTTTTATTTTTGTTTTAAGAAAGGAAAAGGTGAAAGGTGGATTCATGATGGACGGTGTAGATTGGCGATGGGTTGTCATAAAGAATGGACCAGCGAACGGTCGGTTGTTAAAGTCAGCTAATGGTTTGACACGTTGCTCATTGATTTTGTCCTGGCGTGTTTTCTTTGCCCACATTTATTGGGTATAAACTAAAGGTGTTTTTTTTTTTAAAAGATCAACAAATATTATTGAGTTTTTTTCCAAATTAGTGTACCTTAAAAACTTATTTATTAAAATGGTGTATTTTGAAAAGTATTTATCAAGATGGTGTAGTTTTGAAAAATTTTTCTTTCTCACTCTTAATTTAATTGACTACTTAAAAAATTTTTTTATTGGCTAACTAATTATTTTTTAAAGTTTTTTTTTTATTCTTTTAGGGATGATATCTTTAAATTTTTAGATATACATTTTAAATAGAACATTTTTTAAAGTTTTAAGAATTTTTTTAACTTTTCAAGAGTTTTAATAACTTTATAAAATGTTTAGTTATTATATATTAGTCTAATAATAATAAGTCGGTTGCTACAATAAACATATACTTATAGCGTAGAGTCATGTAAAAGTTGATGTTACGTTGTCTTTTATTTATTGTATTGGTTTTATTTATTGTAATGTATTTATATCAAATAACTTTATATAATAACATTTGGGGGAGAATTTAAATAAATGTTGTATTTAAAATATATATCTAAAATTTAGAGATATCATCCCTAAAAGAATAAAGAAAACTTTAAAAGATAATTAGGTAGCCAATAAAAAATAAATTTTTAAGTAGCCAATTAAACTAAGATTGAGAAACAATAAAGTTTTTAAAATTACACTATTTTGGTAAATATTTTTTAAAGTACACCATTTTAATAAATAAGTTTTCAAACTACACTAGTTTGAGAAAAAAAACTCAAATATTATTTCACTATGATTAGCAACATGCTAATCAACATACAGTACACCAATGTTTAAGAGACATTACGTCAGTTTTACATTAATTAGTGACTAATCTATCAATGTTAAAAGAGATCCATGATGACCACTCCAAACCCTCCATTTTAGCATGATTTTTGATCCATAGATAACTGCGATTCTTCACCTCGTTTAGACATTTTGGAACCTGGGTCGTTGCACCTTTGAACACCATGTCATTCCGACATTTCCAAATACACCATAAGTTACTAATATAACACCATATAAGGTCTTTAGAGATTGCTTTGATCTTTTGATTCTCCTTGGAGCCTCTAAGATGACCTTGACCTCAAAAGCTATTATTAGGGGGATTTTGACCCAGTCCGCAATTGCGAGCCAAATGAGCTGCGCAAACCCACAGGCAACCAGAAGGTGGTCCGTAGTTTCCTCATACTCACCACACATAGGGCATAGAGTAGACCCCATATGAACATTCCTTTGCACCAATACGACCACCCTTGTTGGTAATCTACCCATGCTAGCTCGCCAGGATAAGATGCCAACTTTCTTGGGGACCCAATTATTCCAAATAAACTTATGAAACAGACCCGACAATCTAGAGGATAAAATACGGTCTTTGACACTAGTAACCGAGAATAACTTGGAACCATCAATCAACCACTCCCATCTATCCTCGTTCAAGGATAAAGGTGGGATACTCACTGATTCTTCAAGCTTCTTTAGATGTGATAGTTCTTGCGTTGAGCAAGGGATTCTACTCCACGGCCAATTCCAAGAGCGAGACCCATCATTACAAGCGATCTGATCCGCTACAGAATAGTTTTTCCGAGTTTCAATCAGAAACAAGTCTGGGTATAGTTGTGCAAATGTCATTGAGTCATTCCAAAGATCTATCCAGAATCTAATTGTATTCCCACGGCCAACATGACCTTTTATAATACATGACAAGTCAACTCCAATATCAACTAACTCATTGATTGATTTTAGGATGGATTTCCAAGGGCCGACAACGGAAAGCTTTGTTGGTATGAAATTCCATGATCTTGACGAATGGTGAATTTGCCAAACAATTTGCCTCCATAAGCTGGTTTGCTCTATCTTGAACCTCCACCACCATTTTACGAGCAGTGCCATGTTTATATCCCGAAGGAAACCGAGGCTAACAATCCCGGACTCGACCGGAGAGCATACCTTTTCCCATGCAACCCAAGCAATCTTCGTCTTATCTTCCGTACCACCCCAAAAGAAAGATCTACGCATCCGCTCCAACTCGTCTATCATCGATTGCGGGGCCCGATATAATGAGAAATAATATGTAGGCAAAGCGTTTAAGACAGACTTTATGATGGTCATTCTTCCACCGAAAGAAAGGGTTTTCGCTTTCCAAATGGCAAGCCTCTTTCTGAACACCTCTAAGATCGGATCCCAGTGCATGCGGAGATTCATGTTTGCATCTACCTGTAGCCCAAGAAATTTAAATGGCACGTAACCTTTAACACAAGTGAGTAAAGCCGCCATATCTGTACCTCGACATCACCAACTCCGACCCCATACATACTACATTTATCCAAGTTGACTTTTAGACCCGAGACCAAATATAAACAACGTAATAACCTTTTAATGTTGATGGCATTCGCCATCGACCATTCCCCTACGAAAAAAACATCATCCGCATATATTAGATGAGAGAGGTTACAGTTAGAAGCATTCCACGATATTCCTCGGAATAAATTCTGGTTGCACGCCTGCTTCATGAAACACGATAAAGCCTCCATGGCTAAGACAAATAACAAAGGAGACAGAGGATCTCCCTGCCTCAATCCACAAGTGCATCTGAACTCCACAGATGGCGACCCGTTAAGTAGGACAGAGGCCCTTGCCGACCTAATCACGACCATTACCCACCTTCGCCACATGCATGGGAAGCTCATTTCACACATAACCTTGTCGATAAATTCCCATCTGAGAGAGTCAAAAGCTTTGTTGAGATCAACCTTAAAGATCATACCCTTTCTTTTAGATTGTTTCAACCATCCCACAACCTCGTTTAAAATTAGCGGACCATCCGTAATATTCCTTCCCGTAATAAAAGCAGTTTGAGAAGGAGAGATTACCTTCCTAACTACTATCTTCAACCTGTTTGCCAATATTTTGGAGACAACCTTATTGATGCAACCGATTAAACTAATTGGTCTGAAATCCCCAAACCCCGTGGGATCATGATTTTCGGGATAAGAGCAATAAAAGAGGACATGCAACCGGGGTTCAGATCAGCATGGTGGTAAAACTCATCCATAAGTTTAAGAAATCTTTGTTGGAATAAAGGCCAGAATGCTTTCAGAAACCCAAAATTAAAGCCGTCCGGACAAGGTGCGCGGTCACTATCACAATCCCAAACTGCCAATTTTACTTCTTCCTTTGAAAACGGTTACACCAACCATGCAGCATCCATCTGAGAAACATGAGCGATGGCTGGACATGTGAACAAAGGCCTGGATGGCATCAACTTCGAGAATTTTGATTCAAAAAAATCCACAGCTTTATCCTTTATAATTGCAGGATTGTCAACCATGTGCCGTCTACTAAAATCCCATGCAGCTTGTTACTCAAATGTTCGCGTTAATGACCTTATGAAAATATTGAGAGTTCTTGTCACCATCGATAGCCCATTTGATACGCGATTTCTGTTGCAAATCCCGAATCTTCATGAAATCATAATCACCGAAATTTTTTTTACATTCCATTCTAGTAGCCAACTCCTCATCAGTTAAGTTTCTATCTTCGGCCAAAAATTCCAACTTCTCAAGGGTTTCGATCTTCTTCTTATATATCTCCTCCGCCTTCTAAAGGTGTTAATTAGTCGAGTTCATGGGTTGACATGTTTAACAAACACAATCTAGCTAGACTTGAAAAATATGTCAAAAATGTTAACCCGGAAACGACATGAAAATGCATGCATTAAGACGAACATCACCAATTTGACTTGATTTGTAATTCTTTTATATTATTTTCACATGTTATTATTTTCATATTGTTGTCAATGTGGGACTAGCCCACTTGATAGAGGCTCTTGTCTCTTAGATTGGAGGTCTTGGGTTCAAACCCAAGCATGGTGTATATTAGTATAACATTGGTCGTTCAAAAAAAAAATACAAATAAATATAAAAACGGTTATTTTTTAGTAAATCTTATTTTAATGTCTATTTGTTGTTTCAATTTTGAAAAAAAAAATACACAAGAAAATTAATATGATAAATTAGGGTTATGGTTGTAGACTCAGGACACGTTCAATTTGTGTGTGGTGCCATGCAACACCACAAGGGAACGACGCTCCACCCATTGCGGTATTGTGAGCAGTAAGATTATCAACTCGATTATGTTGTTTTCGAATGGCTATTTAACCCTCCCAATGACTACGTACTTAAAAGAAAAAATATATTAAATCTATAAGTACGTAATAAGTTTACTCATTTTTCACATCAAAAAGATAGATGATGCAATACCGATGGTAAGATTAGCCTGCCAACCTAGGTACAACGAAAATAGAACCCTATTTAGGGTCTATTAGCGATCACTTATTGTAGTTGAGAATATGAAAGAAATGATGCAAAAAAGAGTGTAAATTTTAATTTAGAGTTGTACATTATGGTTGGGGAAGGGAGGTAAAATATGATATGATGTTGATGTATATGAAAAAGACTTTAGATATGAAAGACATAAATATCTAATGTGGAGTAAAATAATAACATTAGTTAGAAGAATGAGAAAGATGGCACATCTCACTTTTAGTGATGTAGTCATTGAAGGGTTTGTTAGAACTTGAAACATGGTTTAACATTTAAACTTTGTAAAAACGCAGCGGAATAGTAGCTTTATAACATGATTTATGAGCTGAAAAATCAAGTTCTATTTTGATATTATAAAATCACAAACAAACCTAAGAACAATGGACCTTTTATATGTGAATAATGCTACCTATGTTAACACTAACTACACATTATGGACAGCCATAAAAGGGCTGCCATAAACTACCTTTGAGCAGCCTAAAGGTGTCGAAAATAGATGAGGTTGATGGTGTCTTTGAGTATCAGGCCTTCAAAGTAGAGGACCTCAAACCGTGATACCCATAAGCCCTACAAACACCTACTTGTTAGGTAGTATTACACCAAGTCTTGTCCCTCTTATCAAATCCGAAATTTCAGCCAAGAACAAGCTTCAAATCAGCCAAAGAAATCGAAAATTTGAGAGAAGAAGGAGAGAAAGAACTCTTGCATGTGTGTGAGAGAGAAAGGAGTGTGAGAGCTATTGATTGAAGTGTGTTTAAGTGGTTTAAGTCTTGCAAGAAAACAAGACAAAGTGTGTGTCCCCATGCCCTTTGGGCGGCCGTGGGTTTTAAACCAAAATGGGTTTCCCACCTTTTTTTCATCTTTTATTTTTATAACACTCTTTCAATCAACTAGCTTATAAAATTAGAACTAGGTTTTAATTTTATAACATAACACTCTTTATATATCATTATTTAACCAACTTAAATAATGAAACAAATAAATATCTCATGAACAAATTATCCATATAATGTTATTCTATCACAAAAGCAATATTTAAAAAACCAATTTTCTAAATAGGTGTCAAACATTTGTTGTATGATCTCATCAACAATAAATGTTTGTTAGTGTTTGTATAGCCTGTTATTAGGTATGACCTGACTTGGATCATAACGTACTAACCACATCAATCTTGTATGTGTCTTGTGCATATAAGATCCTATAATCTCCCACTTGCACAAGATTCATAGAAGATTGATGCAAGCAGTAAATACCGCCTAACAACGGTTTACTACCCTTAATACGTATGACTAAGTGCCATTCAATAAATCATCCTCTTCAAGTACCATACGTGAAATGTTTTAGGTGAATCAATCATCTATCCTTTTGTCACGGATGTCATGTTAAATCCTAGAGACACGGAGTGATCATTCTCCATTGATTTAACTTTATCAGGCCTTAGACATCTTACTCTCAATGAATAAGAGGGACAAATCCCTTCTTGACTACATACGTCTCTCACAATTACCTTATATCATACCTAAACTCAGACTTAAGTACTGCCATATTTCAGAACAGCGAATAACTGAGCCAAAGTATAATATTTGGTAAATATCAAGACCCAATATGTATCTCAGGTTAGAGGATACCAAATGACGTTCGACTTTACTCAAATTTACTTATGATCAATCAGGAAAATTCCATGTAGTAATATTTGAGATGCAGGTCAGTCCAATATTTGCATCCCACAAATATCTATAAACTCTGGCAGCAACCAATTGCTTTATATTCATCCTTATGAATATCCACCAATCCAAATTCATAATAATCTTACTCTCATACTTGTTCCCACAAGTATGAACGACTACGGACATTTAGAGTAAACAATTTACCCATGGCTTAAACATGCTAAATTAGAACATTTATTGAAATATTATAACCAAATAATTTTATTCAAGTAATAAGAGAGTTCCAAATATCCAAATACGAAATTACAGATCAAATCCAATCACTAGAATATCGAAGTCCCATGGCACATGTATGACCTTCATGCTTTGCCTTTTCTAGGAGCTTCGTGAGAGGATCCGCAATATTTTGATCCGTGTGAACTTTACGAATACATATATTTCCTTTCTCAACTTCATCTCGTATGTAGTTGAATCTCCGCTCAATATGCCTAGTCTTTTGATGAGCACGAGGTTCCTTGATTTGAGCAATCGCACTCTCGTTATCACAAAAGATCTCTAGGGGGTCCTGAATGGAAGGGACAACCCCTAGACCGGTAATGAATTTCTTCAACCATGCAGCTTCTTGAGTTGCTAATGAGGCGGCGACATATTCAGATTCTGTAGTTGATAAGGCCACCACATCCTGTTTAGAGCTCTTCCAAGAGACCGCTCCTCCATTCAGAATGAAAATGTATCTCGATTGTGATCATGAATCATCATGACCGGTTTGGAAACTTGCATCCGTGTAACCTTTTACAACGAGTTCCTCATCACCAGATCCATAGATTAGGAACATATCTTTAGTCCTCTTTAGGTACTTAAGTATGTTCTTAACAGCCATCCAATGACTGTTTCTAGGATTTTGCTGGTATCGGCTTCTCATGCTTAAAGCGCATGAAACGTCCGGCCGAGTGCATATCATTGCATACATGATGGATCCAATAGCAGATGCGTAGGGGTTTGCCTTCATGTTATCTTGCTCATCCTTTGAGCTAGGACATTGAGTCGTACTCAATATCGTTCCTCTTTGAATAGGTACCGTACATTTCTTAGAGTTCTCCATCTTGAACCTTTTCAAGATTTTATCAATGTATGCACTTTGATTTAAACCAATCAACCGCCTTGATCTATCCGTATAGATCTTTATTCCTAGAATATAAGTGGCTTCACCAAGATCCTTGATGGAAAAACAACTTCCAAGCCAGGTTTTTACACCTTCCAAGGTTGGAATATCATTTCCAAATAGTAGTATGTCATCAACATACAATACTAGGAAAGTGATGATGCTCCCACTAGCTTTCTTATATACACAAGCTTCATCAGCGTTCTTGATGAATCCAAATTTGATTACTTCTTCATCAAAACGATGATTCCAACTTCTCAATGCTTGTTTCAATCCATAGATTGATTTCTTTAACTTGCATACTTTGTTAGGATGTTTTTGATCGACAAAACCTTCAGGCTGAACCATATAGACATCTTCCTCATGTTAGGACCGTGTACGTACGGAGTACTAACTGATTCTAAGTTATACCAGATCAAATAGTGTGGAATCCTATTTGATTGGCGATCCAATCAGGGAGAACGAAATCAAGATCAATCCTAACGATCAGAAAACGTTAAGAATGGATTAGGAATGATCTAGGACGTTCTGTGAAGTTGGAATAGACGAACAGGGCGCTCTGGGTCGACTAGGGTTATCAATATTCGAAGTCTCCGTTTTTCCACAAACTAGGTGGTATTTATAGGTAAGGGTTTCTCATTCGGGCGACTGAACCATTCGCATGGTTCAGTCGTGCGATTGAGCTATGTGGTTTATCCATATGCACGACTGAGCCTTCAATCGGACGACTGGTTCAATCTCATGCTTCAGTCTTCCGACTGATCCAGTCTCATGGTTCAGTCGTATGACTGAGCCATTCGCATGAAATTATTCATGCGTATGGTCCATTGGCATGGCCTATTCGCATGATAACTTCATCATGTTAAGTTTGAATGTGTTAATCATTACAACATTATGCATACCAATTCAAACAACCACAAACCTATATATAATTAGTCATTACACAACCCATTAATGAAATATATAAACATTATAATATAAACAACTAAATGTATTTCATTAATCAATATTCAATTACATATAATCAAGACATTACAAAGATATTACATTCAGCTCAGAATCTAGGTACACATGTATCAACAAACTCCCCCTTGGACCTAGATTCCTCTATTGTCTTGCTTTACCCATTACCTCTTCGTACTTCTTGAATTTCTCCTCTCTGGTTACGCCTGCATGTATTTCAAATACAAAGTAGAGGCGTATGACGTGCTAATACTGGAGAGCTTGTACGATATCCTGCGAGTCATAGAACAGTGGCCACTTGTAGAGTGTGTAAACATCATTAGCCGACAAGTTCGTAAGCCACATCGGGTCAAATACCCGGATGACATCCATCTGTCCATCTTTGTTCAACACTATGACTGCTTCAGCTGTTCGCCAATCGTAGTACCACCATTTGAAATGCAAAGTGATGTCCTGAGGCATTTCCCTTAGAGGGATCTTCGACATGGTGCGCGGAGAACGCCACTTCAACACAATCTTTGGCTTCCCGGTTCGTGGATCAACTTCAGACCTTCGAATGTACCTCGTAGGTTGTTGAGGCCTGAAGTTCACCCACCGGGTGTGGTACTCTTTCTTTAACGCAGCTTCGAACCAACCTGACATCTTTCTGGGATCAGCATAAAGAAGCTTTAGCTTTGCCAGTTGGTTGAGCTCAAACCCAGGTAGAGTTTTTAGATCATGTGGGAATCTAAAATACTCGATACCTTTCTCTCTTTTAACTGTATAAACGTTAAGGTCATCAAAATACGCCCATGATATAATTTTGCCAGACACCTTTTGATGTTTCTTTACTCTGTAGAGCTTGGTGTAGGCATCAGACATTGGAGCACTTCGTTGGGCACGAAGATCCGCAAAACAAGCAGCCCATTCAGCCTTTCTCACTTTGACTTCCTCCTCAGTGGCTCTGGCTGTATCTTCTTGTTTGTCGGACTCTTCTTCCATCTTATCCAGAGTATCAAACGTCTCGCTGACCAGATTGTCATCCAGATTTGGAATGACATGACCTTCAGCGTCAGTGTACTCTGGATAGCATTGGTCTGTTATATCCTCTATCTCAATCTCATCTACATCATGTAGTTCTTCTTCACTATCAACTTGAACTTCGGGAGCGTCTTTCACTATGTCGTCGGGGTTGAGTTTGAACATTTCTGCCAACTGTTCCTTAGTGAAGCTGTGAATAATCTTTCCCTCTTCTGGGGTATACCCAACTGATCTTCTTACGATTCCCTGTAGATCAAGAATCATTGTTAATTAACTCTTGACCTGTTATAGGGGTTCGACATCATATTCATATCTTTGAAAGTTTGGATCTGCTTGATTTAAACATGCAACACAATATTTGTTAGTAAGTAATCAAACACAATCATTATTAAGACAAAAGATATAAACATTAATTACACAAGTGTTATACAATTTTCCAAATACAAAAGCCTTTTAAATACAGAAACATAAATAACTAATCAGTACTTTTGTCTTGAATTTCAGGAGTATCTTTAGGTGGGGCAGACGTAGAGGTTCCTTGGTCTTGACGTTGTTTAGTACGCCTCTCGTCTGCTGCTTCATCACTTTGTTCTCCTGCAGCCTCTCCTCCTTCATCATCATCATCATCTTTCTTGTCATCACTATCACTACCTTCATCACTTTCATCATCCTCATCATCGTCATCCTCTTCATCATCGTCCTCCTCTTCATCGCCCCCTTCACCAATCTTGAGGGGCTCACTCTGATTGCCTTTTAGCTTCAGCAATAGAGACTTGTGCGCCGCCTCCAGCTTTCCCATCCTCTCATCAGTCTCAGCCTCGTGTTGTAACAAGCCTGTGATCTGATCAGTCTGTGAAGTGATCACTTGGGCTTGTGAGGATGTCAACTCCCTCAATCTCTCAATCTCAGCTGTTTGTTTAGAACTTTCTTCTTGCAGCTGTAGAATCTGGGCAAACTTGGCCTTGTCGGAGGCTAGCAACTGGAGCACCATGCTGTTTAGTGCAGCAAGTTGCTCAGCCACAGAGACCGGAGGTATGACTAAACTTGAGGGTGCAGATGAGGGTTGTGATTGGTGAGTGGTGTTAGTTGTGGTGGCTGTGGTGGTGGATGGAGTGGTGGTAAAGGCTGTAGAGGATGGTATAGTGGTGGTGGTAGTGGATGGGTAAGTGTGAGGTGGAGGTGCAGTAGTGGTGGTGGTTTGAGGTGTGGTAGATGTGGTGACTGGGGTAGCTGTGGTAGAGGTGGTGGTGGTGAATCTCAGACGCTTTCCCCGCTTCCCATGCGGTCTTGCCATCGTCTTTCTTCTCTTTCCCGTAGACACCGGGGCACCAGTCTGTGTACTGGGTGCATCAGGGGAGTATGCAGAATCTGACTCTGTTTGTGTTGCCCCTGATGAGCCAGTCTGCCCTCCAACAGCCCTCATCCCATTTTCAGTGGCAACCACCTTGCTGCCTTGCCTTCGGGTCAAGCCCTCTTCCTCACTCTCTTCCTCATCCTCATCAGGTGGACTGAAGTGAGGTACAAACCCAGCAGCTGTGGTGACAGTATAAGGAGATGGCTGGGTGGTATGTGTAGATAGGCCCTCAGATGTAACCGGCCTAGCATCGCCATCATGGATGTCATCATCATCAGAATCATCTGATGTAATATCAATCACCTCAGTATCTGACCCACTATCATCATGACGCCACTTGCGTCTCCCTGGGGCAACATAATCAGCCCGGGCCAGATGCCCTATTAACCTCTTCATCGCTGGCTTGACTTGCTTGCCTCTGTACACCCTCATACGACCCAGGGTGGTGTCATCCATAATCTCTAGAGGCATAGCATCACTCTTTTCTTTGGGAAGGTCGGGCAGCTTCTCATCAAATATAAGCTGTAAGAATCTAGGGTACATGCAGAACCCCTCCTTCCCCTTGGCCTCAAGGTTCTCTATCAGATACATGAATATCATATTGGAGAAGCTGAAAGGGTGATTGAGGACCAATGCGACATATGCATTCTGAATTTGGTCCGACAAGTCATCGAAACCACCCCTTCTCGACGCGATGCACTTAAGAATGACATGTGCTAAGTACTTGTACTGTGGGCTCAGGTTGCTCTTGTTCAGCACACCTGAGCTAATGTCTCCACAGTACCCAATTCTCAGAAAGCATCCACGAACTGTAAGAGGGTGGATCTTGAGTGGGTGCGAATCATCATCTCCAAACTCTAAAACCCTCCTTATATCTGCGGCTGTTATCACAATCTCCCTACCGAAGATAGAACTTCTAATGCAGTAGGGCTCCACTGATCTGTCAACTGAAGCTCCCTCCCAAAACGACTGATGTAGTGACTAATAGGGAGTACACGGAGTAGATATGGCTTTGAAGATTCGAGATCTTCTCAAGAAGTCTATAATGCCCACAAACTCACCACCATTCCTTGAGGTGGAATCCAAGTGAGCACAGATGTTGTGCTTTGGATTAATTAGCCAACGGTTAGCCATATTCCTGTAACACATAGAAAACACATGTTAGAAACGTGTAAAACAGAGTTTGACTAAATCAGACACTAGTGTAGTTCAATCGTGCGATTGAACAATGCGACTGGTTTTAGTCGGATGATGTGTTCTGCGATTGAGTTATCCGACCGAATGATATCATTCGGATGACTCATTCGGCCGATTGAATGAATCACTTCTTTCAATCGGGCGATTGAAGTTCATTCTGTGAAACCAGTCGTATGGCAAACTCAATCCATTCGCATTATCCATTCGGCCGATTGAATGAGTCGCCTCTCTCAATCGGTCGATTGAAGTTCATACTGGGAGACCAGTCGCATTATAGAAAAACTGTTCCATTTCAAACTCAGATTTATCAAATGGCTGAATTAAACGTTAAGTTCATGTCCATTAGACTCGCAATCATGTAACTAATCCACCTAATCCATTGATTTTAACATTGTTTGTGATTAAGGCAGTCTATTATCAAGATTTGTTACGGTGCAACTTTTAGGGCAAATGCGGACTGATTTCATATCAGATTTGACGTTTTTGATTCATCTTTGTGTCGCATATTACCTGTGTAACAAATACAAATGGTCAGAATGCGTTTATCACAAGTATTAAAGATCAAACGGAAAATCGGCAGAGTATCGGTGCGAATCGGAAATATTAGGGCGAATGATGTCTGCGATCGACTAAGGGGGCTATTTATAGCCAGACTCAGTTCAATCGGCCGACTGGACTCATTCGCTTTGCTCATTCGGCCGAATCAAAATCAAGACATACGATCGAGTCTAATCGCATGATTCATTCGTGCGATTGAAACTGGGTCGTACGATTCGCTCAATCAACCAGTTTCATTTGATCAACTGACCTCCATTCGCACGTTTGACCTAATCGGTCACTTTCAATCGACCGATTGGGCTCATTCACGTGGTCCAATCTTACGATTGAGTTCAATCGTATAGCCCATTCGTATAAGCATACTCATGATAAAGGAGTGCGATTGGGCTATACTTGTGCCATCTTAATCATTTCGTTTGCTGACACATAGTCTTCCTTAAACAGTTGATAAAACATTATTAGCTTTTGATCATCTCAAACATGATCACTCTTGAAAACAAACAATCACTGATCACCTCAGACGTGATCCATTTATCCACCCGATCACCTCAGACGTGATCCATTTATCCACCCGATCACCTCAGACGTGATCCTTTTATCCTTTCAGAAACAATCTGTTTAGATAAACATTTAGCACATTCAGTGACATTTAGCAGATAACAGTATACACAGTCCGACATGACTCATTATACTAAGAAATAAATAAAATTTAAACTATGAACAAAAAAGAACATCTTTTTGTGATTTTTGTTAGGGCGGGTTTGTGTAGCCTATCAGCATTGACATTATATCAGGAACAGACTCATTTGAAATCAGACAAGCATATACACCATTACTTGGAACATTTTGAGTTGATTTCATTTTTCATGATGACATATCACAGTTTGTTCTGATCTAAGACTTCTAAGTACTAACTGGGAATCATGTTTAATATGATACGTAACACACTTAGATTGTCAACTTCAGTCGGTGCATACAAGACGATTGTCAGTATACTTGTCCACTTTAAATTCATACACTGACTTTTGACTTACATTGGTAATGTATTAAGTTATATTATTTCAAACAACATTGTATCCCACACTTATATGGTGATCAGCATTCCTTAAAGAACTTTCGAGCGGTCTTTAGGTATTTTTGCAAGAAGAGACTATTCTTAGATCTTTCAAAGAGAAGCCAATCCTCAGGTCAGTACCATCGCACAGCAGAGAGGCGGCAAACAACAATGAAGTCTAGAATAGATAGGTTATGCTTATCCTCAGGTCAGTGCCATCGCACAGCAGAGAGGCACACAACCTATCTCCTTGTTAGAGCATTTCTTATTTTCTTTTGCACATAGCGCACCAACAACATAAGTTATCAGCTTGATTACGCTAGTATTCATTTTTTTCGTGCTTTTGCTCTTTTTGTGGTCATTTGCACACCTTTGGTGGCATTTATTTGCTCGTTATCCCTTATCGGAAGAACTGATTGTGTTAACCAGTGATAAGATGGGAACCCACAGTTGATTGAACCTTTTAGTTTAGATTAAGTTTACCAATGAAGTCTACTTGTCTATTATGTTGAATCTACTGACACATCATATAATGAACTAGCACCTCCCTAGATCAACTTTCTCCGTGTAATTACAGTAACAATCAAACGTACTATCATTTTCCCATTTTGTTAGACTTAGACTTCTCTGATGTTTTATATTTTCAGTAAATTAATTAACATTTTTGATCTCAAACTCATTTTGTTGTTCCAAATAACTCGATGCCTATGTACTATCATCTTCCATTTTGTCGAGTCACATTTCCTGTTTTGTTGTCTTTGCCTTTTCAGCTTTACTCACCTTCCCCCATTTTTTTTAAGTAAATGCATACTGAAATAAATCTCCCCCTAAAATTCTAAAACAAAAAATCTTTTTGTGTTTTTGGATTTTATACGACATGGGAATTAAAAAATAAAATAAAATGAAAGAAAAAGAAAATAAAACAAATAGACACGAGTCGGACTATGTATCTGCTTCTTCAGCAATCACATCACTTATCTTTTTAACGCCGTTGACCTCTAGCAGATATAAAAATCTTGGTTTATCAAACGGTTTGGTGTAAAGGTCAGCGCGCTAAAAATCCGTGTTAATTTTAATCACATCAATTAATTGTTTTTCATAGCTATCGCGTATGAAATGATATTTAATCCCGATGTGTTTTGTTTTTGGGTGTTGAACAGGATTTTTAGTGACGGCTATGGCAGCAGAATTATCAACATAAATAGGAGTGTTAGAAAATTTCAAACCGTAGTCGCGCATTTGCTGTTGAATCCAGATAATCTGAGAGCAGCAACTTGCAGCAGCAACATATTCAGCTTCACAGGTTGATAAAGCAACCGAGGTCTGCTTTTTGCATTGCCACGTGACTGACCGTCTTCCAAAGAACTGACACCCTGCTGATGTAGACTTGAAATTCATCTTGCAGCCACCATAATCTGAATCGCTGTACGCAGTAAGCTCGAAGTCATCATCATGAGGATACCACAATCCCAGTGTTAGAGTACCCTTCAGATAACAAAAAATCCTTTTCACCCCAATCAAGTGATTCACTTTTGGCTTCGCTTGATATCTAGAACATAAACATGTGGCATACATGATATCTGGACGCGAGGCAGTAAGATACATGAGAGATCCGATCATCCCACGATACATAATGGCATCCACCAAATCCCCATTCTCATCAGCAGCCACATCATGATTTGTGGCAAGAGGGGTACCGGCAGCAGACACATTTTCCATGTCAAAGCGACTTAGAATATCGCCGACGTACTTGGACTGATGTAAGAAAATGCCGGTTGGTGTTTGATCCACCTGTAATCCTAGGAAGAACTTCATTTCTGCCATTGCACTCATTTCAAACTCTGCCTTCATCACAGATTCGAACTCTTTGCACAAAGCTTCATTTCTAGATCCAAAGATGATGTCATCCACATAGATCTGCACCATAAGCAAGTCACCATCCTTTTCTTTGATGAACAATGTACAGTCAATCACACCCCTGTGAAAACCATGTTTCAACAAATGAGTGGAGAGCTTTTCATACCAAGCTCGAGGAGCCTGATGTAGCCCATACAGAGCTTTGTCTAACTTGTAGACTCTGTCCCGATGATAAGGATCTTCAAATCCTTCGGGTTGACTGACATATACCTCTTCCCGGATTTCCCCATGCAAGAATGCACTCTTAACATCTAGTTGATAAACTTTGATCTTCATGTAAGAGGCGTAGGCTAGAAAGATACGTATAGCTTCCATTCTAGCTACAGGAGCAAAGACTTCATTGTAGTCGATTTTTTCGACTTGTCTGAAGCCTTGAACAACCAACCGTGCCTTGTTTCTGATAACAACACCCTGGTCATCCTTCTTGCACTTTAGTACCCATTTGGTACCAATTACCTTGACTACTTTCGGCCTGTCAACTAGTGTCCAGACTCCAAGTTTTTTGAACTGGAGTAGCTCTTCTTGCATGGCATTGACCCAGGCCTCATCTTTCAGTGCGTCACAGACATATTTAGGCTCGATTTGTGAAACAAAACATGAGAAAGCCCCGTCATTTACATAACCCTTCTCCATGACTGCAGCATAATCAGCAGAGTACAGCTGATTTCTTGTCTGCACACCGGATTGAATGTCCCCAATGATAAACGTGGGGGGATGATTCACACTGATTCTAGTCACTGGTGTGGTAGGAACCACAACCTCAGAATCCAGATCGGTGACTACTGGTTCAGTATCCGGATTTCCTATAGCTGGTTCAGCAGCTAATGAATCACTTTGTTGATTAGCTGTATGCGCAGGGTTAGAATCAGCTGCTTCTTCATTACCTGATGAATCATCACTCTCGTCATGAGCAGGAGTTGAGGAACTTGAGGCACCATCAGTAGGTGTGATGTTGCTTGAATCCAGATTCGGTGAGTTAAGAACATCATACATCATCTGGGTAGCAACCTCATCCTCTGAATCAAATTGTGGAAGATTGAAGGATTTGAAAAAGCCATCATAATCGAAGAATGATGATGGACCTTTTCCAGCAGGAGGGGTGATGTATCTCTGAACATCCACGTTGCACCACACCTCTACCTGACCTGTCGAGTTATTGTAAACTCGCTTGTCTGGGATGCTGTATCCTAAGAATATTCCTTGATCAGCTTTCTCGCTGAACTTGCCATCCTGAGTCTTCTTCAGCAATGTACATGGAGCTCCAAATGGTTCCAGATACTCCAAATTTGGCTTTCTCTTCTGAAGTAGCTCATAACAAGTCTTGCCATGCCTTTTGACTACTAACACACGATTAAGTGTGTAGCAGGCATTTGCAACCGCCTCATTCCAGAACTGAACTGGGAGCTTTGAATCAGCTAACATGGTTCACGCAGTCTCAATTAAGCACCGATTCTTTCGTTCTGCAACTCCATTCATCTGTGGCGTGTATGCTGAAGTGAACTGATGAACAATCCCCTTTTCTTTGCAGAAAGCATCCATCCACTGATTTTTGAACTCTGTGCCATTGTCAGAACGAATTTTCCTCACCTTCAGGTTGTAGAGTGACTCCAGTGTCGTGACGAGCACCTTGAATGATTCAAACGTTTCTAATTTAGCTTTCAGAAACATCACCCAGGTGAATCTTGAGTAGTCATCTGTGACTACAAAGCAGTACCAGTCTCCTGCTATACTCTTTGTGTTGACTGGACCAAAGAGATCCATGTGTAGCAACTCCAAGGGCATCTCAATTGAGTTGACGTGCTTGGTCTTGTGAGATTTCCTGGTCTGCTTTCCCTTCTTGCATGAGACACAAAAATCAGGAAGTTGGAAGTTCTTTACTGTAACTCCTTCAACTAGGTTGTTGTGAATCAGATGGTTCATCTTCCTGTGATTGATGTGTCCCATCCTTCTATGCCATGAGATGGATTCCTTCTCTGTCACTTTTGATAGAAAACATTAAGCTGTAGACTCAGAGGTAGAAACATTAGACATATCCAATACATATAAATCATTATACCTAGATGCAGACATCAAAACCTGCTTCTCTGGAATCTCCATCTCCTTTTTCAGTATGTAACATTTTCGGTTGTCAAACATAACTTTGAAGCCCTTGTCACATATCTGAGACAGTGAAAGTAAATTGTTTTCTAGTTGTTGAACAAAATTTACTTTATCAAACTTTACCTTCTCATTACCTACTTCGCCTTGAGCAGTAATGTATCCTCCTTTGTTACCAGCAAAGGAAACATGTCCCCCTTTAATTTGTTTGACATTGAAAAGAAGAGACTTGTTTCCTGTCATGTGCCTGGAAGCTCCGCTATCCACAATCCATGTATTGGTTGAAGCACTGTAGCGGACAACCTGCACATAATTGAAAACAATCAGTTAAGGAGGGGGACCCAAGCCTTGACTGGCTTGGGTTTCCCAGAGGCATCACACATGATGAACTCGACCCACTGTCCGTTGTCAGTTGATGGAACCTCAACCTTCAACTTGTCCTTGCTATCAGACACTTCAGATGATTTAGGCTTCCACATACCATCTTTAAGGAAAGATTGTTTATGGTAGACTTTTGATTGAGTGACAGTTTGTGTCTTTGGTTTAGGTTCCAAAACTGGTTTCACCTCAGGCATCACAGACTTGCCAGTGGTTTGTCTATTTTGTCTGTGGTGAGGAGGAGAGGTATAAGACCTAGCAGGTGTGTTAGACCTAACTGGAGTCTTAGATCTCTGTTTTGGAACCGGATTGACATCATGATCTAATTCAATCTTAGCCCTAGGTGTCTGATAACGAGGACAGTTTGAAGAGATGTGACCTCGTTTCCCACAAGAGCAGCAGGATCTCCTTTCTAATGGACTTGAAGTTCTCTTGTGGGGTGGGGAGTAAACCTCAGGAATAGGCCTTTTGGTCTCAGTCTTTGAACATTTATCCTCTTTAACAAACATAACTTGTTTAATATTTTGATTAATTTGTCTTTGAGGCTGAATATTATCCCTTTTAACTGGTTTAACTTGAGTGGTTTTAGATGTCTTGGTTTGAGTAATATTTGATTTTGATTCCAAACCAAGAGATGTTTGGACATTTGCTTCCACCCGTTTCTCAGCATTGACCTTGCTTGATGCTAAGGTTTTCTGATCATCATCCGGAGAAGCAGGCTTAACTGCTGTGTCCGGATCACTAACCAGAGGAGTTGTCACCACATGATCCTTAATTTGGTTGTTATTAATTGGACGTTGTTTTGTGTTCAAAAGTATCTCATGTGGTGGTGGAACTACCTTGTAACCCAATCCCTTCCCATTGTTGCGTTCTTTAACCAAGTTTTTCAAAATGTGCGAAGAACTCGCTAAACTATGTAGTTTTTGTTTCAAAGACTCATTTTCTACTTATAAAACCGCTTTGTCCTTTTTAGTCTCCTCAATGGCCTTTAAGTAGTATTTAATGTCATTTTCTTGGTTAAAGGCAACAACTTCAGTTTCCTTTAGTTGCTTCTGCAATGCATTTAATGTCATTTAATGTCATTTGCAGAGGTGCACCAGAAGACTTTGCAGCAGGGGTGGAAGTAGGAGTGACATTGTAGAGTGATGGGTCTTGAGCATAAGAACCCTTCTTTGCCTTGTACTTGTGTCGCACTTCTTCCTCTCTCAGTTTTAGAATAAAGTCATTTATATCCAAGGTTTCTAAAACTGAGTTGTATCGCAGAGTGGAAATGAATGAATCCCACTTTTCAGGTAGACCATCTGCCAAGCTTAATACTTTGTCTTCCATTGGTGTCTTAACACGATGAGTGTGAAGTTCACTCATCAGATGATAGAAACGATCGACGATTTCATCCAAGCTTTCATTCCCAATTGCTGAGAAGTTATCAAACTCCTTCTTCAACGCTTTACCTTTCAGTGCGTTTAAATTAGAATTTCCATCATACCTCTTCTCAAGAACTTCCATCAGTTTTTTACTTTGCTTGTGCTCTGAGTATTGGTGAAAAATGGGCTTGGGAATGGACTGAGTCAAAATAGCATAGGCCTTCTTCTCTGCATTGTAGGCAACCTTCTGTGTATCGGTGAGTCCACTCAAAGTCAAAGGAACACCATCAGCTCCCACGGGTATTTTATAACCAACCTCAATAGAGTTCCATAAGTTAGTATCCACGCCATTAAGATAAATCTCAAAACGTTGTCTCCATTGTGGAAAGTCCTCTATAGTCAATAGTTTGGGTGGCTTGTTATGGTTTCCTATCTCATTCTCCAGTAACAACAAGTTCTGTATCCTCGAGTCCTTTCCAGCTGACATGGCATAATTTTCTGAGTCCATTCTTTTATTAATTTAACTTGTGAATTAAACTGCTAATGCGATTGGGATGTACGACTGGGATGCGACTGACACTAGCTGTATGCGATTGGACTCAACCGTATGAATGAACAGGCGACTGAGATACTTAGGCGACTGAACAGACCGAACGAATCAGCTGGGCGACTGGAGTTGGCGATTGACTCAATCGGGCGACTGGCTATACGACTGACTCAATCGGGCGACTGAACTCGGCGACTGGGTTCAGTCGTACGATTGAGATAATCGTGCGACTGGGTCGGCTGAAAACGAGATTTTTCGCAAACTTTGACCTAGAATGCAAGTTTTTGCACCCTAGACGGCTGAAACTCAAAAAATACTGATTTTTCAGAACATGCACACGTAAAGACTCGATTTTTAGCAGAAAGATTGGATCTTTTCGCGTAAAAACGTAGACTTTTTCACAAAAACGATTGAATCAACGAAGAATCAAGAGCCTAAAGCTCTGATACCACTTGTTAGGACCGTGTACGTACGGAGTACTAACTGATTCTAAGTTATACCAGATCAAATAGTGCGGAATCCTATTTGATTGGCGATCCAATAAGGGAGAACGAAATCAAGATCAATCCTAACGATTAGAAAACGTTAAGAATAGATTAGGAATGATCTAGGACATTCTGTGAAGTTGGAATAGACGAACAGGGCGCTCTGGGTCGACTAGGGTTATCAATATTCGAAGTCTCCGTTTTTCCACGAACTAGGTGGTATTTATAGGTAAGGGTTTCTCATTCGGGCGACTGAACCATTCGCATGGTTCAGTCGTGCGATTGAGCTATGCGGTTGATCCATACGCACGACTGAGCCTTCAATCGTACGACTGGTTCAATCTCATGCTTCAGTCTTCCGACTGATCCAGTCTCATGGTTCAGTCGTATGACTGAGCCATTCGCATGAAATTATTCATGCGTATGGTCCATTGGCATGGCCCATTCGCATGATAACTTCATCATGTTAAGTTTGAATGTGTTAATCATTACAACATTATGCATACCAATTCAAACAACCACAAACCTATATATAATTAGTCATTACACAACCCATTAATGAAATATATAAACATTATAATATAAACAACTAAATGTATTTCATTAATCAATATTCAATTACATATAATCAAGACATTACAAAGATATTACATTCAGCTCAGATAGGTACACATGTATCAACACCTCAAGATATCCATCTAGGAAAGCGGTTTTGACATCCATTTGCCAAATCTCATAATCATAATAAGCAGCTATGGAAAACAATATCCTAATAGACTTTAGCATTGCTACTGGTAAGAAAGTTTCATCATAGTCAACCCCTTGAGTTTGAGTGAAACCTTTTGCTACAAGTCTAGCTTTATAAGTATCCAAGTTTCCATGCATATTGGTTTTCTTCTTGAAAACCCACTTACTTCCAACTATTTTAGAGTTAAGAGGTGGTACAACCAAGTCCCATACTTGATTGTCATACATGGATTGCATCTCAACGTTGATTGCTTCAAGCCATTTGTCACAATCCAAATTGGACATTGCATCACGATAGGTGGTTGGTTCATCGGAATCTATCACATAGCATCCATCTATGAAAAATCCATATCTTTCAGGTGGATTACTAATTCTACCAGATCTGCGAACGTTTTGTGTGTTTTGATCAACCACTTGATCATTCTCAACATTCTCATGTTGAGTGCCAGTGTCAACCAAACGTGTATCAGTTTGTGGTTCTTGATCCTCCTCAAGATCCACAGTTCTACTGCTAGTTCCTTCCGTAAGGAGCTTAGCTTCTAAGAACTCAGCTTTTCTGGTAACAAACTCCTTTTGTTCCAATGGATCATAGAAATAGTATCCCATAGAATCTCTAGGATATCCAATGAAGATACACTTAGTGGAACGGCCTTCTAGTTTGTTTGAGTTGGGAGTCTTAACATAAGCCTCACAACCCCATACTTTTAAATATGAAAGCGATGGAACCCTTCCATGCCATATTTCAAAAGGTGTCGTTTCCACTTTCTTGGTTGGGGCCATATTTAAAATACGGGCCACAAAGAGCAGAGCAAAACCCTAAAATGATAGAGGTAATGAGCTTCTAGCCATCATAGATCGAACCATATCCAATAGAGTTCGATTTCTCCGCTCGGACACGCCATTATGTTGTGGTGTTCCCGGTGGAGATAGTTGTGAGACAATCCCATAACTTCTAAGATGGTCCCTAAAAGCATCATTCAGGTATTCACCTCCTATATCGGTGCGAAGAATTTTAATTGACTTATTGAGTTGATTTTGTACTTCATTTTAAAAAATCTTGAACATTTCAAAAGCTTCATCTTTGTGTCTTAACAAGTACACATACCCATATCGACTATAGTCGTCAGTAAAGGTAATGAAGTATCTTTCATTGTACCTTGTCATAGGTTTAAAAAGACCACATACATCCGAATGTATGATACCTAATAAATCCTTTGACCTTTCGCCTTTGCCTCTAAAAGGTGCCTTGGTCATTTTACCTTGTAAACAAGACTCACATACATCAAATGAATCACATTCACTTGTTTTAAAAAGACCATTCTTTTGTAGTGTTTGTATTCTTTTCTTGTTTATATGACCAAGACGGCAATGCCAAAGGTAAGTGTCACTCAAATCCGATTTGAGTTTCTTGGTATTAGTTTGGTACAATAAGCTATCATTCAATGCATTTTCACGAACCAATTCATAGATACCATTGATGGGAATAGCTTTAAAATAAAACACGTCATTCATAGTAACATGGATTTCATTTCCAATAAATGATAATACATATCCAAATTGATTTAATAGGGCTACAGAAATAATGTTCCTAGTCAAACTAGGAACATACAAAACATTGTTCAAAATTACTTCCAAACCATTTGGAACTTTCAAGATGTAGTCACCACGAGCTTCAACTTGAACTTTAGCCCCATTGCCCATGTAGAGGCTAACATCCCCTTTGTTGAAGTTGCTACTTCTATTGAACCCCTGCAACAAATTGCAAATGTGAGTTCCACATCCGGTATCTAATACCCATGTGTTAGAGGAAATTATGTTTAAATCAATATGAATCATGTATATTGTACCTGAGGTTTGCCCGACATCCTCTTTGCTTTCAACTCTTGGAGATGGACAGGACAATTCATTGCCCAATGTCCAATCTCCCGATACTTGAAGCATGGGTCATTTGTAGCAACGTTTTGCTTCTTCTCTTGTGGTTTGGGTGGCACCCTTGCCACCCCTTTCCCCTTTCCCCAAACGGGTCCCTTACCTTTGGCAACTTTTGCATTGGGTGCGGGATGAGGCCTTTCCTTGTTCCTACCTTCATTGATGGTGAGAACAGGTAAAACCCTTTTACCCATGGCCGCCTCAGCCGTTTTGAGCATTGAGTGAAGCTCACCAATGCATTTGTCCCAAGCATTCATGTTGTAGTTCAACACGAATGTCTCGAACTTCTTGGTAAGGTCATTGAGGATCAAATCCGTGGCCAATTCCTTTGAGACGGGACAATTAAGCCTTTCGAGGCGGTCAATGTGGCTTTTCATCTTAAGTACATAAGATGAAACCGATTAGTTGTCGTCCATACGACATGCATGGAGTGCTCGAACCGTTTCGAAGCGCTCAACCCTCGCTTGCTGTTGGAACGTTTCCTTCAGCTGGGTTATCATGTCATAAGCTCCGTGATGTTCATACTCCTTTTGGAGATCCAAAGTCATGCTTGCTAGCATGAGACAAGACACTTGTACGGAGTCCTTAGTGTACTTCAGCCAATCGTTATAGGCCTCCTCATCATCCTCAGTAGGTTGATCGGGGATGGGGTCGTCTAAAACATATGATTGTCTTTCTTGCTTGAGAACGATTCTCAAGTTTCGATACCAATCAATAAAATTTTTGTGATTTAGACGTTCCTTTTGGAGAATTGCTCATAAAGATTGGGCGGACGTGGATGAGTTATCATGATTATCATTATTGGTGGCCATCTACAAAATTTAACAAAGATCTATTTTAGTATTTTCGATATTGCTATTTTTAATAATTAATTAATGCCTTTTAAGGTCATTTTCATATTAAAATCTAGAACTCAACATTACATTTAAATTGTGGTTAGGTAACCTTTATCCCACGATTTAAATTAATAAGGTGGTCAATGATTGACGATTGCAACCATTTGCAACTTCTAGAGGTATGGGATTGACTTGAAACATCATATGTAAAGTCGGCATGTTAATCCCATCAACACCATTTGGAAACCATATTGTAGGTGATCTATTTAACATGGTTTGCAAATCAAGTTACCCTGCTTGCACACACATGTGAGTTTTCCAACATGAGTGGTTAGGTGATCTTTATCCCACAAATATGGTATCCCCACCTTAAATCACAAGTTCCCTCTAAATGGTTAGGTGACCTTTATCCCATTAAGAGTTTCCAAATGACTCAAGTGTTGTGCAAAAGGACGGTGTTAAACTTGTTTGTTAAGAATTTAAAGTTTTCATAATCTTAGTTTAGAAAACTCTATGTACCTTATATTTGCATGCTTTCATATATAAGGTATGGTTCACCTTTAATAAAACCTCTTTATTAAAACCATTAATCCTTTTAACAACCTTTTATTAACCACTTAATGATAAAGAAACATAAAATTTTCAGCTTGTTAAGTTGTTTATTAGTTTGTAATGCATATCCAAGTATCAACCAAACAATTTAAACAACAATCATCCAAACAAGCATAAACATTCAAACATGAGTGCATAACCATAGCCACTAAGTTGACCACACTTGTTTGCCATCACAAGTGTTGTCATAAGGTCTTTCCTAAGGGTTTATAGTGACACATCATATGTGTCCATAGACTCCCACTTGAATCCATATCCAAATACTTCAAGGTCCATGTCTTTGATGTCCATCTTTGGGTCTTCATCTTGTGCATCTTCCTTTTACAAAATTATATCCTAATACATTTTTCTAATAAAAGAAATGCACCTAATCTATTTATTACATAACCAAATGAATAAATAATTACAACTCAAATAATAAACATAAACATTACAACCCAATTGAATGAATAAAACAACCATTCCAATCATCCAAATAACATAAGGCCAAAGGCTAGGTTATGCACACTAATAACCAATGATCATATCATCCAAAACTATAATGAAACCCCACTAAAAACACGAAATTTCAGCCAACATAAACTAAAATTTCGGGTCTTATTTTTGTCCAAACAATCAACCAATACAACATGCATGTCTTTCAAAGTTTAATCACAAGCATGTGTGATATAACTTTGAAAGTTTGGGGATTCATAATATATAACGTAGCAGCCCCTAAAGGGGTTTTAAAGTCCATAAAACGAATTTTTAAAAGACAAAACAAGCTAGCTATCCACATTACCGGCTCTAGATGCCAATGAAGGGTTTGTTAGAACTTGAAACATGGTTTAACCATTTAAACTTTGTAAAAATGCAGTGGAATAGTAGCTTTATAACATGATTTATGAGCTGAAAAATCAAGTTCTATTTTGATATTATAAAATCACAAACAAACCCAAGAACAATGGACCTTTTATACGTGAATAATGCTAGCTATGTTAACACTAACTACACATTATAAACAGCCATAAAAGGGCTGCCATAAACTACCTTTGAGCAGCCAAAAGGTGTCGAAAATGGATAAGGATGATGGTGTCTTTGAGTAGCAAGCCTTCAAAATAGAGGACCTCAAACCGTGATATCCACAAGCCCTCCAAACACCCACTTGTTAGGTAGTATTACACCAAGTCTTGTCCCTCTTGTCAAATCCGAAATTTCAGCCAAGAACAAGCTTCAAATCAGCCAAAGAAATCGAAAATTTGAGAGAAGAAGGAGAGAAAGAACTCTTGCATGTGTGTGAGAGAGAAAGGAGTGTGAGAACTATTGATTGAAGTGTGTTTAAGTGGTTTAAGTCTTGCAAGAAAACAAGACAAAGTGTGCGTCCCCATGCCCTTTGGGCGGCCGTGGGTTTTAAACCCAAAATGGGTTTCCCATCTTTTTTATCTTTTATTTTTATAACACTCTTTCAATCAACTAGCTTATAAAATTAGAACTAGGTTTTAATTTTATAACATAACACTCTTTTATATGTCATTATTTAACCAACTTAAATAATGAAACAAATAAATATCTCGTGAACAAATTATCCATATAATGTTATTCTATCACAAAAGCAATATTTAGAAAACTAATTTTCTAAATAGGTGTCAAACATTTATTGTATGATCTAATCAACTAATAAATGTTTGTTAGTGTTTGTATAGCCTGTTATTGGGTATGACCTGACTTGGATCATAACGTACTAACCACGTCAATCTTGTATGTGTCTTGGGCATATAAGATCCTACAGTCATGACAAATATAAGATTATTTGCCTAATGCGTAATTCTTTAATTTTTTTTCTGTTAATCAATGGTGTATTTTTTTTAATTAGATTACCTAACATTTGTTGGAACGTCAAGTCAATATATTTAAATTTTCAAAGATACATGTAACAAGGTGAGAGGTGCATATAATGTAATGTTAATGTTAACAAGGTGCATATAATTATGAATGTATGGTGATTGGATTGAAAGCATATACTTATTGACTTATGCTAAGTAAAGAACGAAACAAGGAAAATGAATGTTTCGGTACATGCTCAACTATGGTAATAAGATAGGTGTTTGGGAAATTTCAAGAAACAACCACAAACAATGAAAATAAATGCTTAGGATATGTGTGTGCGTTTGGATGAGTATGTTTCAATGTTACCAAGTCTATACAATGGCTTTGGAAAGATTTTTTTTCCTTTTAACATGCCTATATCTTTACTACCATATAATACAGATTGAATGGGTTGATTAGTAAATTCACTAGGCCTGTAAGACATGCCTCTTAGCCTTCTTCCCTCGGCGGCCACTCCAATGGAATGACACTAAACGCTTGCAGGTAACTCCCATCGCATCAATTCAATACACCGGCGGTTCACCTTCACCCCTCCTCCATTACCTTCCCCGACCCCCCCCCCCTTGCCAATTAAAGGAGCGAAGTAAAGGCTTGTGGAACTAATCTATTGCAAATTGAAGGGTTGTGGAACTGAAGTGGCAAATTGAAGGCTCCTATGTGCAACTGAAGCAACAAATTGAAGGCGCCATTGAATGGTTGGCTTCGCTTACAGATTTCCTACTTTTATTTATGCTTGCAAGTGTGATTTATGATTGCCCAGATGTGATAGGGTCTCTATTTTCTCGGGTAGGATTACGAATTTTACTCTCATCTCTTCTCATTTGTCATTCACTTATTCATTTGGGTTTCGTCTTTCTGAATTTCATCATTGTTAATTAGAGCAGCATAGTTTTGGTTGATTCAATACACAATCACAACATTTCTTCTTTCTCAGGTACTGTTTTTGTAGTCTTTTGTATGGGAAGATTTTTATTTGGTCTTTCATGTTTTGCTCTCAATTGGTTTATCTCTTCGATTAATTTTTGTGTGTTTATGCTTGTAGGCTTTATTAGTTTTTACATAATGCTCATATCCAACCTATATTAGTTTTTACATAATGCTCATCGCCAAACATAACTTGAACAATTAGATGTATGACACTTGTTAGAAAAGAAGAAATTAACCTTCTTACCATCACTATTGTTCCGTTCAAATGTAAATCTAAAAAGAGATCAAACTGAATACATCAAGCTATGCTTATAGCTATACTATAAATAGTTTCTATTTGCGTTAAAACCACATATCGCATATTATTGCAACTTTGGCTTTCATATAATATAAATCATATTCATCAATGGATTGTTGCAAAAGAAGAGGATGATCAAAGCAAAAATATATGGTCACTGCTTTTCACATATCTTCCTTCTTTTTACACTAAGTGTTTTGTTTATTTGTCAAATAATGAGCCTTTATTCATAAATTATGTACAAGTTAATGCTTTTAGTGAAAACCAGATCGTCTTGTTACAAATCATTACCCTCTTAATCATAATACTACCTCAAGATTCTTTATGTAACTATAGGTGAAAAGGGTTTATTCATTAGTTTTGCATACCAATTGCATATATCTTATGGAAGACTACATCATTTAATGTTTATTTGGTAGAAGCTCCAATATTGCTTATAAATGGCTCCAATATTAAACTTAGTTAGAGCTATTGTAATTATCTATTTTAAACCTGCACAGTCAAAGCTCACACCCACTCCACCTTCAACGGATTTCTCTATTAATCCCACTTCCTTATTGACGTTCTAAGTTTAAAATCTCTAAAAAGTATATATATTAGTATAGCGATTAGTCAAGCTGCCATATTTTAATATTGCTCTTTGAACCCTCGCTCTTTCCTTCTTACCCATCTCTATGTATCACTTTACAACTACAGTCACCATAATGATTGTTCTTCAAGTCTTGTGATATTCTTTTTATTTTATAATTTTTTAATTTACGAAGACAAATATAGGACATTATAAGAGAGAACGACCATTGTTTATGTTAAAAACTAAGAACTGCGTGATGCAATTGTACAAGAGTTTTCTCGATGTATATGTTAGTTTTTACTATGGGTTTGACAAACCATGTCAGCAGTTCTGACCGCGCCTCAGCCCCTCAGGTTGATGGTAAGGCATCTATTGTGGATTAAATCAGAGAGAGATAGCCATCCTTTTTGTTTCTATAGCTGCAAGGTTTTTTCCACGCAAGAAGAGTAGTTGTTATATCTATATGTTGTGTGCATTGTTTTGACAATTGGGATGTTGATGTAAATGAAATTTTCAAATGTAGGAACCTATGACATTTGTGGTTTGAGCTTTTGCTATTCAATTGTATGGTTGCTTATAACTCCAGCCAGTTGGTTTTAACACATCAACTTCTTTTAATATTTTTCTCATTCTCATACCATCATCCCATCTCTCTACACCAGTATAAATGTGTGAAGACAAAATATAATTCCCAGTATTACAAGGATCTGATTAAAGGAGCTTCTTACTTGAAATTTTAGCTAGACCCATGTTCTCTTAAAGCTTAAATTTGCACAACTTTAGTCTAAAATTAGATATACATTTGTGTTTTTGTTAGGGTTATACCTGTTAAAGTGCCTATTTGAATGCAATAGTGAAGTATGAGCTTAGTTTTAATTTTACATAGGTGTGTTTAACCAGGTTTTCTTGTCTTCTTCACCTAGATTATGTTGCATTAACTAGAAGTTTGCTAGCATCAAGTTCTGAACAGTTTTATTACATTCACATTTAGTAAAATACTTAAGCAATTATACAAACAAACAAACAAACAAACCCAGTATATCCCACTCAAGAGCAGGGTCTGGGGGGTAGGTGGTGGCAAGTCTTTCCTCTAGCCAGATAGTTAGAGAGACCGCTTCCAGAGAGACCCCCGGCTCGATAACAAAAGCAATAAAGCTAGCAAATCAACATATAATCAAACATATGATATAAGCTATATGATACCTGGTACCGCACCCATCATACAACAAACATTAAAATATCATCAAAAAGAAATATAAAATGAACAAGCATGCATCAGGGAAGCAGTAAGTTTTCCCTAAAAATGTCAAAGTGTACTACATACACATCAGGCCCCGTAACAAGTAATCAAAGTCCCTTCCTAGCTACAGAAACCACTAAAAGTCCTTAATTTTAATTCTACGTCTCCACTCGCTCCTATCCTCGATCATGTGCTCAGAGAGGTGCAAGTGTACCATATCTCGCCTAATTATCTCTTCTCAAGTCAACCTAGGTCTTCCTCTACTCTTCCTACCCTCTATGACGATGTTCTCCACTGCTCTGACCGGTGCTGTCATTGGTCTCCTCTTGATATGTCCATACCACCTTAATCTTCCCTCTCGTATTTTATCTGCAATACAAGCCACTTCTAACTTCTGTCGAAACACTTCGTTTGTTATCCGATCCAGTCTTGTATGGCCACACATCCACCTTAGCATTCGCATTTCCGCAACCTCTATTTGTTTCTCGTGCGATTTCTTTATGGCCCAGCAGTCTGTTCCATATAGCATAGCTGGGCGTACCGCGACTCTGTATAGTTTTCCCTTAAGTTTTGCTGGAAACCTTAAGCAATTATAATGAAGCTAAATTTTAATTGAAAGTGAATCACGTACTAATGATATTGTTCCACCGGTGAATGTCGAAGAAGACAATGTATCTAATTAGAGGATCATAAGTACATTTTAGAGAAGATGTGTTATTTCAGTTTAGGCAATTGTGTACATAAAAAATAACCACTGCTTCCTTTACTTTCTCACGCTTCTCTCTTCTTTAACTAATTCTGCATTTGCTTATCTTTTCATATGTTCTTGAAAGTTTCAATTCAAGTAATCTTCATATAAATTTGATAGTAGCATGTTTATTTCATTATTGAAATGTAGTTGGTTGAAATGTATTAATATGAAAAATACCTGGGCACATACAGTTGAACAGATAAACTACAATATGCACTACAAAAGAATTTGAATTTCAGATCCTTAGTTGATAGTCAATAGGCGGTTGTTTATTCAACCATGTTTATTCAGACATACTTCCTACACTATTGGCAAGTTTTCCATAAAATCTTTGCTCTCCTAACTAATTTACATTCTTTCTAAATGACAATTAGACAGATGACATCATGGAAATCAACATGCAAGAATGCATCTTTGCATTAAGCTAATTTCAGTTGAGATTTTCACAGAAACCTTTGTGCCCATATGGTGAAGCTATATGTAATTTTTTGGTGAACACAAAGGTAAAACGGGTGGCATACTAAAAATAGCATTTGCATGACAAGTGGTCGAGTAGGTTGAACCCGAATCGGGTCGAAGGGTCAGGTCGGGTTGGGACTTGGTTTCTATGTGTGCCTCTATATATGGTATGCAGAAGTAAGGAAATCACACAATTAATGAAAGGCTAATAATTGTATCAATTGTTATAGTTACCATCACATGAATGTAGTCACCCATCTTACTTCTCTTCCTAATTTGGGCCTCTTTAAATATATATACACTAAATGTGATTTCTTTATTGTTTTTAGAGTGAATATTCTAAAAATTACCCTTAAGTATTTTAATTGACTTATAAACAATCAGATTAACTTTTTAATTTCCTTACATCTTTAGTCTTATACTAAATAATAATAAATTAAAAATCTGTATCAAACACAATGTGCCATCTCAACTTTTAACGCAATCAGCTGAGGACTAAGAATGGGTTAGAACAAGAAACTAACAAAAATAGAAATATAATTATTTTAATGTTGGTTTCAAAAGAAAAGCAATTTATAACTATACATGGGTCGTGGGGCATGACATTTGGATGGTTGTGCATTGGATTTGTCAATATAATTAAAGTTGATTATCATAAAAAATTACTCGTATGTGCATTTAAATATGATACAAGTTGTCAATTCCTATTGTTTGCCTCTGTTTGTAACAAAACATAAATCGGGTTGGCCTAGGTGGGTTGGGCTAGGTTAGTTGGTCTTGGTAATGGTAGGAGTGTAAAACTTATCTTGTAGCTAGCATGGCAGTGATTGGGTAGTGGTCCATTGGACTGGAATCAGATTTATAAATCAGATCAACAAATACTAAAACCTATTGCTTTACACAGCCGAGTCTTGATATTTGATAAATGTTAGGAGTTTCCAAAACAACAAGCATGTTCTTTTTTGGACGAAAGAGTCACCAAATGAGTTTGTGAGAAGATCTAGGCAATTGTTCAAAAAAATGTCAACTTCCTTATTTTTTATGTTGTTGTGTATGCATAGTGGTACTTGGTAGTGAGCATAAAGCATCGTTGTTTCACGAAAATAAGTTATTAATGCACGCAACGTTTTTGCGTTGTTTTAATTTTTAAGCTCATTTTTGCTTCTTAATTTAGGCTACGACTGTTAACAATCCTCCAAGTGTAGTTTATCATTGATAAAAGGAGAAAGTACTGCAAAATATGACAACTGAGTTTTTGGTAGAGTTTTTACATCATTAGTTTCATTTGACCATTTTGGATTTGAATAATAACAATCTAGGTTCGTTGCATATTTCATCAAGTGCACACAATACTTGATTTTATTGTTTATTTGTTCCATTACTCTTACGATTCATAATTTCGCTCTTAAAATTTTCTGCTTTAGTTAGATGCTTCATCGTGCATGTGATGTTTAATATTATAGGTATGGAATATTTGTGTGGAAAAGAAGACAGGAAGATTTTTAAACGGATTGGTGGAATGATGATTAACGGTGATATTATTTATAAAGCTCAACCATCAAATATCTTTTCTGTTGCTGGGTATAAAATGATAATGAATAGAAAATTTAGTATGCAATTGCAGTATTAAACTTTTTCTTTCAAGCGACTAAATCATCAAACTCGCTGCAATGCGCGGGTTTTTCTACTAGTATGTATAATATACTTTATGTTAGATATATTATTATAATTGGATTGATTAATTGAACGATGTGATCATAGTATTTATCAAACAAGTTAGGAGGTGCGAATAACACACTTGTTTGGGTTTTTATCGTGATCTTCAATTTAAGACCTCATAATGTTTAGGGGCGAAACCCCTAAGCAATAAGGGTTTCAGGGAGGCAACGCCCTTGGGAGTGGGGTCCAACCGTCTAAGGGGCAGATTATGAAAACCGTTGTTTGGGAGTTTGATCCCAATCTCCTGAGAATCGAATTACAGACATTTTGATCATAGGCACTCATGAATTTTCTGCTTCTAGTTCACAATAACGCACACAGTATAATACTTAAATCTTGATCAAATCTGAGTTCTATCCGTCTGAGATATTCAGGTGAACCACCGAATAATTTTGAGCTAAAAGTGTTATTCACTGTCTCTCAAATTATCCAGGTTTTGATTCAAATTTCTTACAATTTAAAAAATGAGTTATTTTAAGTATTCTTATAAATCAAAGGGCGTTTGAGCCTAGGATTATTTGTTATTCTTTAGCGAGTGTGAGTAAAAATACAATTACGTAGCTGTCACGTAGGCAATGGGTATTGTCATAGTCACACTCAATAAAGGTATGTAATGGGTTAGTTAGTTTGAACGAATGGGTGGGAGAGATGATTGGAGGAAAAAAAACGGTTTGAAGTGATAAAGAACCCAACGCATGTGACTATGGTCATGCCATACTAGGCCACACCCTAGCATTCCATGCCCCACGTCCCACACCCCTGCCACATCATCAACACCCACTCCTTCACGGGAGTATAACATATAGCTTAATGGAATCATTATGTGTCTATGGCAAACCAAACAATTTAGGGCTCAAGTCTCACTTGATAGAAAAGCAAATGATGTAAAATTTGTGAGTTTTATGTTAATATTTAAACAATAACATATATCATAACCTAAAGTGGTCCTAATAAAAGTTTGTAGGGGTGGTAGTTTTGACATGAACCCGAACCCAACACAAACCCAACATCAAGAGTTCGGGTTGACCCGTTTTAAAAACAGGTAGAGTTCGGGTTGACCCGTTTTAAAAACAGTTCAAGTTGACCCGCTTGAAAACAGGTTGACCCGTTAACCCGTTTTAATAATATATGCTATAAAAATTATTATAGGTCTTCTATTTTTTGTAATACTATATTATTTTTAGGTCTCTTTCTCAGTTTGAAATTTTAATTTAAAACTTAAGTTTCAAATTTTAAAGTTTTTCAAAAAAAAGTTTATTACCAAAAACATATATTTTAAATTTGAAACCCATAACAATGGTCGTCTCGTTGTATATGCAATTTAAAAGTCGTACCTCGATATTAAATTACTATTAATTATCTTGAGCTTTTAAGAACGTGGGTTAAACGGATTGAGTTCCGGTTACATGATGTTATATAAAGTTTAGGTTGACCCAGATAACAACATGGCTCGGGTTCGAATTTGACATTCCGACCTGCCAACATAGTTACCCGAAACCCATCAGCCCGACAAGATTGACACCCTAACAGTGTGCAACCATTATAGGTGGTTTTTCTTTTTAACAATATTTTATAATGAGCTTGTTCTCATAAAAAATCCTTTTAACTGGTAGATTCCTTCAAGTTCCAACTTACTGCTAACTGATAACTAAACTATTCTGTGATATTTTCTCAATAACTAAACTATAGTGTATTAGTATTATACCATTCATAAAACAAGAACTATATATGAACACATTGAGATATTGTTAAGATAACAAATTGAGAGAATCGTATGGAGAAGAAGAACATTCAATTCATTATCGACATGAGCATTACAATGAATCATAACGAACTTATAACAGTTCGTTATTACACTAACAACCACATAACAACATACCCTCTAACTATTCGCTTATTACAATTTAGTCCCTCTTATTATGAACATGAAAAACTATACAAATATGACAATTATAGCCCTTGTACTCTAATACGTAACAATACTTCCCCCTCTAAAGATTCTTGTCCTCAAGAATCGAGACTGAAATCGGGGTAACGAAGCATGAACTCCGAAGCATTCATCCAAGTAGCATCATGAAGAGGTAAATCTGACCATTGCACCAAAAATTTAACGACAGCTCTATTTCCATGACGAGCAAGCTTACGATCAATGATAGCTAGCGGTTGAATAGAAGGAGTGGCAACTTCAATTGATGGAATAGGTGATGCAGGAGGCCCATAGGCTTTCTTTAACAAGGAAACATGAAAAGTGGGATGAATTTGCGAATCACGAGGTAGATCAAGTGTATAAGCAGCGGCACCCACCTTAGCAATGATCAAAAATGGACCATAATATTTGGGAGAGAGTTTAGAATACTTGTGCAGACGAATGGAAGATTGGACATGCGGCTGCAACTTCAAATAGACCTAATTTCCCACATCAAATGATCTTTCAGTACGGTTCTTGTCAGCAAATTGTTTCATGCGATTTCGTGCCTTGTTCAAAGAGTGCTTAATCGTCTGCACCATAGTTTCTCTGGTGTGAAACCATTCTTCCAAAGAAGCTACAGCAGTGTCACATGGAATGTGTGGAAGATGGATAGGAGGATCCAACCCATACAAGGCTTTAAAAGGGGTCATCTTAATAGATGAATGCCAAGTGGTATTATACCACAATTCAGCTAAAGATATCCATTTGACCCAAGTGTTAGGCTGATGCATCACCATACACCTGAGATATGTTTCTAAGCATCTATTAAGCACTTCAGTCTGCCCATCCGTTTGGGGATGGTAGGCAGTTGACAAAGCTTGGTCAATTCCTTGTAATCGTAGAAATTCCTTCCAAAACAAACTCAAGAATAAGGGATCACGATCAGAGACAATTGTTAGTGGACAACCATGTAACTTAAACACACTATCCAACATCACCTGAGCTACAGAAGTAGCAGTATAAGGATGTTTAAGTGGAATGAAATGCCCATATTTGGTAAATCTGTCAAAAACCACCAAAATGACTTCTTTCCCATCTGCTTTAGGTAATCCACAAATGAAATCCATGGAAAGATCAGTAAAAATAGAAGTTGGCACTGGTAAAGGTTGTAAGAGACCAGGAGAAGCAATGGTCTCATATTTAGCCTTTAAACAAGTGTCACACCTTTTGATAAAACACTGAATATCCTTCACTGCCCCTTTCCAATAGAACATGTCTCTGAATCTTTGAATTGTAGGTTGTACACCAGAGTGTCCACCCAAAGGAGAAGCATGACATAATTTGAGAATGGTCTGCCTCAAATTTGAGTCTTGCCCAATCCACAACTTATTCTTTCTTGTTAATAAGAAATCTTTCCAAGCCATATGTTTTATAGAATCACCTTGAGAAAGTCTTTGAATAAGTCTCTGAGCAATTGAGTCAGTTGCCCAATGAGATTGAATTTGTTGTAATAACAATGGGTCATAAGAAGAAATACCCAAATGGAAAAGTGTCAACCCCGGAACTCTAAATAATGCATCAGCTGCAGAATTTTCAGAGCCTTTTTTGTAAACAATATGATAATCATACCCCATGAGTTTACTTAACCAAGTGTGTTGTAATGGAGTAGTAATTTTCTGTTCCAACAGATGCTTCAAGCTTTTCTGATCTGTTCTAATTGTAAAGTGCTTCAAAATTAAGTATTGGTGCCAATGTTTGACATCCAATAAGATAGCCAATAATTCTTTCTCATATACAGATAATGTGCATTGTCTAGCAGACAAAGCTTTGCTGACAAATGCAATGGGATGATTGTCTTGCATTAAAACTGCCCCCAACCCCTTTGAACTTGCGTCAGTCTCAACAATGAACTCCTTTGACCAATCTGGTAAGGCTAACACATGAGCATGAGTTAAAGCTGACTTAAGGTTTTCAAAAGCTGTTTGAGCTTCATGAGACCATTTAAATGCATCTTTTTGTAAGAGAATGGTAAGAGGTTTGGCTAATGTGCCATAAGAAGAAATAAATCTTCTATAATAGCCTGTGATCCCCAAGAACCCTCTTAATTGCTTAACAGTAGTAGGCACAGGCCAATCTATCACAGCTTGAATCTTGGATGGATCAGTGGCAACTCCTTCTTTTGATATAACATGCCCCAAATACTCCACTTTTGAACCAGTAAAACTACATTTAGACTTTTTAGCAAACAATTGATGTTGTCTAAAAAGGTGTAAAACTTCTTTCAAATCCTCAATTTGCTGTGATAATGAGTTGTTGTACACCAATACATCATCAAAAAATATTAAAACTGATTTCCTTAGGAGCTTTTGGAATACAGAATTCATTAGCCCTTGGAAAGTAGCTGGTGCATTTGTAAGACCAAAAGGTAATACCAAGAATTCAAATAATCCTTGATGAGTTCTAAAGGCAGTCTTATGAAAATCAGCAGCATGCATTCTTATCTGGTGATAACCAGATCTTAGATCCAGTTTTGAAAAGACTGCAGCCTTTCCCAATTCCTCTAATAGCTCCTCAATGAGAGGAATAGGAAATCTATTCTTGATGGTTTGATCATTCAATTTTCTGTAGTCAACACACAACCTCCAAGAACCATCTTTTTTCTTTACTAAGACCACAGGGGAGGCAAAAGAGCTTACACTATGTCTGATGATTCCCATGTCAAGCATTTCTTGCACCATTTTCTCAATAATATCCTTTTGACCCATTGGATATCTATAAGCCCTCTGATTAATGGAAATGGATTCATCAACTAATTGAATTCTGTGGTTTCATTCCCTATCAGGTGGCAATGAAGTTGGAGTCTGAAACACATCATTATACTCCTGTAGTAAAGTTTGGATCCTATCATCAGCTTGCAAATCAGATAAAACTGTAGTATGCTGAAAAAGATCTTGCTGAATCAATTGCATACTGTAAAGCTGTACTTGAATAGGAGGATGTTGCTTGTTTAATAAGGTTGAAAATTTCTCTATAGAACATAAAGAGACTGAATTTGAATGGGTACCCTTCAACATTACTACTTGGGAATCAACCTTAAACTACATTGTTAAGTCTTTAAAGTTCCACACAATATCATTCAATGATTGCAACCATTGCACCCCCAATACCATATCATAATTGTCTAAAGGTAATAGCAAAACATCAGTTTTAAACCATATACCTTGCATCAGCCATTGAAAGTCTTTGCATAATTGAGAACACTCCAATTCTCTTCCATTAGCTACCTTCACCTTCATAAGAGGTAGACCTTTAGTATGACATTGCAACTTGTCAGCCAATTTGACATCTAAGAAATTGTGTGTAGAACCAGAATCCACCAAAATCTGTATTTGTCTTGTACCAATAGTACCCACCACTCTCATAGTAGAGAAAGATGTAACTCCCATTAGAGCATGAATAGATATATGTGCATCTACATTCATCTCTTGTAATTCACCCTGACAATTCTCTACTTCATCATCATCATAGATTTCCAGTACATATAAGTGTTTAAATTTGCATTTATAGGTGGGTGAATACTTTTCTGTACACCAAAAACATTCATTCTTTGCTCTTTTTTCCTCGGCCACCTTAGCAGGTACCTTCCTTACATTTTTCAACAACTGATTTGCAGGAGGAGTTGGCAATAAAGCCAATGTATTAGTTGGGTTCACTACACTCTTACTAGTATATGCTGAAGTTGTTTTTTGGTTAGTAGTGGAATTATTCCCAACCGATCCTATGCTACTTTTTTTTTTCTTTATCTCCAAACAATGTAGAGTAAACAACATTTTGTTGCTTAGCCATTGCAATAGCATCTCTCATTGTCTTAGGTTTAAAAATTGTAACCAAACAACGAATCTCTGGTTTCAATCCCCCACATACAAGCTAGCAGCATATTCATCAGACAACTTAACTCGATTAAGCAATTTATCAAATTCTTTAGTATAATCAGAAAGTGAACATATTTGATTCAAATTCTTTAATTCCTCCATTGCATCCTCTGATAATCTTTCTGAGAATTTATTTAGGGCTGATCTTGAATACTCATCCCATGTAATGTCTTCAATGAATCTATTTTGGCTGTCAATGTAACCTTGATGCCACTCTAATGCTGCTCCTTCCAAATTGATGACCGCATAGTGAACCTTAGCGTTCTCAGGTGTTTTGTCAACAGCGAAGAAATGATTGCAACGAATAATCCATCCTTCCACTGCGTCACCATCGAACTTAGGGAAATCTAACATCCCTGTTCTAACCAACCTTTGATCCCGTGGACCATTTTCCTTCTCTTGACTCAATTTGTTATTGATCTCAGTCATTTGAGTCACCAAAGTTGTCATACTGATCTCTAAGAGACGAATGGCTTCTAAATTTTGATCCAAAATTGCCTGTTGACCTTCAATTCGTGTTGTATTTTCAAAAGCTAATTTCTCTAATCGATCCATTTCTTGTTGTCTCGTCGGCATACAACTCCGATCAACTACAAACCAGTAATACGAACTCAACTATTGCAATTGAAGGACTGTCGAAGACCGTAATCGATCAAACGACGATAGAACGAAACAATTCCAATTGAATTGGAGAATTTGCACGGAAGCTTAGATCGTAATCGATCGTCAGCAGCACGAAAACGAAGATAGAGTTTGAGCTCCGAGAATCGGTAGCTCTGATACCAATGTTAAGATAACAAATTGAGAGAATCGTATGGAGAAGAAGAACATTCAATTCATTATCGACATGAGCATTACAATGAATCATAACGAACTTATAACAGTTCGTTATTACACTAACAACCACATAACAACATACCCTCTAACTATTCGCTTATTACAATTTAGTCCCTCTTATTATGAACATGAAAAACTATACAAATATGACAATTATAGCCCTTGTACTCTAATACGTAACAGATATACTAATTTGATGTAATAAACACCAAAACTAACCTGCATGACCAAAATAGTAAATACTATTATTCTCTATCTAATAAGTTCATCGGTCACCTACACCCTGTTACCCAAATGCTACATACGGGTTACCTGAGTCACGGTATTGTATGCATCAAACAGCGAAGTCTAATAATGACCCATAAACACCAACTAGGTAAATAATCACATAACAAGTAACAAAAACAATTACAGTTCACCTTGAACATCATATATGCAGACAAGATGAATTATGTCCCATAAACAACATTACAGCAGTACAAAACTCACAGAAGTAAAAATCAACAATCAAATACACCAAAACTCTAAAAGTAAATTCAGGCCCCTTATGTGCCAAAGTGAAGGGGTAGTCATGTATTTACATTAAAAAAAAAGTGTCAACCATCACACAGGTCAAAGGTCTAGTTACTCAAATCCTCTTTTAAACACATTTTCTTCCACAATTCTCTTTGTTGACAACCCAAAACCATTCATAGATACACACACTAACTCTATTAGCTATTCAAAAAGTCATGAATTCAAGATTTTAAGATCCACCAGCGAGTTTCTGTGCGCCAATGAGGCTTTTCGTTAACCAGATTGCTGTTTCTCTAGAAGAAACTGTTTCTTCACCAAACGGTTTCAAAACAGCAGCAAGTTCTTCAAGTTTCCCTTGTTTTAGTAAGCGTGCGCATAGCTCAAGCAAAGATTCTAATGCATCAGCTCTTTGTTGAGTTGGGTTTTGCCATTCGGTCTTGCAGTTGGTGTCACTTGATGGGGAATGTTTGGTGTCCTGTGGTTCGTTAACTGGTGCACTCTTCTCTGTTTGCTTCAAGTCTGGTTCTTGGTCAATGGGTTCGACTGGTTTCAGTTTGGGTTTGGGCTCAGCGATTCTTGGTTGCTCCGTATCCACCTCATAAATGACCATTTGATTCGATATATTTTCTTCATATAAAGATTCAACCTTTTCACTAAAAGTCTCCAGAAGGTCATCTTTTTTGTCATTTCCAGTAATACCCTTGTCAGATTTCTCAAAAAGATGAAGACTTGTTTCTTCTTGTTCTCCATTAGAAAGATCTAATGAGCTCGACTTTGTGCTGACTTTTTGTACTAAAGAATCTGAATTTTCGGGTCCCTCACCGTCACAAACTATTGTTGTCTCACAGCTTGTATCCCCACTATCATTAAAATAACTCGTAGGGTCCACCCTCTTGGTCTCGGTTTCTTCTACAATTGCGAATATGGGGTTGTTATGTAAGCTTCTAACAGGCATGGCATGGTCACCATTCTCTTCATGCTTTGTTACTGGTTCTTTCTGCTTTAAAACTTGTACCTCTCTGTCATGTGTGTCTTTTCCATCATTCGGTTTCATGGGAGAATGTTTTTTATGGATTTTATCACTGGGGCTACTTGGAGGCTTTACGGGTAGAAAAACAGAAGATGGGTTGTGACATTTAAGAAGATATGGTTGTAAATGTGGATGCCTTAGAAGTTCTGCAGCCTAATTATTTCAAAAATACTAAAATTAGATGAAAGCAAATGAAACACGTAAAGGATGTTTGACTTTCGACTTACAGTTGGTCTATGTTCTGGACTTTTCCTTAGCATCGTTTTTATGGTCTGTTTTCTGAACAATTAACAAAATTTTTAATGTTAGGACCAATAATCAAAAGAAATTACTAATTGTGGATGAGAAAATACTTACAATGTTGAAGAATAGACTATGGGGAGAGGAGAGATGGTGGATCTGTTTATCTTGTTAATAAGTCCTGACATATCCTGTGGGATCAAAGGCGTTAAATATCAAAAAGCCTTTCAAAAGGTCAAAGTAAAGGACTTGAAACCATATTATAAAGCGCAAACAAGTAAATAAGGTTCTCATAATATAACCTTTGCAACTTTAATGAGATAGAAGGAACTGTGTTAAATTTTGTAAAACCTCAAAACTAATTAACTAAAATTCTGAAGTAAAAGGAAAAACTATTTTAGTCTGTGTATACAAGTTGGCACGTTAAAAATGTTGCAACTTATAGGTGGCAATTTGGATCAGTTTGCTTATGAATGGACTGATTTAGGTTATGCTTCATCTTCATAAGGGCTAAATAAAAAATACATTTTACATAAAAAGGAAACAGGTCAAGTGAATCAAATGCATAAAAAATATCCCAAAGTGTATTTTTAATGCATAAAACCTCCAAAGCCATTCTATACAAAAACTAGAATATTATAGAAATATTACAACTTTTGTAATCATCTTTGACACACTATTTATATAAAAATATGTATTTATATGGGGCAACATATTTCGGGTGATCTGGTCAACTTGATCTTGCCCATTTTGACCCATTACCCAAGCATACCATTTTGGCACATCCATCAGAAATGACATAACTAAGTTTGTAATGCTACCCATATAGAAATTAATGCATCATAAAGAGCTTTAATAAAACTTACAGGAGCTCGGAATGGTTGTTGATGTGCACAAATCTCAAACATGCAGCAACCTCAAATAATGGAAAGAGCAAAAACCATCATTTATTAAATTTAGGATATAATATAATGAAAGTAGGTAATTTGTTATAAACTAATGTGCAAACAAAGGCTGAGCCTGTATGGATTATTGTATGGTATTTTAATGACCATCCAAACAGGAGAACCCTTTAAGGCAGGTCCACATAATGACCCAAACGGTACATAATGGTCCACATGATGACAGAACAGGAACCCAACTTTCAATGACTTAGATGTATAGAAAAGAATATGTATAAAATAACAATGACTGAAACAAAAAGTCTGAAAGAATATTGACATATATGTGATCATTGTGTTCTTACCAAGGGACCAAATATCTGATTTATAACCATACGGAATGTCTGCAAGGAGTTCGGGACACATGTAGTTGGGAGTGCCAACAACCTATAAATTCAACCACCATAGAAGTTATAAGGATTAGAAGAACAGATGTTGACTTCTAATTTCAGGTCAAAACAGGCTGGTTCGGATCGGATGACCCACAAACAATTGGTCTAGTTTCAAAAGCCTTCATAATTATTTAATGAGTTAATTATAATAATTTATAATTAGAATAATAATAATCTAACTATGTGAATAGAATGGTTTAGGGGTTTGCATCCACTAAAAAGACTTTTGGCGATTTATAACATCTTTAAGATAAATACAATCCACATCGACTCATCCACTTTAGTTCATGTCATTTGATTCTATCCATTTTTCAATGCTACAGGTGGTATGTAGTTAAACTTAAGGTTTGACATGACATAGTTATAATAATAAGGTATCTTACCGAGGAAGCAAGGTCTTCTGAGTTAAGGAGTTTTGCGAGTCCAAAGTCACCTGCAAAATCCAACAGATCAAAAAAATGATTAAGACCAATAGAATTTCATAATTTTTAGTGAGAATATATTGCATTCTTACCGAGGCGAATGTCGTTTTCCTTTGTAAGGAATATATTGGAACACTGAAATAAAACAAGAAAAATTTAAAATGTGAGGATGTGAAAGAATTCAATGTTAAACAGAATATTTGTAGTGTTTGACCCTAGGTGTCTAAAATGTCTCAGCAAAAGGAAATAATGTGGGCCAGAATCGATGTTTTTAAAGTTTTATACTATAACTCAAGGGCACAGAGGTATCTTCCATTGATGTTTTGCCAAAAAGAGGTATGTTTCATTTATTTTGGGATAAAGTACAAAATTAATTGAGAAAGTCGAATTTACCTTCAAATCTCTATGAAGGACACGATTGGTATGCAAATAATCCAATGCCAATAATAGTTGTGCTAGCCATTTGCAGAGTTTCTACATAGACAAATAGAACAATACATATGTTTTGTACGCTTAACCAATATAAAAAAAATGAAAAAAACTTTAAGGTTTTATTTTACAACCTCCTCTGGGAAATATGCTCCTCTAGCCTTCCGTATAAGCTCCGCCCTTATCAACCAAGGAATTATTATCATTTTAACAATTTTTTTGGCACGGAATATCAAACATTATTTTTGGAAAAGTTTTTACGCTAGAATTACTAAATTATCTTTTTTAATCTTTAAAATCAAATTAGGATCACTAGATTAATTTGATTTGATTTTATATTTAAGGATATTATAGATATTGACAAATAGACAAACGCTTCTCAAAAAAATAAAGTCAAAAGTTTGCAATTGCAAAGTCAAAAGAAGTTACTTACATATCTCCCCCTTCACAATAAGCTGTCACTATGCATATGCCCACCTACAAAACAAAATAAAGACCAGTCTTTTTTTTTATATATTCTACTATTACATAGTTAACTTCAGTACTATAGCGAGACATAATATAATGACACTGTTGAGGACCAAAACAATAAGTATTAAGTTATCTACCGAAAACACATAATAGAGGTTATCCGATGTGTATAATCTACTTCTAAGTACGTTGTTAGTAGGGCTGTACAAATAGTTTGCCGCTTGAAGTTCGCTCGAGAAAAGCTCGAAAAAAGCTCGGCTCGAAAAAAGCTCGGCTCGAAAAAAGCTCGGCTCGAAAAAAGCTCGTATCTAATCGGCTCGGCTCGGCTCGGCTCGGCTCGGCTCGGCTCGGCTCGAATTCTAAACGAGCCGAACTCGAGCTAGGGTTAGGTCGGTTCGAGCTCGGCTCGTGGCTCGGTGCATATATATATATATATATATATATGTATGTATGTATGTATGTATGTATGTATGTATGTATGTATGTATGTATATACATATATATATATATATATACATATATATAGGTGTATATATATATATGTATATATGTATATATGTATAGGTATATATGTATACATAGATACATATGTATAGGTATATATGTATACATAGATACATATGTATAGGTATATATGTATACATAGATACATATGTATAGGTATATATACATATATATGTATACATGTATAGGTATATACATATAAGGTATGTATACATGTATAGGTATATATACATATAAGGTATGTATACATGTATAGGTATATATACATATATATGTAAACATGTATAGGTATATATATACATATATATGTATATATATATAGGTATATATATATGTGTATATATGCGTGTGTATATGCGTGTGTATATGCGTGTGTATATGCGTGTGTATATGCGTGTGTATATGCGTGTGTATATGCGTGTGTATATGCGTGTGTATATGCGTGTGTATATGCGTGTGTATATGCGTGTGTATATGCGTGTGTATATGCGTGTGTATATGCGTGTGTATATGCGTGTGTATATATATGTGTATATATATATATATATATATATATATATATATATATATATATATATATATATATATATATATATATATATATATATATATATAATATAATAATTATAATATACTACTACTACTATTATATTATGATTGTTATTTTATATTAGGATTTTGAAAAAGTTTTCTTAAACTAAAAATGTATCATTTTTAGAAACATTAAGTATTTTGTTTAAAAATATATAACTTGAAAGTAAATTGTTTATATTCAAAATAATAATATGTGTCACCCTAAGTACAGAGTTACCAACAAAAGTAAAAAACCCTAACATATATTTTTTGTGTTTTCATATAAATAATATAATGTGAAAAAAAAAATTAATCGAGCCGGCTCAAACGAGCCACGAGCTGGCTCGAGCTTTTCACGAGCCGAACTCGAGCCGGAGTTTCCAGCTCGTTAAAATTTTCGAGCCGAGCCGAGCTGGCTCGATAAGCTTCGAGCTCGAGCTCGAGCCCATCTTGGCTCGGCTCGGCTCGGCTCGGCTCGGCTCGAGCCCATCCTGGCTCGGCTCGGCTCGTTTACAGCCCTACTTGTTAGACGACACTCTGGGAGGTAATGGATACTTGTAGTTGCCAGTAATGTAGCGTAAAATACGTTAATAGCATTGAAGTGTGTCTCCTGAGAATCATCTATATATGAATAAATCTATTGAACTGCATTAAATATATCTTGCCTAGTAAGGGTAAGTACTAAGGTGCTGTTTGTTTCTGAAGAGGTAAAACGTCTGCAGTCTGCGGACCACATCTGTAGACATCTGCAGGAGAAGAGGTGGACCAAACGTCCGCAGTCTGTAATAAGAAGACTGTTTGTTTTTTAAAACCTGCGAATTATTAAAACTTGCATCTGATCTACTTTGACACACAACTCCCATCCACTTTCTCCCTCTCTCTCTGCAACTTTCTCCCTCTCTCTACAACTTTCTCCCTCTCTCTGATCTACTTCGCCGGAGCCGCCCACCCACCTTCGCCGACACCCACCTTCGCCGACACCCACCTTCGCCGACACCCACCTTCGCCGACACCCACCTTCGCCGGAGGACCGATTGATCGATGAGAAGAAGAGGAAACGTATGGAATCGAACCGTGAATCGGCACGAAGATCACGGATGAGGAAACAGAGGTACATCAATGAACTGACGGCTGACGCTAGCCGGATCAAGACCGATAACGATCGGATTCGAACCACCATCGAACTCACGACGAACCGATTCGTCGAAATTGAAGCAGAGAACTCTGTTTTGAGGGCTCAGGTGAAGGTCGATGGGGATGGGGTGGATCGACAGGGGCCGGTGGGGGGAGGGCTGGGGATGGTTCGGCCGGTGGGGGGAGGGCTGGGGATGGTTCGGCCGGTGGGGGGAGGCGACGAGAGCAAACCAGAAATTGGGGGTTTGGGGTTGAAATGTGAAGAAGAGGTGGGAAGATCTCTGAAGACTTTAGTCCACCTCTTCTTGGAGAAGAGGTCACGCGGACCTTTTTTAATGAAATGTCTTCAGAAAAACAAACTCTGCAGACCATAAACGTCTGCCCGCCTCTTTTTGGCGCAGACAAAAGAGCTTCAGAAGCTCTTTTGTAGAAAAACAAACACCACCTAAATAGCACTATTCAACTGCATTAAATATATCTTGCCTAGTAAGGGTAAGTACTAAATAGCACTATCATATAATACAGAGAGGCGTCCTCAACTAGAGATCATGCAAGTCCAAGTGTCCAACTTTTAACAATCCCGTTAATAACATAGGATGTGGTATTCACATGAAGGTTAAGCTTTCAGGTAGGTTGGGTTTGAGAGGAGCATGTTGCCAACAACCATGAGATGCCACCTAAACATGGGTAAGGCTTATTGTAGATGGTGCCAGCGGCACCATGCAATTGGTCTATTAAGACATCATGAAAGTCATAAGAGGAAGTCTGATTGGGAGATTGTGAAAGAATGGAGCAAATAGGCTTGCGTACTCATCAAAAATGATATGACCTGTTATGATAACCAAGAATGACACACAGGGAAACCGGCAACTTGAGGAACAAACTTGTTTAGAGGAACTAAGGAGATCACAAATACTCTCACATCTAGGGACTAAGGAGTTGTCAAAAATGCAAATAATTTACACATATTCTGCATACATTATTAGTTAGAACCTGATATGATTGTGCAAAAGGTAGAATAGTCCATTTACTCCATGAACATTCAAATTCACACATGATTGTTTAAACCAATAATCTTCATACACGATCTCTCAAACTTTCTCCTTACATTTTTGCAAATAATTGCTCTTTTCTAATCCCTTGTATGTTGAAATTTACATAAAAAAAAAATAAAAAAGAATTCCACGTTACCTTGTCCACCCAAGCATCTTTATACTCAACAACATATGGATGATTGAGTTGGGATATCAAATCCATCTACAACAAAAACATATAAAAGTTTTTTTAGTTTAAACCAAAAGAAGTATTTAAAATGCAACAAGTTCCTTTTAGTAAATTTTAAATTAATTACAATGCCACGTTTTTTTCCAAGCCAAAATTCTACTAATAACATTCATATTGAACTTTAATTGCCTCTCCTATTATACGAGACATTTAGGATATTAATATATTTGTTTTGGATGGATCAACTCACTATATGTTCAAGTATATATTACCACCATCGTTCAAATCCACATTTAACATGAACTTTCTTCCATGATAAAGACAACCTCTAATTGTCTGTGATTACAGTTTAGCACCTTGTTTCTATCATGTATTAAAAAGAGAGATCTAACGTTTACTTTTATACATACATTTGTGTCCACAAAAGTCAAATTGCATGCCTAGCATTAGTACACTACCTCAATGGATTTTATATAGTTAAAAACATAAAATGAATATTTCTAGAGTTTAATGTAGGATGACATCGATAAAATAAGTAAACTATCAATTAATTTCCTAATTTTCAATTTCGTGTCTAAAGAAGTCTAACACATCATGATTTTAAAATTCACCATGATGTCATCCTTGCAGATATTTATATTTTGCTACATGATTCATGCCTCCTCGTGTCGTTCATTCCATAAATACCTCTAGTTTTTTAGTATCTCATGACTTATTTTTAGTTTTGAATTACTAAAAGTAACAAATATTTTCTTAGTTCTTAACATGTGAATGTATTATATCAATTTGTGTAAAATGGATCTCGGGTATACAACTTCGATGACATCAATGTTCGAAAAAAACATGTTTGACTTTTGACTTCAGTAAAGTCAAACAAATCTAGCTATAGTATAGAGGTCGTAACTGATTAACAGGAACTACTAAAGAAATACCTCTTGATGTGCTGTCTTCTTAAACTTCTCTGTTTGCTTGTTTAATCTAATCTTCTTCATAATATACCTTTTAAAAATCACAAGCACCGCATCTGAATCAGTGTAAATTCATGTTTATGCAGTTTAAATAATTAAAAATATGCAATTTTAACCTGATTAAGTAATAATCATCAATCTAATCATATGAACACCCTTTTCTTTTTTTTAACTAACTCAAAAACATGGAATTCACAATCAAGAACTAGATACTAAACTAAAAATTTAAAGAACTGCATATGTGTGAATACAGTTGCCTAAAATGAACTTGCATTTGCAATCCAAAACCCTAGAAATTGCAAGATTTATGAAATAGCACAAGAACACACACAGATGATAACATGTTGCAATGGAAACCAATATTTGGGGGAAATGGAAAATGAAAATTACATACTTCTTTTTTTCAATTTTATGAAGAACAAGAAAAGCAGCCCCAAATGCTCCTCTACCAATCTGCTCAATAACTTCATAATCTTCCATCTTTGACTTGCCATCACCATTTTCTGCTTCCATTTGAGACATTTTCTTCAAACCCTAGAAAACTCAGTCAAAAAAAGATTCAATTTTTAAAAAGAAAATGTCAAATAACTCAACAGATTAGCTAAAACATGAGCAAAAAGAAGTGGGTTGTACCTCAAATCACCTAAAACCACCACAGATTGTCTGTTTCGCTTAAAAGGCTCAATTTATAGCTCAAAACTTTGAAGAAACCCTAGAAGCAAGAAGTTGACACAGAAAAGCTATTCAATTTGCAGACAATGATGATAACAAGCTTCAAGAATGTGGGTTGAAATAGAAAGAAGATGGATGTGGGGTAGAAAGAGCAAAAACACACTCGATTAAAGTTGAAACTTTGAGTTGTTTAAATCGGAAAATTGGTGGAGCAACAGGACTTGTGTAAAGCAACTTCAACGCCAAATAATCTTCACACTTAAAAACACAGAGAGATGGGGTTATGCAACCTCTAAAGTAATTGAGCACTTGTGAAACAATGATTAAACAAAAGGGCGTGTTTTTTCTTGTTAATTTTCTATGTTTTTTGGATCAAAGAAGGGGTAGTTGGTCACCAAACAGGAGAGAGAAGGGGGTTGAAGATGGAATATAAAAAGAATATAAAGTGAACATAAAAATAAATGAAAAATAAAGACGTTGCTTGCATTTACAGATTGAATAGGAGGGGGGTGGGGAGCATACATAGCAAAGGAATTCCTTTTCATCGACCGGCCTACCGTTATGATGTCAACATCTTGTCACCTGAAAAATGCTTACTATTTTATATTTTTAATTTTTAAACGACAAATGTACGACCCTGCTTCAGGGGATAGGTGTTATCTTAATCGGGTTCACCTATCCGTTTTCCAGTTGGGACCGCACCCCAACCCTCTCAAGAGAAAACCAATTATTGAGAAAACCTCTTGTCTCAACTCTGTGCATTTTGTTCAGAGTGAGACTTAAACCCATAATCTTCCTTTTTTATATTTTTAATACCGTATGTATAATGTGTTGGTACTATATTCATGTAATTATGTATGCGACTACAAACAAACAGAACGACCAGTAACAGAACGACCAGTAAACAGTTTGTAAGTCGTTTGATGTGGATTTCGTTTATGTTTGCTTGTTTAATAAATGAACGAACACGAATAAAAAAATTATTTTGTTCAGTTAACCAAACGAACATAAACAAAACTACATTCGTTCATATATGTTTGTATTTGATTCGCTTTTATGTGTTTGTGTTTGTGTTTGTTCGTTAATTTATGTTTGTTCGCTTTTGTTCATTTATATTTGTTTGTATTTGTTTATTGAAATGCTTTTATATTTTATATTTATATTAAGTGGTTTTAATTTTTATAAATGTGAAACCCTATCTATCAACATCAACCCTCATTTATTTTTGATGGATTTTGCTTGATGTTTTTTATTTTAAAATCGTTTATATTTGTTTATGTTCATGAATGTTCGTTCGTGTTCATTTGCATTCGTTAAGTGTTTGTAAACAACTCATTAACATGTTTATTTTCTTAATGAATTAAAGTTGATCAAAAATCATACTTGGTAAATGTATGTAAATAATACATGAACATATCATATCCTTGATGAATGAACATGAACAAGATTTAATTTTTATTCGCTCGATTCGTTTACAGCTTTACTCATATCAAAAGATTTAAATTTATATTGAAGTATTTGTGTTTTCTCACATATTGAATATGCATTTTATTTACCATGTGAATTACATTATAGAATATCATATGTGAGTAGGGTTGTTCACGAGCCGAGCCGAACCGAGCGGACCTTTGCTCGTGCTTGGCTCGTTTCCAAATCGAACCGAGCCGATCGGCTCGTTTACAATCGAGCGGATAATCGAACGAGCATTTTTCGAGCGTTAAATTTTCTAGCGAACGTCGAGTGAGCGCAAACGAGCAGCAAACAATTTATACAACTCAACTATCTTGTGTCTCATACAATTTATACCGCAGCGAATAAAGTTTAATAACTTAAAAATCAGTCACATTTCATTACATAATACTTTCATGGATGATAACACGTTGTGGCTGACGATGAAGCTAGCTAAGTCTGTAGCCGATAAGGCGGAGAGCATATTGCAGATAATGGTGACGGTGAGAGTGAGATGATCGAAAAAATATCTTTTAACGGCTTAAGATTTCACTTTTATATTAAGTGTAAAAATTTTTTATTAGGTTGATTGATCAAATATGCATAAATATAATTATATATTTGTATATAATGGGTCAAATCTACTAGAGCACTACGTATAAACTATATATACATATTAATTCAATCCGAACCGAACCGAGCGGACCTTTACTCGTGTTTGGCTCGTTTACAAACCGATCCGATCCGATCGGCTCGTTTACAACCGAGCAAAAATTCGAACGAGCATTTTTCAAGCAAATTCCGAACGAACGTCGAGCAAGCGTCGAGCGTCGAGCGATTTGAACAACCCTATATGTGAGTCAACCATAAATAAAGATAATTCATAATAACTAATTTAAAACACAAATACATAGAAATATCATATATTTATTTAGAATAATATCAGAGTCCGAAATTAAATGAAACTACATAATACAAATTTAATAACATATATGTTCAATTGTAAACTAGTTATTATATTTCATTACAGCTTTAGTTTTAATTATCTTTTAAGAGATACTAATAACATTTTACATGAAGTTGTTTTAGTTGCCAAATATCGTCGTCTTATGTTTATATTGATCATATATAGTAGTTGTTTTGATATTATCAATTTAATGACTGATCTTTACAAAAAAGAAAATACATCATTGTCATCACAGGTCTTGATTGTATTGCATGATATAACGAAAGAAAAAATTTAGTGGTAGAAGATCAAAATAAACAATTTACTGAGTGTTTATACCAACCTATTATAAAAAAAGTATGAACTCCTACTAAATTCATTATGTCAAATGTTCACCCTATATAGGCTTTGTTTATGAGGATTAATGTTTTACAAACAAGCAAGATAGGCTATCAATGTTATGTGGCTAATATCGATTGCTAAACTAATAAGGTGAAAAAGCTTCTAGAAGCTTTCGAGAAAAAAAGAGAATATATGAAGGCTGACAACATGCTCAATGTGAAAAATAGTGATAATGTAGTGTCCGTGCCGTTCATAAATCACAATTACAAATACATTATTTTTATGATCATAGATAAGCAGCATGAGATGAAATGTTACTTGTAAATAAGCATTTGTTCACAATACATCCTCGTGTCGTAAGTATAAAGACATGAAAATGATAAAAAAAATTATGATATGTTTAGAAATACAAAAATAGTGAAAAGAGTTATAAATTTACAAACACAATATGCATGATGTCACAAATTGATCGTGGATCATCTTTTATGTGTACTAGACAATGCTTACAATTCTACTGAAACAAAGAAATGTAATTGATATATTATAGTAGGGTAATCATGGACACAAAAGAATGGGATCGAACCAAATAAAAAACAAGAAGCCCCAAGAAATTAAACCTAAAAAACTGACGTAGGTGAGTGTTTCGATCAGTATTAGATTTGGTGAGAATAGTTAACCATTTGGCCTGCAATAGGAATACTATGGCTTTTTAAGATTAATTGTTATAACGGGGAATTCATGAGCTTTATATTGTAAGAATAACTACAATAACCAATGATTTTCTAGTATTGTTTTATAAGGAATTACGAGAATAAAATATTAGACCACACACCTATGAAATGGTGAACACCTATAACATTGGGATTTATATGTCCATATTAAACATATATTTACGTAGTGACAAATTTGAACATATAATGTTCAATGATGAAAACCTTACCATCGATCCACCACCAGGGTCCAAGAAACATAGACAAACCATAAGTTTTTTTGAAACCAACCCTTACGGATCTTGAAACTCATTGTTGACGTGGATGATGAAACCTTAGTAGATTCTATAACGTATCCACACATGCACGAGTCGACACGACTCAAGGAGGTGCTAACCAATCAATGTGATAACGTCAAAAATTCAAGTTTGTTAATGTAGCATAGTTCTATGGGAACTCGATTTAAAGAAGTTTTAAGGGGTTGTTTGTACAAATGTAATAATGTGAGGGTTCTTTGTGTAACTTCCTTTAAAGATTTTTTGTAGTTAGTTAAGATTGTTAATGCTTGTTAATAAAAGGAGTTTGAGGGAGTGAGTTTGTATTGATTTTGTAATCATAATCAGAGTGAAATAAATTTTTTAAGTTCTTGTTCTGGTACCCTGTTTTCTTTGATTTGGTATCAGAGCTTCAGGGAGAAGAACAGTGAGTAGCCATCACTGATTCAAAGGACTGAATCTTTACAATGTTCGAGTGACGAAGATCATACTCTAGACGAATGAAGAAGACGATGGCGGCTCCAAACAACCAAGTGGTAACAATTAGTGACAATGTGACAATTCCTCTCCACTGCCCGATGATCACCGCCACGAATTGTAACATCTCGTATTTTCGTTAAATATAAGTTAACTTCCTTAAATTCTTGTAAGGACCTTTTATGCCATTTATGAAACTTTGAGGGCTTGTTATGTTTGTTTAGTTAAATTAAAAGTTAATAAGTTAATTTATTTATATAACAAAAATAACAATAATAATAATATAATAATAATAATAATAATAATAATAATAATAATAAGTGTAAGTCTTGAAACAAATAAATAAAATATAAGTTTTATTACTTTAAAACTTGTAATTAATAAGTTTTTTTACATAAAATAATAAAGATTGAAACCTCAGGGGCTAAACTGTAATTTGCTTTAAAGTTAAAAGTTTAATTTTGGATTTAAATTGAAAACCTTAAAACCACATGGGCCAGTTGTGTAAACTTCCAAAACCCAACCCCCCACCCCCTCTCTCTCCCCGATTATCCGGCCGCCGGCCGCTGGACCTCCGGTTAGGCGCCGACGAGGCCAAAACCTCACTAAAACATGTTTTTTCGCCCCTAACCGTTCGTGAACACTATTCGAACTTAAAGACACACTTTAATTTCGTTTTAACGATGGTTACAGACATTAAACGATCCGAAAACCGAAGCTTGAATCATTGAAACGTTTGTCAATTAAAGCTCACTAATAATTGAATTAATTGGAACCTAATCGATGGTTTAATCATTACTAAACTACTATCTAACATAATTCCATTTGAAACACTTCTAAACCTCCCAAACGATCCTCATCTTCATCGCGAATCTGTGCCTAACCGAACCCCATACTCTTAGCATTATTACATCTAATCGACAGGGGGCTTAGAATCGTGAGCATCCTCTGAAGCTTCACACGAATTTAATTCGATTATCATCATCATTTGCTCATCAATCGAATACACGTTGGTCGCGGCTATTCTTCAGGTTGTAACATCGAAATCAAACAAATACCGGGTAATTGAACATGCATATATACTCGAAATTACATGGGGAATCAAAGGCCCATGTCTATTCCTGTAAATGTATTTGATTTGGTGTTGATTTGGACCAAGATCAAATTAGGGTTCTTGAGGTTTGGGGGAAACCTCTTAAATTGGGTTTAAAACAATTCAAAACCAAAGTAAACCAAGGTCGTGGCCCTGGCTCACTGGTTAAACACTCGCCCCTACCACCATGAGGTCCCGGGTTTGAACCCGGGCACCCTCATTATTTTTTCTAAAAACCTTTTGGAGCATTAAAAATATATAAAAATTTCTAAAAATCATAAAAATAATCTTGTAAACCTCCTTTATTTTAGAAGTTACTTAATTATTTTTAGTAAATTATTTCTTAAAAACACTTTCATATTTTTATTAAATATTCTAAACTAATGTTATAATTAGTTAATTTTTATAAAGAATAGACTTTAAATAATAGTTTAATCCACAAAAATTATTATTGGATCAACCGTTGCCTTTAAATTATTGTTTAAATCGTGTTTATTTCATTTAGTTATAAAACTTTATTCAAAATTTATAAATATATCTTACAAATTGTTATAAATGTTTTCTTTTTCATATCTTTATGTATACAAAATATAATATACTTCTTTTTATTTTTTTTAAGAAAATATAAATGGTTCCCAATTGTTAAATATAATTGAGAAAACCCCAAATATAAATTCTAATACCCTAGTTCGCGTGAAATCGTTAATCTTATTAATCTAAAGTTTGTAAATATATATATATATTTAGGTACCTTGTGAATGACTATTTTGGAACGTTGCTTATTATTCTTATTAGTCGTTATACCTATACTTAATTGCCAAGTGAGTTTCCTTGCCCTTTTTTTTTATGTATTTCACACTATTTTGGGGTGAAACATGATATTTATATATCATACACTTATAAACGTTTGAAACTTGTAAAGCACTTGCAATTCATCTTTATATTTTGTCATGGTTATTTGTGTGTTGTAAGTGATTATATGAGATACATAGTTTGTTTACAATCATTAACTATTGCTAGCCTGGCGACGTCTTAGATCTTTGGGCCTGACAAGCCTATTTGGTGCTAAAGTCGAGGTATTGCCGGCTCCTGATGACGTATGCTTGTTCATCATGGGAACCAAATACACTTAGCCAATCATATATACTTGTAATCAAGTCGAGGTTTGGTTGTAACGATATGTGTTCTATAACCTTACTAACTTATAACCTATGACATGAATTACTACTTGTAACCTTGTTATGTTATGTATGAAAACCTTGAAAACTCACTAACTTTTTAGTTGACCTTTTATTTTTATCATGTTTCAGGAAATGCCTGTCACACCCCAACCTTGACGGCAAAATCGTCGAGATGTGAGGGTTAGGATTGTTCACAGCCACATAACGCTATATTTAAATGTAAATATTAAAATTACAAGTTTCAAAAGGCATTACAACCATAAGTCTTAAATATGAAATAAGTTCAAACATAACATAACAAAACATAATTCTTTTATTCCATTAACTAGGTCCAAATCCTAGATTATTGCAAGCTTCAAAAGATCACTTTAAACTTGGGCATGACCTGAAACATGATAAAAATAAAAGGTCAACTAAAAATAGTTGGTGAGTTTCCAAGGTTTTCATACATAATATGATAAGATTACAAGTAGCAATTCATGTCATAGGTTATAAGTTAGTAAGGTTATAGAACATATATCGTTACAACCAAACCTCGACTTGATTACAAGTGCATAAGATTGGCTAAGTGTATTTGGTTCCCATGATGAACAAGGATACGTCATCAGGAGCCGACAATACCTCGGCTTTAGCACCAAATAGGCTTGTCAGGCTCAAAGATCTAAGACGTCGCCAGGCTAGCAATAGTTAATGATTGTAAACAAACTATGTATCTCATATAATCACTTACAACACACAAATAACCATGACAAAATATAAAGATAAATTGAAAGTGCTTTACAAGTCTCAAACGTTTATAAGTGTATGATGGATAAGTATCATGTTTCACCCCAAAATAGTATGAAAAATGTAAAAAGGGATAAGGAAACTCACATGGCAAATAAGTATCATGTTTCACTCCAAAATGCGGGTACTTCTTCTTCATATGTTCCTCGTGTTCCTAAGTGAACCCAGCTCCACGCTTATTCTCCCAGTGAATCTTGACGATTGGGGTAGTTGTGGTTCTCGTCTTCTTCATAATGCGATCCATAACTTCAACGAGTTTCTCGACAAAGTGTAATGACTCGTCGATCTGGATGTCATCCAACGGAACATGCAGACTTTCGTCAGCCAAACACTTCCTCAAATTCGAGACATGGAACACAGGATGAACTCTACTAAGGTCGGAAGGTAATTCCAGTTTGTAAGCCACTTTCCCAATCCTTTTCAGAATCTTGAAAGGTCCTACAAATCTTGGAGCCAGTTTACCCTTCTTTCCAAAGCGAACAACACCCTTCCACGGTGAAACCTTAAGAAGAACCATCTCCCCAACTTGGAATTCCAATGGCTTACGTCGCTTATCAACATAGCTCTTTTGTCGACTTCTTGCCACTTCAAGGTTCTTTCAGATGATAGAAACTTTATCGGTCGTCTCTTGTATAAGTTCAGGACCAGTGATGAAGTTTTCACCAATGTCGGTCCAGCAGATCGGTGAACGACATTTACGACCATAAAATGCTTCAAATGGTGCCATCTTGATACTTGAGTGGTAAACATTGTTATACAAAAATTCCGCTAGCGGTAGATGTGTATCCCAATCACCACCAAAGTCAAGTACACAAAGGCATAGCAAATCCTCCAAGGTTTGGATGGTTCGCTCGGTTTGACCATCAGTTTGGGGATGGTAAGCCGTGCTTAGATCCAATTGAGTACCCAAGAGTTCTTGCATAGACGAACAAAAGTGCGAAGTGAAACGAGCGTCTCGGTCGGATATGATGTGAAGCGGTACCCCATGACGACTTACAATTTCATCAACGTATATACGAGCCAACCTTGATGTCTTGTAAGTGTCACGTATGGGTATAAAATATGTCGACTTGGTCAATCGGTCGACGATCACCCATAAGCTATCATGTCCACGGGAGGTTCGAGGTAGCTTAGTTATGAAGTCCATGGATATGTGTTCCCACTTCCACATAGGGATCTCGGGTTGCTCAAGTAATCCACTTGGACGTTGATGTTCGGCTTTAACCTTCGTACACGTGAGCCACTTAGCTACGTAAGTCGCTATGTCTTTCTTCATTCCAGGCCACCAATATTGACCACGTAGGTCCATGTACCTCTTATCGGAGGCAGGATGAATAGAATAACGAGTTTGATGAGCTTCGTTCATGACAAGGGTACGAAGATTATCATGATTTGGAACCCAAATTTGGTTTGCGAAATACATCAACCCATTAGGTTTCGTCTCCAGTTGAGTTAGAAGGTTATGCTCCAGTTCATCTTTCATTCTTCATTCCTGTTGAACCATTTGTTGAGCCTCCAAGATACTAGACGTGATGTCACTATCTATTCTCAAGTTTTGTAGCAGTACGGTAGCCTCGTTGACATCTAGTCGAATTTTAGTATCGAATCATCTCAAAGTATCAAACCATTGTCGTCGATCGCGAATTTATTAAAACGAGGTCATCTTGTTATGGACTTTACGACTTAGTGCATTGTCTACGACATTTGCCTTCCCAGGGTGGTAACGAATGTCACAGTCATAATCACTAATCAACTCAATCCAACGACGTTGTCTCATATTGAGATCTTTTTGATTAAAAACATGTTGAAGGATTTTGTGATTGGTGTAGATTATACATTGCGTACCATAAAAGTAATGCCTCCAAATCTTTAAGGCAAAAACCACCACACCAAGTTCAAGATCGTGTGTCGTGTAATTTACCTCATGGACCTTCAATTGTCTCGATGCATAAGCTATGACCTTTCCTCGTTGCATGAGAACACAACCAAGGCATTGTTTTGATGCATAACATTATACGGTGAAATCATCATTCCCATCGGGTAGGGTCAAGATAGGAGCATTGCACAGTTTGTGCTTTAACGCTTCAAAAGCTTCTTCTTGCTCGGAACCCCACTCGAATGGTTTATTCTTTTGTGTCAAGGAAGTGAGCGGCTTCGCGATGCTTGAAAAGTTGGTGATGAATCGCCGGTAATAACCAGCAAGACCAAGGAAAGAACGAATTTCGGTCGGAGACGTGGGAACACACCAATTCTTCACAGCTTCCACCTTTGCAGGCTCAACGTGAATACCTTGGCTATTCACCACGTGTCCTAGAAATTGAACTTCCTCGAGCCAAAATTCACATTTCGAGAACTTTGCGTATAATTGCTCTTTTTTCAACAACTCAAGAACTTGTCGCAAATGCAGTTCATGCTCGGTGTTGGACTTGGAGTAGATAAGTATGTCATCAATGAAGACGATCACAAACTTATCTAGATAAGGCTTGCATACTCGGTTCATGAGATCCATGAAGACAGCAGGAGCATTAGTTAAACTAAAAGGCATCACCATAAACTCATAGTGCCCATAACGAGTACGTAACGCGGTCTTTGGGATGTCATCATCATGGACTCGTAATTGATGATATCCAGAAGGTAGATCAATCTTCGAGAATATAGCAGCTCCTTGAAGTTAATCAAACAAGTCATCGATGCGAGGAAGAGGATAACGATTCTTGATGGTAAGCTTGTTAAGCTCACGATAGTCGATGCACATACGAAACGATCCATCTTTCTTCTTCACGAAGAGAACAGGTGCACCCCAAGGCGAAGAACTAGGACGAATGAAACCCTTCTCGGTTAGCTCTTGAAGTTGACTAGAGAGTTCTTGCATTTCAGATGGTGCAAGCCGATATGGTGACTTAGCCACGGGGTTTGCTCCCGGTATCAAGTCAATTTTAAACTCAACTTCACGCACGGGAGGTAGACCACTAAGGTCATCGGGAAATACTTCAGGAAAGTCTCGTACGGTAGGGACATCCTTAAGTTCTTTCCCTTTGACTTTCGTGTTGACCACGTAAGCCAAGAAGGCCATATGCTTCTTACTTAAGCACTTTCGGGCTTGAGTGCAAGACATGAGTTTAAGTCCTTTGGAAGATTTTTCATCGAACACTTTCAAAGTATCTCTAGAGGGTAACGGTATACGAATGCACTTCTCAAAACAAATGATCTCGGCATGGTGTTTGGCTAACCAATCCATACCAATGATGACGTCAAAGCTACCAAGTTTCATAGGTATAAGATCGATAAGAAAATCGTGCGCGTCAAGACTTAGGATGCAATCACGGATAACGACATCCACGGTGATCGACTCTCCATCGGCAACTTCAATGGTGAGAGGTCTTTCTAGTTTCGTAGGTGACTTAGCAAGTATGGGTTCAAACTCTAATAAAACAAAACTCTTATCGGCTCCAGAATCAAATAGAACATATGCATAAGTTTTGTTAATAAGGAACATACCTGTTCAATTTTAAAGGTATTTAACGATACAAGTAACGCATGAAAAGAATTAGATCGCAAAAGTTAAAGGTAAATTAACGTACCATTCACCACATCGTTGTTTGCTTGTGCTTGATTTACATTGATGTTGAAAGCACGTCCTCGGGCTTGTGGAACATTACCCATCGGACGAGGGCATTGTGGGCGGAAATGACCAGGTTCTCCACAGTTGTAGCAAACACGGTTTATGACCATTGCGGTGTTGTTAGGTGCACGGTGACAAGTCGCCACCCAGTGACCATATTTACCGTATAAGATACAGATACGGCATGGTTGATTCCCTGGATGATGATACCTACAAGTGTTGCACATAGGTTGAGGACCAGCATAGGCCCTAGCCCCAGGCACTTGTGCCACAGGTGCAGCCACAGGTACAAGTTGTCTTTGGGGTTGTTTGGGTGCAACCACAGCATAGTTGCGCGTCGGTGTGAACTTGCGCTTCTTGTTGTTGTTCTTGTGAGACGATTCAGCTTTAGTCTCCTTAACGGCCTCGGTAGTCGTCTTTTCCACCTTCTTTGCACCCTTCACAGACATGGTGCCCACTCGTATATGATTCTCGGTGAGTTGAGCGGTGATAGTGATGGCTTCCTCCAAGGTTGTGGGTTGGCTACCCACCACAACATCTTGAATTTGGGGTGGTACACCCTTTATGAACTTCTCAATGTTACGGGGGACAGTGTCGACCATATGGGGGAAGTAGTAAACTCAACTCATGATGCCTAGTTGAGTAGGCCAAATGGTCACCACCGTCTTGCTTCAAGTTCTAAAACTCCTCCTCCAACTTTTGCAGTTCGCTTCTCGGGCAGAACTTCATGATGGCGATGTTCTTGAACTCTTCCCAAGTAAGTGCCAAAATAGCATCAGCTCCTCGATTCCTCTTCTCGGTATTCCACCAGGTAAGTGCCCTTTGTTAGAGCATACTAGTGGCATAACAAACTTTAAGTGCCTCGGGACACTCACAGTTGACAAAACTGTTCTCCATACTCTCGAACCACTCAAGAAGACTAGTGGCTTCTTCCTTGCCACTAAAACTAGTGGGCTTGCAAGAGCTAAAGTGCTTGAAAGTGCAAGTTTGGTTGTTGCGCCCTTGGTTAGCACTATTCTCTCCTTGACCATTCCCATTGTTGCTAGAATTAGTCATCAAAGTGCTATTGAGTTCAGCAACCATGGTCGGGATGACATGAGCCATTTGCCGGGCAATCATGGCAGCTAGCTTACGATCGGAACTTCCACGCTTTCCATGATGACGAGACATGCTGGAATATACAAAATGAGTTAGACACGGGAGAGGAAGAATAACAAGGTTTATAATATAAACAAGGGTAGGTCAAGAGTTATAAGGCATACAGAATGGTTCCATTTGGTAACGCATTACCATTTGGAAACGTTGACACGTCAAGGTAAATTAACCCATTCTCCTTAGAAACTTGTGTATGTTGACCATAGTTTATCACTCATTCTAGAAATCCCCAGGTAAGCATAACTAGTCCTGTAGGGTTTATGCGAAATGCTTACCTTAACCCAAAGGCTTTTTGCTAGGAAAACCAGAATACAGGTGTCTATGTGTCACACAAATTTCTTAGGTTCATGAAGTCAAAACCTTGATGAGATTTTCATAGATTAGACATAAGTCTAAAGATTCAAGTCATAAGCATAAGTATACGATTCCACATGTCGTCGAGAATAAGATTAAGAAAGTTGCATTTATCGGGGAGAATCAAAGAGTCAAAGATAAGTTTAGGGGAGACAAGTAGCAAAGTTTAAACATTTACAAGGCAATCCTACGCTAAGGCATCAAGTTGCACATAAGAAGGCATAGCATTATGTAGCATGCAAACCATATATATACTTACAAGAATATAAACATTATTCTATAAGGTTCATGCATAAACTATAGTCTAGGACACCATTTCTAATAACCTTAATCCTATAGTTATGGGCACTGATACCAATCTGTCACACCCCAACCTTGACGGCGGAATCGTCGAGATATGAGGGTTAGGATTGTTCACAGCCACATAACGCTATATTTAAATGTAAATATTAAAATTACAAGTTTCAAAAGGCATTACAACCATAAGTCTCAAATATGAAATAAGTTCAAACATAACATAACAAAACATAATTCTTTTATTCCATTAACTAGGTCCAAATCCTAGATTATTGCAAGCTTCAAAAGATTACTTTAAACTTGGGCATGACCTGAAACATGATAAAAATTAAAGGTCAACTAAAAATAGTTGGTGAGTTTACAAGGTTTTCATACATAATATGATAAGATTACAAGTAGCAATTCATGTCATAGGTTATAAGTTAGTAAGGTTATAGAACATATATCGTTACAACCAAACCTCGACTTGATTACAAGTATATAAGATTGACTAAGTGTATTTGGTTCCCATGATGAACAAGGATACGTCATCAGGAGCCGGCAATACCTCGGCTTTAGCACCAAATAGGCTTGTCAGGCCCAAAGATCTAAGACGTCGCCAGGCTAGCAATAGTTAATGATTGTAAACAAACTATGTATCTCATATAATCACTTACAACACACAAATAACCATGACAAAATATAAAGATGAATTGCAAGTGCTTTACAAGTCTCAAACGTTTATAAGTGTATGATGTATAAGTATCATGTTTCACCCCAAATTAGTGTGAAAAATGTAAAAAAAGGGCAAGGAAACTCACATGGCAAATAAGTCTAAGAATGACGATTTATAAGAATAATAAGCGACGTTCCAACGTAAACCTTCACGAGATACCTAAGAATACATATATATATATATATATATTTACAAGATTTAAGTTTAATTATAATAAGCTTAATGTTTTGACGGGAACTAGGGTTTTAGGTGGAATTTAGGGTTTTGAAAAGTAAATAATTTTATTTAATGAAGTTATTTATATTTTAATTCAATAAAAAATAATTATATCATTTAAGTGTTTTTAATATAAAGAAGTAATTAGGTATAATAATTGATAAGGTTTAAATGTAAAACATAAATAAAATTTTATAATCTTTTGGATTAAACATAACTTAAGAAAGATTAAAATAGCGTATTGACCAATATTAATTTATTACTCTAAACCATTAGTTAAAGTATATTTAATAAGAAATAACCTAAAATAACATTTGTAAATAATTTATGAAATTAAAAAATATATATAATTTCTACAATTTTTATGATTAATCCATAATTAAACATAATGTAGTGTCCATTAATAATTTAATTACTTTAAATTATTATTCCAAGTCCATTTTTATAAAAATAACTATTTATAACATTTGTAAATAATGTTTTATATAAAAATGTTAAGATTTTTTATTAAATAAATTTACAGAAAATCATTAGGTAGCTTTTAAAATAAAAAAAGTTTATAAAATTTATTTTATAATTTTTAGGAATTTTATATATTTTTTAAAGGCTGAAAAAGGTCTAAAAAAATAATTGGGGTGCCCGGGTTCGAACCCGAGACCTCAAGGTGGAGTTGCAAGTGTCTTAACCAGTGAACCAGGGCCGTGGCCTTGGTATCACTTGTTTTTTAAACCTTTTAAACACAAACATCAACCAATCCCCAATTCATATAAACCCTAGAACATATTTTGATCCAATTGAACACAAAATCAACAACGATTACAGAAATAAACATGGGGCTTTGATTCCCCATGTAATTTCGTTTATGTTTTTGTGTTTAATTTACCAGAAAGAAGATGGATTGATGATGAACAATTGAAGAACAAGCCGTGGCTATGTCGTGAATTATCTGGATTGCCAATGAGTTTGATACTTGAATTCCTTTTACAGAAGGCTTCAAATAGATTCAATGATGAAAAGCCCTCTGTTAATTTCAAGTTAGAAGACTCGGAATAGGGTCTTCGAAAGGGGTTGCAGGTCGTGACAGAGGTGATAATCGAATGGGGGGTTTGTGTGTTTCTTAGATGAAATTGCAAGTAATGATAGGTTAGGAATAGTTAACCGATTTTTTATGTTCAATTAATTAAGTTATTATCACGATTTATACGTTGACCGGTTAGAAATTAATTGAGGTTTCGGTTTTCGAGTGATTCATTAGCAAAATGAATGTTTCAGGTCGTATTATCAATGGTTACAAGTTCGATTCATGTTCTAGACTTGATTTGGAACGGTTTGGCGTCTAAATATCGAGGTTTCGGTGGTGTTTTGGCCCTGCCGGCACCTCGCCGGAGGGCTGCCGGTCCTGTGGCCGGAAAACCGAGGGTGAAAGTGGGCGGGGGGTTGGGTTGTAACTTTTGAAGTTTCACAAATGGCCCTTACAGTTTTCCTTCTTATTATTTCATGCTTAAAATATCCATTTCAAGTTTTAAAATTGACATGAGGGTCCCCTTAACTTTAAGTTTAGCATTAAGCTAACTTGTTAAACTTTTATTATTATTATTATTATTATTATTATTATTATTATTATTATTATTATTATTATTGTTACTATTGTTATTGTCATTATTATTATTATTATTATTATTATTATTATTATTATTATTATTATTATTATTATTATTATTATTATTATTATTATTATTATTATTATTATTATTATTATTATTTCCAATTCAATAGTTAAATTATTACTCTCAAATTAAAAAGACAAACTATGAAATAAGCATAAATAACCCATAAGTTTCATAGTTGACAACAATGGTCCTTACAAGAATGAACTACGTTAACTTTAATTAATATAAAATACAGGATGTTACAATGCCCAAGTTTAAAATGATCAAGTGAAGCTTGCAATAAACTAGGATTTGGACCTAGATAAAAGAATAAAATGACTATGTTATGTTCTGCTTATTTTAGGGATTATTTCATGTTTGAGACTTATGTTTGTACTTTCTTTTAAAACTTATAATTTTAATATTTACATTTAAATATAGCGTTATGTGGCTGTGAACAATCTTAACCCTCACATCTTGACGTTTCCGCCGTCAAGGTTGGGGTGTGACACGAATTACTCGATTTGGGCGATAAAATTGAAGGTGATCTTCAAAGTCATGGCCTCTGGGAGGTAATTGAACCCCAGGATAGGGCGACTATAGACGCGAAGAAGAACAACACGACAATTGCTTACTTGTACCAAGCAATGCCAGAGGAATATGTGTTGCAGGTAACGAACCTTCAAAGTGCAAAAGACATTTGGAACTCTTTGAAGACAAGATTCATGGGGATTACCAAGGTGAAAAAGGCTCGATTGCAAACCCTGAAACACGAATTCGGCAACTTGAAGATGAAGGAAGAAGAGTCCATTGACGACTTCACTGCAAGGCTATCGGTGGTAGTATCCAAGGCGAATGAATTGGGTGAACCTTTGGCTGAATTGAATCTTGTGAGGAAACTACTTGATTCTGTGCCTGAGAGGTTCATTCAAATCGTTGCCTCGATAGAACTGTTCGTGGATCTTGATACATTGTTGCTACCAGAAGCAATATGACGACTCAAAGCATTTGAGCAAAGAACTTGGGTAAAAGGAAAACAGTCCCAATCGAAGGAGAATCAATTGCTTCTGACTTACTCTGAGTGGCAAGCAAGAAAGAAGAGCAATGAGTCAAAGAGCAAATCGAACTTTAAGTATGGAAAAGTGCAAAGAGGTACAAAAGGCCAAGAACCCTTCAAAGGAAAAGAAAGAATGGTGGGACTATCCAAAGGCAAGAGAGAAAGGTAGCCCAAAGACAAGTCTTGGATCAAATGGTTCAAGTGTGAAGAGTTTGGACACTATGATTCGGAGTGCCCACTGGAAGAGAGAACTTCCGAAGCAAATCTTGCACAACAAATGGAAGAAGAGCCTGCCCTGCTGATGACCACCCACGAACAAAGCCTGAAAGAGTTGGTTTTCTTGAATGAAACCAATGTTCAACCCCAGTTGTACCAGCAAGAAACCAAAGACTCCAGCATATGGTGCCTAGATAATAGGGCTTCCAATCATATGATTGGAAATCTCAAGGCGTTCTCTAAGTTGGATAGGAGCTGTTAGGGTAAAATAAGGTTTGGGGATGGATCCCTGGTGACAATAGAAGGTAAAGGCTCAGTGGTCCTTGATTACAAGAATGGGGAACAAAGGGTGTTGGCTGACATGTACTATATCCTCATGCTAAGAAGCAATATACTGAGTCTGGGTCAGACAACTGAGAGTGGATGTCAAGTGAAGATGAAGGGTGAATACCTGTGGATTTATGAGAGAGAAGGAAAGCTTCTAATGAAAGTCAAAAGATCATATAACAGGCTCTATAAGATCCTACTAAAGGTGGGAACTCCTAAGTGTCTAGTCAACGAGATAGAAGATGAAGCTTGGATAAGGCATGCTTGGATGGGACACACCAAATTTGAGGCCATTAGAAGAATGTGAGTGGAATATACGGCCTTGGGGATCCCTGCTATAAACAAACCCCTTCAAGTGTGTGAGGCTTGCTTGGCAGGTAAACAAACTAGAATACCATTTCCTTCTCTCTCCACCTATAGGTCAAATAGCCCTTTAGAGCTAGTCTGTGTAGATGTATGTGCTCCTATATCACCCATAACTCAAGCAGGAAATAGATATTTCATGCTGATTGTGGATGATTGTACTAGGTTCATGTGGGTATACATGTTGAAGTAAAGGACCAAGCCTTTGATACATTCAAAACATTTGAAAGAATGGTTGAAAATGAGTCAAAGTTCAAGATCAAAACCTTGAGATCAGATAGGGGAGGAGAATTCTTATCATAGAATTTGTGAAATTTTATGAAGCTGAAGAAATCACAAGATAGCTCATAACCCCCTATACACCTCACCATAATGGTATAGTGGAAAGGAGAAATAGGTTTGTGTTGAACATGACCAGAAAGCTTGCTAACAGCCATGAGTTTACCACAAGGCATGTGGGTTGAGGCAGTCAGGCACTTGGTATATTTGTTAAATATAACTCCCACTAAATCCTTGAAAGTTCAGACACCTTATGAGAAATGGAAAAGGAGAAAACCCAATTTACAACACTTGAGGGTGTTTAGGTGCATTGCACGTGTGAAGAATGTACATCCATACTTGAAGAAGTTAGATCTCAGAAGTCAGCCTATGGTGTAATTGGGAGTTGAACCAGGGTCTAAAGGACTTAAGCTTTATGATCCAGTAAAACAAAGTCTGGTGGTGAGTAGAGATGTCTTATTTGAAGAAAATAAGAAGTGGGATTGGGCACAAGTTGAACAAGAATCAAGCACAAAGACACCTGGATCTATGAGTTTTACGGTTGAAAATAATTTTGTGTAGATGGTGGAAGGTCATAGGAGGGAATGTGAGTCACAATCTACTCAAAGTCAAAGTGTGACAGGTCATAATCTTAGTATAAACAATAGTTGTTCATCAAGTGAGACAGAACATAGAGAGCCGAGGAGATCAGGTGTTGATACATGTTAATGTACTTAGTTTATAAGCTTGAATGTAAAAGTCTTTCATGTCTTACACATGTGTAACTGATGTAATGGTTTGAATGATTGATATAAAGTGCATTGTGATGTTTGATTTATATTTTGATTATGTCATGATATCATTATATTGAATGTGTTACACATGTATGAACTAACTATATAGGTTTGATATTGTTTGATAGTTCATGCTAATGGCCCATGCTAATGGACCATACGCATGAATTCATCATGCTTATGGACCAGTCGCATGACTGAACCAGGAGACTGGATCAGTCGTACGATTGAAACATAAGACTGACTCAGTCGCACGACTGAACCTTCAGTCGTGCATATGAGTCAGTCTTATAATTCAGTCGCACGACTTAAGACATGAAACCTATAAATACCACGGTGTAATTCGTGGAAAAATAGAACACTTTGAATACTTGCGTACCCTAGCCGTCCAGAGCGTCCTTGTACATTATCCCAACTTCATAGTTCGTTTCTGATCAATTCTTATTCGTTCTTAATGTTTGTTTCATCGTAGGATTGATCAGATTGTCATTCTCACTGATTGAATCGCCAATCAAATAGGATTCCGCACTATTTGATTAGGTTTCACGCATTATCAGTTAGTACTTCGTACGTACACGGTCCTAACAAGTGGTATCAGAGCTTTGGCTCTTGATTTTGCGTGTGATTCGATTAGTTTTTGGTGTTAAACTTAACGTTTTAATTCAAAAGAGTTAATTTTTTGAGTCAAAAGGTGTTTTCGAAGTGTTCTGACCTTAAAGTTTCGATTGTTCACTATACGACAGATTAGGGTTCTTGAAAAATCACGTTTTTGTGTCCAAGTGTCAAAACCATCGATTTTGCCAAAACAGCGGCCTTCAGTCGCACGAATAGCTCATTCGTACGAGTAAACTCATTCGTACACTCCATTCGCATGAATGAACTCAGTCGCATCCTTCATTCGCACGAATGAACATCTCCAGTCATTTGTGTCCATTCATCTAGTTCATACGCCCGACTGAATCCAATCGCACGATTGAATTCATTCGCACGCTTCATTCGCACGAGTGAACCATCCGTATAGTCCATTCATACAATTGAAATTGTTCTGTTCTCTAAGTATCAAGCTTATACAAATGGAAGATCAGTTTGCTGCGTTTACTGCCGGGAAGGACTCACGTATCCAGAACCTTCTGCTTCTGGAAAATGAGGTAGGAAATCACAATAAAACGCTGAAGCTTATCACGTTAGATGATTATCCACAATGGAAACATCGGTTCAAGATTTACTTAAATGGAGTTGATCCCAATCTTTGGACTTCTATTGAGACTGGTTACATGGTACCACTCAATGCTAATGGGGTAAATCTTACTTTGGGGGGAATGAGTGAATCACAAAAGACTTTGCATAATGCTGAAAAGAAAGCTTATGCCCTGCTGACTCAGTCAATACCTAAAGACATATTTCATCAATTCTCTGAGAATAAGCAGTCTAAGAAGCTATGGGAGGCCTTGGAAAAGAGGTATGAAGGCAATGCAATGTTAAAGGCACTGAAGGCTAAGGCTCTCAAGAAGGAGTTTGATAATTTCTCATCAATTAGGAATGAGAGCCTAGATGACATAATTGACAGGTTCCATCATCTCATGAGTGAACTACACACTCATGGTGTAACCACATCAATGGAAGATAAAGCTTCAAGTTTTGCTGACGGGTTACCTGAGAAATGGGATTTATTTGTGTCCAATCTCAGACAGAATGACATTCTAGCAACGTTGGACATAAATGACTTCATCTTGAAGTTAAGAGAAAAAGAGCCGAGGATGAAGTACAAGTTAAAGAAAGGATCCTATGTTCAGAATCCTTCACTCTACAACTCAGTTTCGTCTCCAGCTGTTTCAGGAGCACCTCTACAAACAGCTTATATGTCCAATTCATCTACTACTGCCTCATCCACAGCTTCAGCACCAGAAACGTCAGGGTCATCTCCTACTCAATATATAGTGCATGAAGCCAATTCTATAAAGTTAAAGACCGAGAATCTTGGAAATATTACTGTAGAGGTTGCAACGGAGCATATGGACCTTCTAGCAACAGCTATTCATTCTTATGATGGTCTAGTTGCTGGAAAAATTGGTAATTGACATCTTGCCGATGAAGACTACGAGCAAGTGGATGAAAATGAACAAGAAAGAATGGATATTATGTGGGCTTTGGCAAGTGCTGTCAGGAGAGCGAAAAAGTTTATGAAGAAGACTGGACAGAACTTGGTAGCCACAAAAGACACTACTTTTGGTTTTGACAAAACCAAAGTTACCTGCTTTAACTGTGGAGAAAAAGGGGCATTTCAAACGTGAATGTGTAAATCCCAAGAAGACAGGTAACGAGAATCCATTCTCATCTTTCATCCGTCAAGACAAACCCACGAGTGGAGCTACCTCGTCAAGCAAAGAGACAAAGGCCTTGACTGCTCAAGGAAGGACAGGATTGAACCTTCAGTTTTGTGTCTCCGGGTGAGTCGAACATTGCCCATGTTGAGGGTTTGGATGATGACTCTGCAAGTGAAGGTGAAATTGCAGTTGAACTAGTGATGTCCGATTATTAAGATATTGCGAATGTGGTCAATTACCTGATTGAAGAAGATCTCAGAACTACATGTTCAGAATCTCCAGCATCCGAAGAGTGAAACTCTGCATTGATGGCTGATTCAACCGAGCCTTCATAGGTAAGTACCAAAGACCAATTTTTTAAAAATCATGCTTGTAATGACTGTAACAAATTTAGAGAAAGCATAGATTTAAAATTTGCTAGGTTATTAGACCACAATGATAGCTTAGTAAATGATTTACAACTGTGCATAGAAGCTAATCGGATTTTAAAACAAATGAGCACAGTTATAAAGAGAAAATAGAACTCTTAAATAAACAACTAAGGGAAACCGAGGTTGTTGCTTTTAATCAAGCCAATGATATAAGGTTCTATTTAAACTCCCTGGAAGAAACTAAGAAAAAAAGCAGTTTTAGAAGTCGAAGTCAACTCATTAAAACAAAAACTGCACAGTTGGACCAGTTCTTCTCACATAGTTCAAAACTTAGTGAAAGAACGAAATATCGGGGAGGGGTTGGGTTACAAAGTGGTTCCACCACCACATGAAATCCTTTTAAATACAAAGTGTAGACCTATAAATGACAACCCAGTAAAGGATCATGTGGTAACCACTCCTCTGGTAATTGATCCTGATTCCACAGTCAAACCTGTACAGAAGATCATAAAACAGAAGGAGGCTACTTTGAAATCTAAAGGTAAGATGCTTGTTGTGAATTTGGATGAACAATTTGAAAAGGTTAATGTAAAGTCAGGTTCAAACATGTCTATTTCTGAATCTAAAATGACCATATCAGTTAACCAATCACATGCACCACGTCAAAGTCCAGATAAGCAAAAGGCTAAAGATGTACAAAACGTTAAAACAACTAATTTTGTTAAACAGACTGAAACATCTAAGAAGGAAGTTATTAAACCCAAACAGAAAAAGGTCACACCTATGCAAAACTCAAACCCTCATAAATATTTTCCTCAATCTGAAGAAGTAAGATCTTGCTACACTTGTGGAAAACGAGGACACATCTCTTCAAATTGTCCTTACTATCAGACTCCTAAAAAGAAAATTGAACTTAATGATACCAAATAAAGTTTTAATCAAAGGAGAAATACTACTCCATCAAAGAGTATTAGTAAACCTAAAGTTCAAACAATAAGCCAGTCGTCTGTCTATCACAAACAGGCATTACACAAAACTGGCTTATGGAAAGAAAAGTCAACAGGTCAGGTAGAAGTGTGGTGCAACGTTGATGTTCAAAGATTCACCACCCCCTGCTGGAAAAGGACCGTCGTTTTTCTTTGATTATGATGGATTCTTCAAATCCTTCAACCTACCGTCTTCTCCCACTGATGATGAGTTATCGACTAAAATGATCTACGAGGTTCTTAACTCACCACCACAAGACTCAATAACATCGATTCCACTAGATGATTCCTCTAATACTTTAGGGGGAGCACTTGATGTAAGCGACTCATCTTTTGATGATGAAGCAGTTGAGACTGAAAATATGGAACAGGCAGAACAGGTTCCTGCTAATTCAAGTTCACCCACAGCTAAACCAGTAGTTGCCAAAGCGTCGGAACCTCATACTCCAACAACACATGAGATTCCAAATCTGGATAATGAGGTAGTTGTTCCCACGACTCCTGGAACCCGGATAAATGTTAATAATCCTTTGGACAATGTCATTGGAGATATTAGATCGGGAGTACAGACCAGAAATCAGCTATATTCAGCTGATTATGCCTCAGTAATAGAAAAGGGATATCTTCATGATGGTGCATATCGATGTTTTGTGTCTCAATTTGAGCCAAAATATGTGAGTGAAGCTTTAAATGATGAGGCATGGGTTAGAGCAATGCAAGAAGAACTTCTACAGTTCAAGAAATTAGGAGTATGGACCCTTGTGGACAAACCCAAAGGTGCGAAGGTAATTGGTACTAAATGGGTGCTAGAATGCAAGAAAGATGACCAAGGGGTCATAATAAGGAATAAGGCTTGACTTGTAGTTCAAAGATTTTGACAAGTTGAAGGCATAAATTACAATGAAGTGTTTGCACCAGTGGCTAGAATGGAAGCAATCCGTATCTTCCTAGCCTATGCATCTTACAAGAAGATCAAAGTCTATTAACTAGATGTCAAGAGTGCATTCCTTCATGGGGAAATTCATGAGACAGTGTATGTCAGTCAACCCAAAGGATTTGAGGATCCCTACCATCGGGACAGTGTTTACAAGTTGGATAAGGCTCTTTACGGGCTCCATCAAGCCCCGAGAGAATGGTATGATAAACTCTTAAGTGAACTGGTGAAACACGTTTTTCGTAGAGGAGTTATTGACTGTACACTATTCATCAAAGAAAAGGATGGAGACTTACTACTTGTACAGATTTATGTTGATGACATAATCTTCTGTTCCAAAAACAAAGAGTTATGTAAAGAATTTCAGTCTGTCATGAAAGCATAATTTGAGATGAGTGCAATAGGGGAGATGAAATTCTTCATAGGATTACAGGTGGATCAGACACAAAAGAGAATCTTTCTACATCAGACCAAGTATGTAGGAGATATCCTAAGTCAGTTCGATATGGAGAATGCTTCAGCAGCTGGAACTCCACTTGCCATGAATCATGGCGTGGCACCTGATGAAAATGGTGATCTGGTTGATGGTACAACGTATAGAGGAATGATTGGATCCCTGATGTATCTCACAACATCTCGTCCTGATATCATGTATGCAACGTGTCTCTGTTCCAGATATCAAGCGAAACTGAAAGTCAACCATCTCATTGGTGTTAAACGGATTTTTCGCTATCTGAAGGGTACTCCAACACTCGGGTTGTGGTATCCTCATGACGATGATTTTGAGCTTACAGCGTATAGTGACTCGGATTATGGCGGATGCAAAATGAATTACAAGTCAAGATCAGTAGGATGTCAATTCTTTGGTAGACGGTTAGTCACCTGACATTGTAAGAAGCAGACCTCCGTTTCTCTGTCAACATGTGAAGCTGAATACGTTGCCGCTGCAAGTTGCTGTTCACAAATCATCTGGATTCAACAGCAAATGCGCGACTACGGTTTGCAATTCTCTAACACTCCTATCTATGTTGATAATTCTACTGCTATAGCCGTAACAAAAAATCCAGTCCAACATCCTAAAACAAAACACATCGGTATTAAATCTCACTTTATACGTGACTGTTTTGAAAAGCATTTAATCGATGTTGTTAAAATTAATACGGATTTTCAACGCGCCGATCTCTACACAAAAGCATTTGATAAACCTCGGTTTTTATATCTATTAGAGGTAAATGGCGTGAAAAAGAAAAGTGATGTGATTTCAGAGGAATCGAGTTCGTAGTCCGTCTGTCTAATTTTTATTTTATATTTCTTTCTTTATCCTGTCTTAAAAATCCAAAAACACAAAAGAATTTCCTTTGTAGAATTTTTGGGGGAGATTAGTCTAGGTTCAGTATTTATTTAGTATTCATTTACTTAAAAAAAAGAGTGGGGCGGGCAGATAGGCTGAAATCAAACCAAAACTGTGAGATTGATTCAAAATCATGGAAAATGATAGTACACAGGGAACTAATTGTTTGGGACTTTAAAAGGACTGAAAAGATCATAAAGTTATATTAAAATTACAAGTCTGAGATGTCTAAGCCAAATAAAGGAAAAATGATAGTACACTAGTCTGTTACTGAGGTTACATAGAGAAAGTAGGCCTAGAGGTTGTTAGTTCATTGTACGATGTGTCGGTAGATTCAACACAATAGACAACTAGACTTCTTTGGTGAAACAATTTAAACTAAATTGTTCAACATGCTGTGGGCTTCCATCTTATTCCTGGTTAACACAATCAACACATTTCCAATAAGGGGTGACGAGAAAATAAACGCCACAAATGTGTGCGGACGACCATAAGAATGAGCAAAGCACATGAATATAATGATTAACACAATCAAACTAATGACTAATGTTGTTGGTGCGTATGTGTACAAGAAAAAAATGCTCTTACAAGAAGATAGGTTGTGTGCCTCTCTGCTGTATAATGGCACTGACCTGAGGATAAGCACAATCTAAATATTCTAGAATTCATTGTGGTTTGCACCTCTCTGCTGTGCGATGGCACTGATCTGAGGCTTTGCATCTCTTTGAAAGCTCTTAGAATAGTTTCTTTTTGTCTCAATACCCGTAGACCGCTCAAAAATCTCCTGAGGAATGTTGATTACCATATAAGTGTGGGATCCACAAATGCTTATTGAAATAATACAACCTAATAACCAATGTGAGTCAAAAGTCTGTGTATGGATTTAAGTGGACAACAATACTGATAATCGTCATGGCTGCAACTCTCGACAGTCAAAATCATTGCGTGCCTCTTACAGCCCTGGTATGATTTTCTGTGAGCGCTTGTGGCTCTGAGAGTAATAAGGATCATTAATTTAAAGATATATCCAAGAGTCCCAAATGATTATGATACACCTGTATGATTCCATATGAATCTCTCAGAGATGATCAATCAAACTTATGCAGTTCTGCTCAGGGGGAGAAATCGGTTAAATGATAATTTAATAATGTTCAACCCACCTTAAACAAAAACACAAAAATATGTCTTGTTTTATTTAAGTTTCAAGTTGTTTTCAATTTCTAGTTATTGTCTTCCATGTCGGACTATGTAACAAGATGAACTCTATGAATCATACTTTAAAAGGGTCACGTCTGGGGTGACCAAATTATTGCAAAGTTAAAAGAATCATATCTGAGATGATCAAAGTTTTAAAGGTAAAAGGGTCACGTCTGAGGTGATCAAAAGGTTTTAATTAAAAGGATCATGTCTGAGGTGATCACATGGTTTTTCGTTAAAAAGATCATGTCTGAGATGATCGGTGCGCATAATGTTTTATCAATCAAAAGTGAAAATTGGAAGTTTGGAAAAGTATGAAGTCAACTCATGAGTATGAATCAATCGCACGATTGGATCATAAGTATGAACCGATCGTACGATTGAATCATTAGTATGAGCCAATCGTACGATTGGACCATGAGAATGGGCCAGTCATACAATTGGACCATGAGAATGGGCCAGTCATATGATTGGACCACAAGTCTGAGCCAGTCGTACGAATGAAAAGAGGAGTATGGTTCGGTCGCACGACTGAACTTCAGTCTCACGTTTCAGCCATGCGTATAGGTCCAGTCGCACGACTGAAACCCTAATCAGTATAAACAGCGGCTCAGTCGGTCGGAATCCCCACCAGACTTAAAAAATTTCCAAAAACCGCCTTTACACTGTTATGCTACCAAAATTTTGAACTTTTAAGTTTACCTTCTGATTTGAGTTCTAACCTTGATTATACTTTTCTACAGGTAATTTGCGAACGATTCAAGGTCAAACAACCAATTGAAACAAATCTAATGTGACCTAAATTGTTAAATAAATAACCGAGAGATGAACCCTAAAATAGGCCACTTAAATAAACAAGATTATCGATTTAAAGGTGTTTAAGTGATATATCGGGTCCCTGCGAACCATATGAACCCAAAGACAATGTCTAATTTCACTTAATACCAAGATTCAAGATTATGGTGTCGCACAGTGGTTTATACGAATGGACAGACTGATGAACTCCAATCGTACGATTGAGCCAGTCGCATGCTTCAATCGCACGATTGAACCAATTGGTGATTCAGTCGCATGACTGACTCAACCGCATGGACTTGCATACGACTAAATTCAATTGCATGCTCAATCGTACGACTGAATCCAGTCGTATGGTTCAATCGCACGATTGAACCATATTGGTCAAAATCTGTTCTAAGTCAAAATGTTTATCAATTATGAACAGAACTAACTTGTTTGCTCCTTGTATTGCAGAAATATGGCGGATCGTTGGATGATGAGTACTAAGCACAACATATGTGCTCATCTGGACCCTACATCTTGGAATGCTTCCGAGTTTACAGGGATTATAGCTTTTCTTCGATGTTTTAGGATCTTTAGGGCTATATCTACACAGCGTACTCCATACAGATCACTCAAGCAGACCTTCTGGGAAGCGTACTCCTTAAGGGAAATGCCACAGGACTTCACTCCACACTTCAAATGGTGGTATTATGATTAGAGAACAGGCGAAGTGGTCATAGTTCTAAATCGAGTAGGAAAAATGGAAACTATCCAGGTATTCGACCCTATGTGGCTAACAAACTTGTCTGCTGAAGATGTTTACACGCTATACAAACGACCACTATTCTATGATGTGCAAGATATTGTACAAGCCCTCCAGTTCCAGAATGTTATACGACTCTGCTTTGCATTTGAAATACATGCAGGAGTTACAAAAGAAGAGAAGTACAAGAAATTTGAAGAACATATAAAGAGTGTTAGACAATAGAGGAAACTAGGTCCAAGGGAATTTGTTGATACATGTTAACGTACCTAGTTTATAAGCTTGAATGTAAAAGTCTTTCATGTCTTACACATGTGTAACTGATGTAATGGTTTGAATGATTAATATAAAGTGCATTGTGATGTTTGATTTATATTTTGATTATGTCATGACATCATTATCTTGAATGTGTTGCACATGTATGAACTAACTATATAGGTTTGATGTTGTTTGATAGTTCATGCTAATGGCCCATGCTAATGGACCATACGCATGAATTCATCATGCTTATGGACCAGTCGCATGACTGAACCATGAGACTGGATCAGTCGTACGATTGAAACATAAGACTGACTCAGTCGCACGACTGAACCTTCAGTCGTGCGTATGAGTCAATAGCATGATTCAGTCGCACGACTGAACCATGCTAATGGTTCAGTCGCACGACTGAAGACAGGAAACCTATAAATACCACGTAATTCGTGGAAAAATAGAACACTTCGAATAATTATGTAGCCTAGCCGTCCAGAGCGTCCTTGTTCATTATTCCAACTTCATAGTTCGTTTCTGATCAATTTTTGTTCGTTCGTAACGTTTGTTTCATCATAGGATTGATCAGATTGTCGTTCTCACTGATTGGATCGCCAATCAAATAGGATTCCGCACTATTTGATCAGGATTCACGCCGGTCCTAACATCAGGCAGGGTCTCAGTGTTGCCTTCAAGGTTCAATGACTATGTGCTAGTGTTGGTCCATTTGATCAATTTTCAGTATAAATAATGGTTTGAATCGTTCAATATCAGAAATAATAACAAACACAAAGATGGGGATGACTAAGAACAAGCAAAATGTATTCTAATATAAGCAAGTAATGATCCAATACAATCAAAAGAAGAAAGGTCAATATATTTCAGTGAATAACAACTTACAAATGCCTCTTGCAACACAAATACACGATTAGGGTTTTTGCAAGGATACCCAACAATGAACAAGATCAAATCTATATATAACAGTCCTAGTTTCGCAGACAGTTTTGCTGTTAGCGAAACTGTGTTGCCGAAACTATAGTTTCACTCGACAGAAACAACAGTTTCGCTGGGTGAACTAAACGGCTAACTATGAGCGAAACTGCAGTTTTGCTCATAGTTTCGCTGGACTCCAAAATTACATAAACTAATCAACATACAAAAGTAAACTAACATTAAACCTATTACAAAGTAATATAAACATAATCTAATCTAAGGTGAGTCCAACCTATACTAGATCTTCAATACTCCCCCTAGGTTGGATCTCACCGCCTTCACTTGTCTTGATTTGTCTACTCGGCTCCAGTCTCTCCTGCTGCATCTGATGTATCTTTATCTTCTCCTCCCAGATCATCCATGTTCATCCCTATATCCACAAATCCAACCTCAAACACCTCTTCTACATTCTCCACATTTACAGTCTCCTTTGTTATTCCAGAACCTCCTACTTCTTCAGCTGCTGCACCAAATGTGCCCTCTCCTCCCCGGGAAGATGTACCCACATGTAGAAATGGGTACTTGGAAGTATCAGTCAAATCATCTAACTCATGTTGAGTTAGCTGATTGGGCAGGCTGGCTGCAGCTTTCAGTTCATTTACTTCATCAAGCAATCTTTTGATCAGTTTGTTCTAATCCATCAACATCTTGGTCATACCATCAATCACTTCATCCTTTTGCCTTTCCCTTAACTCTTGATTGGTAAGTTTTGTCTTAATCATGCTCAACTCATTGGCCAAAGATGTGTTGAGTTTTCTTATCACATCCTGACAGGATCTCAGCCTCTCGTGTTGATCAATTAGATTATGTTTGCAGCGGATTTAGCACATTAATTAGCAATTAAAGCAAGAACATAAAAGATATTGCAATTAAAGCATAAACATAGAGAGAGAAGAGTTCTACGAAGCAATAAATGTTCTATTGGTCGCACGTTTCGGCAATTAAAACAGTATGGTTACCCATCCTTTTATAGGCGGCAAAAGGATGGGCATGATGTCCTTTTTCTGACATCACTGAATATTCAAATTACAACTGACAAAACATAAAACTACTGAAGATGTCAACAACTGACATCTTCTTACAAAAGTTCCTAAGTGCTGACAAAAGTAAACTACTGAAATCCTACAACGACTGAAGAACAAACTCTTCAGTCGTTTATAACTACTGATACTATAACAACTGAAGAACATGCTCTTCAGTTGTTGTACAACTACTGAAAGTAAATAAACTACTGAAAAGGAAAAACCACCACAACAACTGAAGAAGACTTCTTCAGTTGTTGTGACAAACTCTGAGTCTTCAGTACTTAGTCTTCAGACTTGGCTTCAGATGATATAACAACTGATGACTTCAGTAGATATCATCAGTTGTTGTCTTCAGTCTTTGTCTTCAGACTTTGTGCTTCAGTAGAAGGTCTTCAGTTCTTTAGTTCTTCAGCTTTTGATTCTTCAGTACTTGTCTTCAGTACTTGAAGTCTTCAGTACTTGTAAGATCAGTACTTCAGACTTCAGTACTTGTCTTCAGTACTTTGGAGTCTTCAGCTGATATTCTTCAGTTCTTTGATCTTCATACTTTGTTCTTCAGACTTTGTCATAACAGCAGAAGGCTGGAGCTAAGATGCTCTCGAGTTTGACATTCAACCAAGAGAACACAATAGCTGATGAGAGTCTTCAGATGTTCTCAAGTCTGACATTCAAGCAAGAGAACATTGAAACTGATGGGAGTCTTCAGCAGTTGTAGCAGTGGCATGTGGGACTTAGAGGTTTTCCTGATCTTGGCTCATTGGTTCTTTTGGTCCAACAAACTCCCCCTGAACCAATGCAGCCAAAACCTCTAATTATTGGATGTCCCACTTATTGGTGGCATAATGATTGGTCTATTTCCTTCTAGATCAGATTAGAAGTTGACCCAGATAAGCACTGGCCAGAGAGGTAGTCTCAAGTGTTTGTTTGGCTAAGTATGGATGGGAGCTCTGTCTTGGGGAATTGGACACAGAGCTGTTGCCCCATCCATGAGATCTACCTCCCTCGTACAAGCCGGTAGGATTCTCTACAGTAAGCCTGAAGAAAGATCATTTGTTCTTCTTTGGACAGGTCTTCAGGCTCACCTTCGAATAACCCCTCCCGACCGTACAGCTCTGAGAGGTACTTGACCTGTCTTCCATTTTTGAGCTCAAGTGTTGTGATTTGCCTATATGCAAACTCATCAGGGTATTTACCCTCTAACAACAAAGTGAGCTCATTCCTACGGAAATTCTCAAGCTTCTTATAGACCAGACCCTTCCTAACCACCCTATTATCTAGCATTGAAAAGGGTGATTGGCCGGCTCTATAAGCTTTCTCGAATTCATCCACTATTTCCCAGGGTGTTATTACAATAGCCACAGAGATCTCTTCATCTACGATTCTCTTTAGCTGGCTTTTGTATCTCACAGGCATGTCCTTCTTGACTATCCTGTGAGCCACCCTTGGGTCAGGCCAAGTTCTCACCCTCTCCCTTTCATATTGAAAGGTTTGTTTGAGGGTGAATAACCTCAGAGCTTCTCTCTGCATGTTTATTATAGAGGTGGTAGTAGTATAACATTTGTTAATGCTTTTCAGCATTTCCTCATCATGTCTTTTCTGCTGCTCCTCCTCTTCTAACTTAACCTTCACAGTGTCCTGCTGTGAGGTGGGATTGATGGTTTGTGGTTTGGCTTTGGGTAGAGGTATAACTGCTGAGAGTGGCAGGCTATCCTCCTCATCATCCTCTTCTTCATCTTGCAGCCTCAGCACCCTTCTCTTCTTCTTCAAGGGTGGATCATTGGCTGCGGGTTTTGGTGGTAAAGGAGTTGGTTTTGTGGGTTGTGGTTGGGTTGTTGGTGTGGGAGTGTTGGCAGGCACTGCTAGCAGCCTAGAGATAAGGGCTGGTTTGGTTAGCTTGACTAGCAGTGTCCTGTTCCCAGCACCGGCTTCAGATAAGGCCTCTGCGACTAGTCCCTTAGTAAATTCACCAGCCGAACAGATCTTGGTGGTTATTGCCAAGATTCTGTCCCTGGTCCATGCCTTGACATCAAGGACTGGTCTGCCCAGGTACTTCGAAATGAATCTACTCATAGCCTCGAGTTTCTTTTGATCCTCTTGGCTATAAGTAGACCATCGGTAGTTTATCTCCTTTCTCTCCATGTTCCTGATCTCTTGATCTAGCAAAGCAGTGTCCTTGTCAAAGCCTTGCCTGAACAGCTGTTCAATGACAGAGTTCATTGAACGGCTATGCTCAGCATCAGCCTCCTTGACAAGGGCTGCTAGATCAGGATCAGCCACCTTCTTTCCCTCTCCCTTATTCTTATCAGTGATACTAAAATCCTTTTGGATTTCAGCCACTTCTATATGCTCTACCTCCCTCACTTTCCTCTTCCCCTTCTCCCTCACCCTACTACTCTCCTCAGCCATCTCCCTCTCTACCACTACCTCTTTTTCTGCCTCTTTCTCCTCCTCTCCCCTCTTCCTCTTGTCTTGCACTGATGTCTCCCCCTTTTTGGGTGCATTGGTTGGGGTTTGACTATCAGCAAGAGCCTTAGATATGGCAACCTCCACCATGGGTTGTATATATGTGGGAAGCCTCTCATCAAGGGTTTGAATAACTATATCTTTAAGGATTGGTGTGATGAGAGGCAGGGATTTCTAGAGGATAGCATCCAGCTGCTCAGGGGGGTTCTGTCCCTGAGAGCTAGTGCCAGAAGCAGGGGCTGGTGGCTGAGTTTGTGGGAGTGGCTCAGTGTTTGTGAGACCTTCGGGTGAAGGTGCCATCTGTGGGGTAGTGGTGGCAGATGGACTTCTATCCTGAGTCATTTGAGCAAGCAGCTCTTTGAGTCTGCTTATCTCATCCTCAAGGATAGTGTTTTGAGCTACTACATCGTAGAAGAAGCTCAGGTCATCATCAGCATAAGCTGAATCACCTGACCTCTTGACATTGTCAGGATGAACATGTCCTGAGTGTGGCTCAGTAATGACATGTGCCCCTTGTTCTTGGTACTGGGGACTTCTGGCCTCCGGATTGGATCCATCATCGGCCATTGCCTCTGGTGAGGTCTTAGAGATGTTACCAGCTTCACCCTGCTCAGATATTGATGCAGGGGAAGTGGCAGCCTCACCAGATTGTTCTCTCTCCCTAGCCACACTGGGAGAGTGAACTGATTCTCTGTGCTGTGGGCTCCGATCAGCACTTGTGCCCACCCCCTCTTCGGTTGTAGTCTCCCCAGTGGTAATAGGTTTCTGGGGAGAGGGTGGAGTGCTCAGATCAGTCAGCACTTTGGCTATAACCAATGTTGGGCTTAGTGGGGCGGTCTCCTCTGTATGTGGGCTAGAAGCAGTATGAACATGGGGAGGACTGTGCTCTTCAATGGCAGCCTCCTCAAGTGAGGAAGACCCCAGTAATGTGGTTGCCCCAAAATTGGTTGCATCAGGCTCCTGTTGAGAGGAAGCCTGTGCGGTTGTGGTGGGTGGAGTCGTGGTACCTGCTGGGAGAATCGAACCAGCAGGCACATCCTGCCTTTGTGTGGCAGGGGCATCCTCAGGGGACTCATCTCCCTGAGTAGCCTTTGAGGGCTTCTTTTTGGCTTTTGGCTTGGTGGGGACTTTGGATTTGGAGGTGGAGGCTGTGGGTTCCAGCTGCGTGGGTTTTCGCAGCCGGCCAGCCTGTTTGAGTGTGGGGTCAGTGTTGTGCCTGGAGTATACCTCAGCTTGAACAGCCATGGCAGGGACCCCAGTGCCAACTAGTCCCTCAGCCTGAAGCTGGTATTCGATCATGGCCATTATGAACCGTGGATATAAGTTCCAACGGTTAGAAAAAGGTTTTGTGGCCATGTCCTTGAGTTCTAAAAATAGAAGTTCAGTAAAATTTAAAGGTTGTTTCTCAAGGATAGAATACAATACCTGCTGCCACCTTGTGGACATCTGGTCCCACGAAGAGGTCTTGGGAGCCAGACAGACATTCACCATATGGAAGATCAAGCGTTGAGGGTCAGGGAAATTTTTCTTCAACAAGGTGGAGGCGGAGAGGTTACCCTGATAGTCATGGGATGTGAATGAAAGATCCAGGGTACCTTTGGGGTAGGAAGTTGGGTGAGTGGCATCCTCCAGCTCTAGGGTTTGTCGTATGGTGGATGGAGTGATAACCACGGGTTTGCCGTTGACGGAGGACCGGAGGGAGACCTCGGCATTCTGCTCTCCGGTTTGGACGGTGACATTGGTCCAAAACTCCGTCAAGGAGTCGGTGTATAGAGTGGGGTTCAAGAGAAAAGCCGTTTTGTATGGTGAGTCGTGCATGAGATCGACGGCTTGGTGAAATTTGGGCCATAATGGCGACTTGGTGAGATGGGCGACACAGTTGTGTCGAGGTTTCAGTTGCATGTTCGCCATTAATGGTGTATGGGAATTTCAGAGGTTTTGAAAGATTAGGTCAAGTGAGGAGTAAATGCTCTGAAGGTGGGGTATTTATAGGGTAGGGCAAAGGTTGAAAGAAAACTACTGAAGGTTTTGGTGTTAGTTATCAGTTGTTGTAACAACTGATGACGTGGTTTTAACCTTCAGTGGTTGTAACATCTGAGGACTTGGTATTAGTCTTCAGTAGTTGAAACTACTGAGACCTTGGTTTTGTCCTTCAGATGTTGTGAACGTCTGAAGAGTTACTGTCAGTCGTCAGTAGTTATGAACTACTGATGACCTAGTATTCTTCTTCAGACGTTGGAACAACTGAAGACTTGGTGTTAGCCTTCAGTAGTTGTAAACTACTGAGATCAGTAGTTGTGAACTACTGAAGACATGGTATTGCTTCAGTTGTTGTAAACAACTGAGGACTGTGTTAGCCTTCAGTAGTTATGAACTACTGATGTCAGTAGTTGTGAACTACTGAAGACATGCTTTTGTCCTTCAGTTGTTTGTGTATGAAACATCAGCTGTTGTTATCAGCTGATGAGAAATGACTCATCAGCTGTTTCCGTCAAATCAGTTGTTTCATACTAGCCTTTACACTTACTCATCAGCTCTTTGGCTGATTTTCAGATGTTTCATTGACCCTTCAGCTCTTGTAAATATTTATGCCTTCAGCTCTTGTGATCAGATGTTCACAAGTGCTGATGAAATATTCTTCAGAGCTGGTGAACAAATTTTGTCTTCAGTATTTGTGTAAGATTACACATCAGTACTTATGAGCAAAATTTGTTCTGCAGTACTTATTTATTTGAAAATCACACATCAGTAGTTGTAATCCACCTCACTACATCAGTTGTTTTTCAATAAATAATGTACATCAGTACTTTGAGTCATTTGTCTTCAGTAGTTGTGAAAGTGCTGAAGACTAAATTACTCATCAGTACTTGTATTTGACCTTTGCTTTTCAGTAGTTGTGAACTACAAGAACCAGCATAGGTCAAATCAATCAAGCTGCAGCATACCAAGCCTTAGTACCAAATTTTGGAATGTGGCACTATCTAAAGGCTTAGTAAAAATGTCTGCAAGCTCATCACACTAGGTACAAACTTAGGATCAATCAGACCTTTCTCATAGCAATCCCTGATAAAATGATGTCTGATCTCAATATGTTTGGTCCTTGAGTGCTGGACTGGATTCTTAACAATACAGAGAGCTGAAGCACTATCCATTAATAATGGAGTCTTAGTCTCAGTAATGCCATAATCCAGAAGTTGGTTCTGAAGCCAGAGTATCTGAGAGGTACAGCTTGCAGCAGCAATATACTCAGCTTCAGCAGTGGATGTAGCAATGGATGTTTGTTTCTTACTCTGCCAAGAAACTAAACAATTGCCTAGGAATTGGCAACCACCAGAAGTGGATTTTCTGGTGACTTTGCATCCTGCATAGTCACTATCAGAGAAAGCAACTAATTTGCAAGAATGCCCAGCTGAATACCAAAGACCTAGTGATTGGGTACCTTGCAAATATCTAAAGATCCTTTTGACTGCAATCAAATGGGATTCTTTAGGTGCAGCCTGAAATCTAGCACAAGCACATGTTGAGAACATGATGTCTGGTCTAGAAGCTGTAAGGTACATCAAGGACCCAATCATACATCTGTAAAGGGTTTCATCAACCGCTTTACCTTTCTGATCTACATCTAGTTGTGTGATGCTGCTCATGGGAGTAGAACAGGGCTTACAGGATTGTAAATCAAACTTATTTAACAACTCTTTGGTATACTTGGACTGATGGATGAAGATGCCATCATCCAGTTGTTTGATTTGCAATCCTAGAAAATACTGTAATTCTCCCATAGCACTTATTTCAAATCTCAGCTTCATAAGCTTTGTAAATTCATCACACAACTTTGGATCAGAGGATGCAAAGATGATGTCATCAACATAAATCTGAACAAGGAGTTTATGTTGTCCTACAGTCTTGATGAATAGGGTTTTATCAATGGTGCCTCTAGTGAATTATTTTCTAGAAGAAAGGTTGAGAGTGTCTCATACCAGGCTCTAGGAGCTTGCTTCAGCCCATAGAGAGCCTTATCAAGCTTGTACACCCAATCAGGATGTTTATTGTCCTCAAAGCCTGGTGGTTGACACACATAAACCTCTTCTTTTATTTTTCCATATAGGAAGGCACTTTTGACATCCATTTGATAAACCTTGAGACTGTGAAAGGCAGCATAAGCTAAGAACAGTCTGATTGCTTCCAGTCTGGCCACAGGTGCAAAGGTCTCATCATAATCGATGCCTTCCTCCTGTGCAAACCCTTGGACAACCAGTCTGGCCTTGTTCTTGACAATTTGGCCCTTCTCATCTGTTTTGTTCCTGAATACCCACTTGGTGCCTATAGCACACTTATCTTTGGGTAATGGAACAAGCTCCCACACTTGCTGTTTCTTGAATTGAAGAAGCTTAAGCTGCATAGCTTCCACCCATCCATTGTCCCTTAAAGCAATATGATAGTTCTTTGGCTCTTGCTGACTGATGAAGAGAGCATAGAAGCAGAAATTTGACAATTGATTCCTGGTTGAAACTCCAGCTTGGATATCACCAATGATTTGTGAAGTGGGGTGATTCTGAGCTCTTGATAAACTATAATATCTGTGCAAGTGTTTGTAGACCCATCAGCAGCAACAGATGGTGATGGAGATTCCTGAAACCATGTAGAGGATGGCAGCTCAAATGAAGTAGAGCAAGCAGAAATCTCATCAGCATTTGTAGTGGATGGAGCTGCTGAGGCTATAGGAGCATCAGGTTCAGTGACTTAGGCAGATTGTCACTGATCCTGAAGAGGTGAGTACTGACTTCTTCATCATCAGTACCACCAGGTGGAGATCTGTTGACAGGCTCAACAGATGGAGGTTGATAAGGAACATATTGCAGTATGTCCAGATCAAACAACTCCACAGGGTTTTGTGGAATCTTGTCCTTTGGAGATTCATTGAACTTAACATGCAAAGTTTCTTCAACCCCCTTGGTTCTACAGTTGAAGACTCTGTATGCTTTGCAAGTTGATGAATAACCAACAAAGTACCCTGCATCCACCTTACTAGCAAACTTATGGAGTGTGTTGCTAGTGTTAAGAATAAAACAAGGACACCCAAAGGCTCTAAAGAATGAAATAAGAGGAGCCAAATGATGAAGAACTTCATAAGGAGTCTTCATCAACCTCTTATTTACTAAAGCTCTATTTTGTACATAGCAAGCTGTATTGACAGCTTCAGCCCAAAAGGTCAGTGGCAATCCAGAGTCAGCCAACATTGACCTTGCTGCTTCAATGAGGGTCCTGTTCTTTCTCTCCACCACTCCATTCTGCTCAGGAGTTCTAGGAATGCTAAACTGCCTTCTAATTCCCTTAGACAGGTAGAAGTCATCAAGTGTGTGGTTTCTGAATTCTGTTCCATTATCACTCCTCACACACTTGACCTGTAGGGAATACTGCTTTTCTACTTGTAACACAAAGTTCATTATTGTCTTTGCTGCTTTATCCTTGGAGTGCAAGAAGAAAGTCCATACAAACCTGGAGTAATCATCCACAATTACCAGGCAGTATTTCTTCTTTGCCATGCTCATTACTCTGACAGGACCAAAGAGATCCATGTGCAGAAGTTGTAAGCAGGCAGTGGACTTTGGTTCTTCTATTGAAGGGAATGAAACTTTGTGTTGTTTTCCTTTCAAGCAAGCAGTGCAGTCATCTTCACACTTGAACTCCTTTAGAGGCAATCCTCTTACTAAACCATGGCTTATAAGCTGATTCATGTTCTTGAAATTTACATGACCCAGCCTTCTATGCCATAGTGTAGACTCTTGAGGAGATGCCTTGGAGAATAGGCAAGGATGGCCTTTTAGATCCATCTTTTTGGAAAGATCTAAGGCATACACTCTTCCTGTCCTGTTGGCCTTCAGGAGAGTGTGTTCATCCAATGCCTTGTCAATCAAACTCAGAACTTTGGATGACAGAATCCTACAGTTCTGGCTTGTGAAAAGGGCAACATGGCCTTTGTCACACATTTGACTGACACTCAAGAGGTTGTACTTGAGATTCTCCACATGGTTAACATCATCAAACCTTATTTCCCCGTTGGAAACAAAGCCTTTTCCGACGATGTAACCCTTTGCATCATTGCCAAAAGAAACAAATCCCTTCTTTCCTTGAGAGTAGTCATTAAGAAGGGAGCTGCTTCCAGTCATATGCATGGATCCTCCACTGTCTACATACCAGATGCTTCTATGGCATGTTGAAGAACCCTGCAAACACAACCATGTGTTAGTTAGACTTGGAGACCCAAACCTGCTTGGCTTTGGGTCTGTTCTCAGCTACAGGTGTAGCACTAACAGGTGTGTTAAGAGTGACAGCTTGAGGTGAAGAAGATGGTACAGAAGAGGAACCCTTTGGCTTGGACTTCCTTTTCTGTGGTTTCAACATAGGAGCATCTAAGTGGTTGACTCTTCCCACTAGTTGCTGAACCATCATCACCAACTGTGTCTGATTTTGTGATAAAGCCTTCAGCTCTTCAGACACATTGGAGTTTGCTGATGATGAGTTTCTATGTTGTACCATCTTTTTCTGAGCAACCTCAGCTGTTGCCTGAGTAATCCCTACCTTCTTGGATTTAACTTTGGGCCTAGGGATTTCAGGCTTGGATGTTGCCAGTACAAACTTGGTTTCAAACTCATTCTTCATTTTATTGATGCTCTCAGTAATTTTCTCCTTCTGTTTGAGTTTGGAACCCCTTTTGTACCAGCATTCATCAGTAAGATGATTAAACAAGCCACATATCTCACATGGCTTTTTCTTCATCTTATGCTGATCATCAGCTGAAGAGGATTTAACTACTGAAGACTTGTTCTTCAGCTGTTTGTCATCAGTACTAGCAGTTTTCTTCCTAGTGCCTGCTTTCCTGGTATCCTCTTTAGCTGTCTTCAAACCTTTCCTACTGTTAGTTTTCTTCTCTTTAGTGCTAACAGTATTTGAGGTTTGAACTTCAGATGTTGTCACTTGCTCTCCAGTACCTTCAGTACTTCTAGTGACAACTCCTGAGTTGATCAGCCTTTTGGTCATGTGATAGTCTATCTCTGATGATGCTGATTCAGAGGATAGTAAGTCACATGATGAGAAGGATTGGTTATTGCTCTCCCCATCAGATTCAACTTCTGCTCTTGAAATGAAGTCTGTGGGAGGAGCAGTGTGATTATAACCAATGCCAAACTTCACATTGGAAGCAGTTTGCTTGCTAAGAAGCATTTCAAAACCCTTGCATGATTGCACCCATCGATCACACTCAACTTGGGTGGTTGCAAGAGTTTCCTTGAGATCTTTGTACTTCTCAAGAAGTACATCTTCCCTAGCTTTAGCATCTTTGATTTGGCAGTTAAGCTTGTAAATCTCATCATTTTTATCTTTTAGAACAACCTCAAAATCAGCTTTTCTTTTGGAAATAGTGTGCTCAAGCTCAAGATTTTTATCTATTAAAGCTACATTTGCTTCTCTAATAGAGGCAAATGCTGCTATGCATGAATCTGAACAAAGCTTGGCTTTTGCCTCAGTGGATACCTGAGATGAGGCATTGGATGATGACCCTTCAGCAGAATCAAGGGCCATCAGAGCAAGATTTCCAAAAGGTTGATCACCACCATGTTGACCAGCACCTTGGAGTAGTGGTTCCTGACCAGATAGCTCTTCTGGTAGACTACTCCAGTCAACAGCAGTTGGGTGAAAAAGCTTTGTTGTTGAGGTTGTGTGTGGTGATGAGATTGGGAAGAATGAGGCTCTGGAAGAGCATGAGGTGGTTGAGCCGGGGGTGCTTGAGTTTGACCAGGCTGAGGCATGTAGTAACAGGGGTAAGGATAAGGCATATGACCCTGTGGCACAAAATAAGCAGGTGGTGCTTGTGCCTGAGATGGATGGGAAGAACTATAGGAAGGTTGCCCTTTGTGCTGTGAGCTATTGCTAGGAAAAGTCACAAAGGGTGCAGATGAGTTAGATCCAAATGATCTACACTCTCTTGCAAAGTGTCCAAGCCTTTAGCACTTGTGACACCTCAACTTGCTCTTGTCAAAACCAACTTTGGTTTTGCCAGAGAGTCCTGGGAATTTCCTACCAGTCCTTTTGTAGAACTTCTGAGATCGGATATTTATCATTGCTATTTGGTTCAAAATATCCATCTCTTCCAGATCATCATCTGGAATGCCCTTCAAATCCTCCATCAGAAAACACAAGTTGTCACCACCTCCTCCTGAACTACTGACACCAACAAAAGCTTGTTCTGAGTTTGTAGAGAAATCAATATGCTCATCATAAGAACTTTCTGATGAAGCATATTCTGACTCATGACTTATCAAGACAGCATTACCTTGGACAAAGTCATCAGCAAGTTTGCCAGAAGATGACAACTTCCTCTTTTGCTCTACCTCTCTCTCAAAAGTGAGTAGTTTCCCATGAAGTTGGGTGAGAGATAGAGTGTCAAGGTCAGCACTAGAGCGTAGGACAATGGTATATGTGTCCCATCTCTCAGGCAATGACCTGAGGAACCTGTTGTTCATCTGGCTTTTGGAGTACTCTTGTTTAACCATCTTCAGCTCAGAGATTAAACAAGAGAACCGCTCAAACTGCTGGGTCAGAGTCTCACCCTTTCTATATGAGAAAGTCTCATATTGTTGGGCAAGGATTTCCCTATTGTTTGCTAAGACCGAATCAGTTCCTCCAAATTGTTCCTTTAGAGCAACCCATAGGTCATGAGCAGACTCATGATGCAAGAGCCCTGAATATATCTCGTTTGGAATGGCCATGGCTAAAATTCCATGGGCTCTGGCATCAATTTCGAACAGCTTTAGATCTTCGTCCGAATATTGTTCAGGTTTCTTGGCAACCTGTTCATTAGACTCCGGGACGCTCACCATAGGCTTGTATGGCCCATGCACCACTGACTTCCAACAACCAGCACTGTTGACAGCCAAGTGGTGCAGCATACGTCTCTGCCATATGTTATACTCGATCCTAACCAGCATCGGAGGCTTGGTTGCGGAACCAGTATTGTGAGGATCATTAGTTGGTGTAGTCATCTCAGGTTTTGGTCAAAAACAAGTTTAAACACGACAAACGTAACTCAAAACCACCAAAAGATCTCAAGATTTTGGCCGTAAACAGCAGAAATTCACTCTCTATGGCTGATTCTTGCAAATTGCTAATTCGATCAAACTGAGAGATCAAAAGAGCAGTTTCAAATGATCAATGTTGAAATCGATCAATGATTAACCTGCTCTGATACCATTTGACAGGATCTTAGCCTCTCGTGTTGATCAATTAGATTATGTTTGCAGCGGATTTAGCACATTAATTAGCAATTAAAGCAAGAACATAAAAGATATTGCAATTAAAGCATAAACATAGAGAGAGAAGAGTTCTGCGAAGCAATAAATGTTCTATTGGTCGCACGTTTCGGCAATTAAAACAGTATGGTTACCCATCCTTTTATAGGCGGCAAAAGGATGGGCATGATGTCCTTTTTCTGACATCACTGAATATTCAAATTACAACTGACAAAACATAAAACTACTGAAGATGTCAACAACTGACATCTTCTTACAAAAGTTCCTAAGTGCTGACAAAAGTAAACTACTGAAATCCTACAACGACTGAAGAACAAACTCTTCAGTCGTTTATAACTACTGATACTATAACAACTGAAGAACATGCTCTTCAGTTGTTGTACAACTACTGAAAGTAAATAAACTACTGAAAGTAAATAAACTACTGAAAAGGAAAAACCACCACAACAACTGAAGAAGACTTCTTCAGTTGTTGTGACAAACTCTGAGTCTTCAGTACTTAGTCTTCAGACTTGGCTTCAGATGATATAACAACTGATGACTTCAGTAGATATCATCAGTTGTTGTCTTCAGTCTTTGTCTTCAGACTTTGTGCTTCAGTAGAAGGTCTTCAGTTCTTTAGTTCTTCAGCTTTTGATTCTTCAGTACTTGTCTTCAGTACTTGAAGTCTTCAGTACTTGTAAGATCAGTACTTCAGAGTTCAGTACTTGTCTTCAGTACTTTGGAGTCTTCAGCTGATATTCTTCAGTTCTTTGATCTTCATACTTTGTTCTTCAGACTTTGTCATAACAGCAGAAGGCTGGAGCTAAGATGCTCTCGAGTTTGACATTCAAGCAAGAGAACACAATAGCTGATGAGAGTCTTCAGATGTTCTCAAGTCTGACATTCAAGCAAGAGAACATTGAAACTGATGGGAGTCTTCAGCAGTTGTAGCAGTGGCATGTGGGACTTAGAGGTTTTCCTGATCTTGGCTCATTGGTTCTTTTGGTCCAACACATCCTCATCCAATCCGGCTCTTCTTCCGTCCTCGAGGGCTCAGTAAAAGTTTGGTTTCGGTGTTTAGTCCTCCTCTCAGTTTCTCCCTCATTATCTTTCTTCTTAGCCCTCTTTTCTTTCTCAGCTCTAGCCTCAGATACCATCTCATGAACTTTATCCTCAAACACATAATCCATCTCATTTGCACATGTCTTTCTTTTCTTGACAACTTCAGACTGTTTGAGCCTCGTTTCTTCTATTCTTTTATCCTCAGACTCAAATACCCTCCTGATATAAACCTAACATTTCGGAGGATACATATTTTCCCACAGATGAGTAATCTTACCGCTAATGCCTAATAGCACAGCAGTCTGCAAAAATACGGGTGTTCATCTGTACTAATCTTTTGATCTCTCCATGTCTGGGAATATTGGGAATAAGATCATCTACAATTATCTGAAGGAATCGAGTGTACAGCAGCCACTTGTCCTTCTTCAGCGCCATCACATTCTCCACCATGCAATCAAATATCAGTATTGTAATATTGGCCTTCTGCCCTCTGCAGCAAATCACCATGGCTTTTGCCCAGTCCAAGGTTAGCCCATCTGATCCACCTTTACGGTGATCTAAGCACATGATAAACACGTGGGCTATGTATCTCTATTCCTTGGAGAGAAAGGACTTTTCGATTTCCTTTCTCGTGCCAAATGGAGGTCCCTCATATTCCATAGATCTGAAGGCATCAAACACCTCCTGATCTGACAATATCACCTCCTCCCCTGTGTCCTCATCGAGCCTTAGCACCCTCGATATGTCCTCAGTAGTAATGATCAGGTCATTCTCCAGCACCCTAGCCATAATACTCTGTGAATTGGCTCTCATGTCATACTCAACTGTCAGCCAGAAATCTCTGATGTGTAAGTCATATATAGTAGGAAGATGTGAGGTCGCGTAGGCGATTGGAGATCTCTGTAACCATCGTATGCAGTCTTTAAAACCAACAGCTTTTGAATGAGTGTCATCCAAGATGGCAGTAATGTTGTTCCTCTCATCAAACTTTAGATTCACTATTTAATCTGAAAACTAGATGAAACGTATTAGAATGGTATATTAAACAATAATATTACTGAAAAATAAGAAAAAGATTAAATTTAAACAAAAAAACTAATTAATTTCGCTGGCCGAAATTATAGTTTTGCAGAATGAATTATAGGTTCGGCAAGAGAAAAAGTAATTTTGACATGCCGAAATTAAAGTTTCGCCGGCAGTTTCTTATTAGTTTCGGCAAGACAGTGTAGTAGATTCAGCATGCCGAAATTATAGTTTCGGTGCAGCGAAACTGAAGTTTGATATGCGAAACTGTTAAGTTTGCTCGGACAGCATGTGTACACAGTTTCGCTGAGAGACCATGAACTTTCGTTCAGTTTCGCTGGACTTTCGGTACTTTCGCAGTAAGAACTGCGAAAAACCCAAAGAGTCTCAATCAAATAAACCCACAATGTTGCCATAAAACCTAGAAAAGACTAAGGTCCTGAGTTCGAATCTCACTTGCGAAGGTGAATCAGTGGACAATCGATACTCAAAATCGCAGAAACTTAGATTCGTATAAAAAGTGTACGGTAGGGTTCTTTACAACCTAAAACTGTGATTGTGAGAAAATGGGAAGATAATTTCGCAAGTTGAGTTATATAGGACTTAGTTTCGCAGGCAGCGAAACTATAGTTTCGCCCGTGAAAGCTCTGGTCGAAACTGACCTTGCAACATGCGAAAGAGCCAGCAAAACTATAATTTCACCCTGCAAAACTACCAGCGAAAGTATAATTTCGCTGGATACTTAAAAAATTGAAAATTTTATTTTCTTTTTAAAATAAAATAAAGAACGATTATTTAGAAAATAATTAAAACAAATTAAGCAAAAATAAAAGAAATCAAAAGAAATTTTCCCTACAAGACCTCACCACACTTCACGTGTTTTTAAACAAAATCAAACGGTAGAAAAAGAATATGAATGAGAAGCTGAAAGGATCTTCTGGAGAATCAAAGTTTGGCGGGATTGTTGATATACTTGTCCCTTTAAGTCCATGCCTTCTTCGTTTCGACAAGTGCACTGCAGCTACTGTTATCATGTTTGGGTTGTTTTAAAGAAAACATTGAATGACCCAGTACCCACAGACATTTGGCAAAGAAACTTATCCTGTCCTCATGATATATTGAACAAATGACATGCTCGGCCTGATTATTCCTCTCAGAAGCAACGAAGGTCCTTTTTAATAAGAAGGGAAGCCTTATAAACATCAAATGATGAGAGCTTAAGGTCTATACTTACGTATAACAGAGGAGTTGATCAATTGAGTCTTACAGATGAGAGCTTCAGGTCTATACTTACATATAACAGAGAAGATCATCATTTTGTGCTGATGAGAGCTCCAGGTCAGTACTATCATACAATAGGGGAGATCATCACTCCAGGTTAATGTTCAAACATAGCAGAGGAGATAAGCAAAAATAATGTAACAAGGAGCTTCTTAGATGTGAAGATGACTAAGCATGTAGCTTTTTAAGATAGGGTGGAAGATCTAGATGCAAAGATACTTTAGATAAGAATGACTCAAAACAGAGATATGACGTTGTTCTCAATCGTTTTTGAATAAGGACTTGAATCTTTGTGAAGGCCAAAAATGCCTAGGGAATAATCCAAGTCATCAAGTTTCTTGTTCTTATTAATTAAGTTGCAAGATGACTGTCTACTTCACTTTCTGGCTGAACCTATCAAGCCTATCCCACACAATACTATTAACCTCCTTTAAAACGTCCAGTATTCTCGTTTTATTCTGCAAAAGAAAACAAGAAGAGAATTTAAATATATATTCTCCCCCGAAATTTCTATGAATTAAGCAAGATGTAGAAATTTCTTATTTAAAATATATCTGTATCTATTTAAATATATAGTGTATATATATATATATATTATGTGAATGATGAGGAAGGACTATGAAGGTAGCAGAACGAAAAGGAAAGAAAGAAAATAAAGAAAGAAATAAAATAAAATAAAGAAAGAAATGGGTTTAAAATGATATTAGACCTAACATAGAGATCAATTCATAAAAACAAGGTTTATCAAACGTTTTAGTGAAAAGATCTGCTTTTTCATTTTGTGTCAATTGGAATAATATCAATAAAACCCTTTTCCTGAGCATCATGGATTGCATGAATCCATGTCTCCATGTGCTTGGTTTGAGAATGATGAATAGGGTTCTTGGCGATGCTGATGGCTGCTTCGTGGTCACATGTAAGGCCCCGTTCCCGAATGCCTCACAGTTGGTCATTCATTGCATCATAGATACATATTAATATACATTTCATAAGATAAACATTGGAATTACGTTAGCAAAAGCCATTGTCTATTATTAATAAATACTGTTGTTAAGCAACACAATGGGGTTTAGGTTACAGAAGATTGTTTAATTGCATTACAAAACAACAATATCTTAACATAAGAATAGATGTCAGTCTTTTCCCGCCGAGTAGATTCACCCTCGTGCCATCCTCAGCAACAATTACCTGCCAACTGAAAATGTATAAAAGTCAGTGTTGCTGAGTGAGTTATAGTTTTAAAAGTATTAAAATACATTATGTAATGTGTATATATATGAAGGTACTCTTTTTATAAAACTACTTCTCTTACTCTTGTACATGAGCATGCATTAACTATACTGTCTATGTGGACCAATGAGCAATACCCTAAACTATATGCGTGGGGAAACTGGTGCAGGGCCTCTGGTCTCTCAATAGGCTATGATCACTGTACAGAAGGCTGACACAGTCACCTAGGGTATGCTGCAAAGTACCGCCAATCTCAATTGATTGGCCCTGTGTGCATCCTTTGGGGTAGCTAACCCGCATCACAGTTGAGCTAACGACAACATGGTCGTGCACCTCCTATATGCTTGCAAGACTTTTAGCATTTTAGTTATGTTCCACTTTTCTTTATCATTAATCTTTCTCTTTATTAAGGATAATATTTGCATTTATGATCATAAACACACCACATAAGTCACAAAATAATAATTACTATGACCATAGGAACAACTATAACAATGCAACATAATAGCAATTAAAAACCCTAAAGTCAAACTTGGGTCAAGCTCTAATGATTCTGTTTTACTAAAAATTTCAGAAAATATTCTAAGTGTTCTAGGCGCATGAGCACTATGCAGGCGCATGAGGCCTGTTTAGGCGCATGGGCACTATTTGGGCGTTTCAACTCTTAGGCGCTAGACCATCTCAGATGCATGGGAACTATTTAGGTGTCTGGGTTGTACTTAGGCGTCTGGGACTAAGTCTTAGACGCATGGGCTACTGTTCAGGCGCATGGTTTGCACTTAGAAATTCTAAGGCATTTCCTAGGCGGTTGGGGCACTGTTTGGGCGCTTGGGCCCTGTTTAAGCGTATGGGCTTACTTAGAATCTTTCTAAGGCAAATTTTAGGCGGTTGGGGTACTGTTTAGGCAGTTTGGCAACCTGTTGAGTATGTTTCTATGTTGTTTCCAGTCCAAAACATCATATTAGCCTACTCCAAGTTAAATCCTACTATTCTAAGAATGAACTAACACATAACAATCATAAAATATCAACATACATGCATGGTTACATACGGGTGTTCAAATAACTTTTATAAAAATGGTTTTACATACTTTTTAGCCCCAAAGAATGTTTAAAACATATGAATCACGGGGTCTAGAACTCACCTTGTGTTAACAACACACAAAACTCCTCTAAACCTGCTTGTATGAAAACTCAAACACCTAAAATAAACAAAACAACCACTAACACACTTAATACACTTAGTAATCGGTTTCCATGAATGAAATCACAAAGAAACCGAACCAATTATCACTAAAATACTTGCCTATGAAGATTCAACCTTTGTTTTTCTTGAACAACCGAGAGAAAGTTCTTCAGCTTTCTCTTTTCTTCTTTTGATCGAAAGAAAAGCAGATGGGATGTGCAATATGGGATACCATATCCCCATATATATTAAAATAATGGGTTGCTGTACTATTTTACACTTTACCCCCATATACTTTAGCTTGTTTTTATTTCCTTCCAAATACTTTTATTTCCTTCCAAATACTTTTATTTCCTTTTATCTCAACAAAATTTCAGGCATTACATCATAGAACAACGGTGTATGTGTTAGGACCATTTTCGTACGGAGTACTAACTGATTTCGTGTGAAACCAGATCAAATAGCGCAGAATTTTATTTGATTGGCAATCCAATCAGTGAGAACGACAACCTGATCGATCTAACAATTAAACAAACGTTAAGAACGAGTTGGAATCGATTAGGAACGAACTAGGAAGTTCGATGGACGAACTGGGATGCTCTAGATGGCCAGGGTATGATAGTATTTGAAGTGTTCCGTTTTTCCATGAATTATGTGGTATTTATATGTTTTCAGTATTCAGTCGTACGATTGAGCGATTAGCATGGTTCAATCATGCGACTGAGTCATGAGTTTGATTCATACGCATGACTGAAGGTTCAGTCGGTACGACTGAGTCATTCTTATATCTCAGTCATACCACTGATCCAGTCACCTGGCTCAGTCGTGTGACTAGTCCATAAGTATGGTCCATTCGTGCGTCTGGTCCATAAGTATGGTCCATTAGCATGAATAACCACCCAAATAAGTTGAACATATTTCTGAATCATTATTGACTTAGAACTATATACAACAACCTCAAACCTATATATAATGTTCATACATATGAGTAATACTAAATACACTAAGAATATGATATAATCAAAGACAAATAAACATCAAAACACATATCATATTTCATTAAGCACTTGTATTACATATGTGTAAGAAATGAAAGACATTTACATTGAAGTACATAAACTAGGACCATAGTGTATCAACAAACTCCCCCTTGGACCTAGTTTACTCTATTGTCTAACATTCTTCACATGTTCTTGAAATTTCTTATACTTCTCCTCTTTAGTGACTCCAGCATGTATCTCAAAAGCAAAACAGAGTCGTATGACATATTGGGACTGGAGAGCTTGTATAATATCTTGCGTTTCATAGAACAGTGGCCATTTGTATAAGGTATATACATCTTCTTCTAACAAGTTAGTAAGCCATATTGGGTCGAATACCCTAATAGTCTCTATCTTTCCTTCTCTGTTCAAAACTATGACCGCTTCCCTTGTCCTCCAATCATAATACCACCATTTGAAGTGTGGAGTGAAGGCCTGTTGCATCTCCCGTAAAGGGATCTTAGACATCATGCGCGGGGGACTCCACTTCAACACAACCTTTGGCCTTCTAGAGATCGGGTCAACTCCTGTCTTATGAATAAACCTCTTAGATTGCTGAGGTCTGAAGTTTACCCATCTGGTGTGGTATTCTTTCTTCAATGCCATCTCAAACCATCCCGACATCTTCCTCGGGTTGGTATATAACAGATCTAGGTAGGCTAATCTGTTTAACTCAAAACCAGTAAGAGTCTTCAGATCATATGGATATCTGAAGTACTCAATCCCTTTCTCTCTTTTCACTATATACACTTCTAGATCCTTAAAGTAAGCCCAACTGATAATTTTGCCTGACACCTTCTGATGTCTCTTAACCTTGTATAATTTGGTGTAGGCATTTAGCTTTGGAGGTTCACGTTGAGCTTTCATCTCTATCAAACATGCAACCCATTCAGCTTTCTTTAGATCTACGTCAGCATCTGCAGCTTGAGCTTTACCTTCAGTCTCTTGTTTCTCAATCGCTTTCTCAGCTAGTTTATCAAATGTATCACTGCCAAATATTTCACCCAAATCAGGGATAACATCGCCATCAGGGTCAATGTAATGAGGGTAATGATCTGACGTGACATCCTCTATCTCTATTTCATCCACTCCTTGTAACTCCTCGTCACTAACAATATTGACTTCTGGAGCATCTTTTACAAGCTCATCAGGATTTAGTCGAAACATATCATCGAGTTGCTTGTCTGTCAGGTCGTGGATAATCTCTCCTTCTTCTGGAGTGTAACTCACAGACCGTCTCACAATCCCTTGAAAATCAAGAAACATAGTAAGTTGAGTCTTGATTTGCTGAAGGGGAGCGACATCATACTAATCGGTCTGTTGAGTTTCATCTGTTCGATTAAACAATCAACAATGCACACATTAATCATTAATCAAGGCATCAAACATAAATTATCATTACATTAATGTAATACACAATTCAAGTATAAAAGTTTCAAATACATAAACTGTTTTAATCATTACTTTGTCCTACTCTTGAGGCTCGTCAGCTTGAGGAGCTGAGGACGAGGTTCCTTGATCTTGATTCCTTTTAGTGCGCCTCTCCCTTGTTGATGGATTTGAGGCTGATGCGTGAGCGTTACCTTCAGGCTCATCCTCCTCATCATCATCCTTCTTTTTCTCCTTTCCACTCTCTCCGGCTTCCTCCTCATCACTGTCTTCTTCTGCTTTATCATCACTTGAATCATCATCATCATCATCACCATCATCATCTCCATCTCCCTTAATCTTCAAAGGCTTTGTTCCCTTCAGCCTTAACATGAGTTTCTTGTTCTTCCTTTCCAGCTCCTCGATCCTCTTGACGGATGTCAGCACTAGCTCATTTTGAGCTTGCAAGGCATTGTGAGCTTGAACTAAAGCTCTCTCATGAGCTTCATTCTTCTCAGCGAGCTGGGCAATTTGCTTGCCCCGTGCTACATTGACCACTATCAGCTGGTTCATCTAGTTGGCTCCAAGATATCAGTTGCCAACAATTTAAGCACGGGTCTGTTTAGGCTCGCCAACTATTCTTCTAACCCAACCATGGGTAGAGTAGCACCATGTGGAGGTGGGAACTGGGTGGATGTGCCGGCATGGGGAATGGTAGGTGTAGTAGTGGATGTGGTGTAGATAGGAGTAGGAATGGGAATGGATTGTGGAGGGACGGTTTTGGGTATGGTGGGTGAGGTAGATGTGGGTATATGAGTGGTGGTGGGAATGTCGGTGGTAGTGGTGGTGGTAGTGTCAGTGACAGTGGTGGTGGCAGTGGTGTGGTGGTGGAGGAACTCATCAAGATGATCCTCTGGCTTTTCCCCTTCTTGCCATAGGGTTGGGCCATCCTTTTCTTCCTAGACCCCTTTGCAGCTGGGCCCCCCTGGACTGATGGGCTGGTCTGGTATGTATGTTGGATCTGTGACATTAGTGTCAACACCCTCAGAACCAGTTTGGCGTCCACTAACCGCCTCTTTCCCTTTCTCGGTAGCCACAACCCTACTACTAACTCTCTTGATGAGAGGCTCCTCATCTGAATCGTCATCTTCATGTATCAGGAAGTCCCAGTGGATGGAAACTTGCTTGGATCCACCAGGAGCTGAAGAACCACTCTTCTGAGGTGGTGGAGGAATAGTAGACGTGTCAGTGGCTCTTGATTGACTAGAGCCCTCATCTCCACCACCTTGACCATGATCCTGGTCATCATCATCATCTTCATCGTCATCTGGAATCATGATAGGCTCAGCATCGGAGTCACTATCATCATGGCACCACTTCTTTCTGGCTGGCGCTATATAGTTGATGTTGGCCAGATGACCGAATAACCTCCTAACCAGGGGATTTACCTGCTTACCCCGGTACACCTTAATCCTACCTAACGTGGTGTCATTCATAACCTCCAATGACACCTCATCATCCTTCAGCTTGGGCAGGTGAGGTAGCTTCTCGTCGATAATCAGCTGTAGAAACTGGGGATACATATAGAATCCCTCCTTCTCTTTAGCCTCGATGTTCACCCTCATGTAGTTGAAGAACATCCTATAGAAACAGAACGGGTAGTTGAGCACCAACACAATAAATGCATTCTGAATTTGGTTGCTCATCTCATCAAAGCCACCGCGTCGGGAGGGTATGCACTTTAGGATCACATGTGCCAAATACTTGAACGGCGGACACATGTTGCTCTTGTTGAGCACGCCAGCATTGATGTCGCCGGCGTACTTGATCCGTAGAAAGAACCCCCTCACAGTCATTGGATGCAGCTTGGTGGGATAGTCTGAGTCGTCTCCTAGATCCAAGACTCTCCAAATCATCCTCCCCTATGTCGATATCCTCTACAAAGATAGAGATACGAAAACGAAAAGGCTTAATAAATCAATCTACAACAACATTCTTCCAGAGTGCCTGTTGTATTGAGCGATAAAGGTGTGCAGGGGCGCGGTGTATCCTCGATCAGCGTAGAAACTCAATGATCCCGACAAAATATGATGCATTTTAAGACGTGGTGTTGAGATAAGCACAGATGTTGTTCTTAGAGCTCATCGTCCATCTATCAGCCATTTTACTGCAATACACGCAACAAACATGTTTGATCCGTTCATAAGAAAGAATATTTGAGCTTGAATAGATCTTATCAAACTGGTTCAATCTTACGATTGAACCATACGACTGAACTCAGTCGTTCGATTGAACCTCTAACTGAGCTTAGTCGTGTGCCATGACATGAGGTTGAGTCAGTCATGCGACTGAGTCACCGACTGATTCAATTGTGCGATTGAATCATGCGTCTGGCTCAATCGTGCGACTGAAGTTCATCAGTATGTCCTGTCGCATACGCACTGTGCGAGTCCGAGATTTTGAATCTTTGTCAAAACATTCATATTCACATCAATATTAGATTCATTAGACGCACCAAGACATGTTGTAACACCAGTTATCTTTTAAGTTTACTTTTAAGTCCATTTAAATGTCCAATTTTTTAGTTATTTGGTTCGGTTTACTTCTTAACTCATTCGGACACTTTGGATTGATTTTACGTTAGCATGCATCATGATTTCATTTACACAGTACCTGTAGATGAATGTAAATCGGCCAGTAATAAGAAATCAATGGCAATCACACGGAAAAATTTAAAAAGGGTGTCTTTGGGTATTCGGGAGTTTAGGAGAATTTGAAATCAAGTGTAGGGCTACGACCGACTGAGCCCCCTTTTTATACTAATTTGAGTTTCAGTCGTGCGACTGGACCCATTCGGACGGTTCATACGTACAATTGAGGTTCAATCGTACGACTGACTCATACTCCCTTTTTCAATCGTGCGATTGGTTCATTCTGATGCTTCCAATCGTACGACTCGGCCATCCTCATTGTTCATTCGTGCGATTGAGCCATACTTGTGGTCCAATCGTATGACTGGGCCATACTTATGGTCTATTCGTGTGATTGGCTAATACTTATGATTCAATCATGCGACTGGCCCATTCTTATGATCCAATAGTGCGATTGGGTCATTCTGGTGAATTTGACTTAGTTTGTTCCATTAATTCACATACTCATCGTTGATATATGACATTTTGACCACTGATCATCTCAGACATGATCCTTTTAGCTGAAAACTTTTTGATCACCTCAGATGTGATCATTTTAAATAAAAACCCCGTGATCACCTCAGACGTGATCTTTTTACATGAAAACCTTCTGATCACCTCAGACGTGATCTTTTTACATTTCAGATACATGCTTTTATCAGATAATGTTTGGTTCAATTTGCGACATTCACAGATTTCATCTTGTTACATAGTCCGACATCGACTCAATACAAATATAACTAAAAACAAGAAAAACTTTAAACAAACTAAACTAAGACATATTTTTGTATTTTTCATTCGAGGTGGGTTGAAAACATTTTAGCATTACTTAAACGATTTCTCCCCCTGAGTAGAATAGCTTCAAACATTTTCATCATATCTAGAACGATTCATATGGAATCATATAGGCATAAGCATAATCATTTGGGACCTTTTATATTTATTTAGATAAAAGAGAACATTATATTTACCCATCATAGAATCTTATTCATCTAAGGGTCAAAAGCACTAACAGGAAATCATGCTAGAGCTGTTATATAGCACACATTGATTTTGACCATCGGGGAATGCAGCCACGATGATTGTCAGTATATTTGTCCACCTAAATCGATACACAGATTTTTGACACACATTAGTGATTATTTAGGTTTATTATTTCAACAAGCATTTGTGGATCCCACACTTATATGGTAATTAACTTTCCTCAGGAGATTTTTGAGCGGTCTACGGGTTTTTGACAAGAAGAAACTATTCAAAGAGCTTTCAAAGAGATGCCAAGCCTCAGGTAAGTGCTATCACACAGCAGAGAGGCGCAAACAACAATGAATTCTAGAATATTTAGGTTATGCTTATCCTCAGGCCAGTGCCATCGCACAACATTGGTCATTAGCTTGATTGCGTTTCATATTTTTCATGCGCTTTGCTCATTTTTATGGTCGTCCGCACACATTTGTAGCGTTCATTTTGCTCCTCACCCCTTATTGGAACTATGTTGATTGTGTTAACCAGGGATGAGATGGAAACCCACAGCCTGTTGAATGATTTAGTTTTAATTTATTCACCAATGAAGTCTATTGTATTGAATCTACCGACACATCATATAATGGACTAGCAACCCCTAGGTCAACTTTATCTATGTAACCACAGTAACAGATTAGCTTACTATAATTTTTTCTTTATTTGGCTTAGACTTCTCAGACTTATAATTTTCTGTTATCTTTAATATAACATTGTGAAACCTTTAAATCTTTTTGATGTCCTAAACAATTCAATCCCTATGTACAATCACTTTCTATAATATTGAATCAATTTCACAGATTTGATGTCTTTGCTTTTCAGCTTATCTGCCCGCCCTCCATTTTTTAAGTAATTAAATATTAACTACTGAAACTAAAACTATTTTCCTCTAAAATTCTAAAACCGAAAATCTTTTTGTGTTTTTGAAATTTTAAAGACAGGAAAAATAAAATAAAGAAAAATAAAAGTAAAAAAATAAAACATAGAGACGGACTATGAACCTGAGTCGTCTGAATCACGTCATCTTTCTTTTTAACGCTATTAACCTCTAATAGATAATTAAATCGAGGTTTATCAAAAGTTTTTGTCTAGAGGTCGGCGCGTTGGAAATCTGTGTTTATTTTAACAACATCGATTAATTGTTTTTCAAAACAGTCACGTATAAAGTTATATTTAATGCCGATGTGTTTAGTTTTAGGGTGTTGGACCGGATTTTTAGTGACAACAATAGCAGAAGAATTATCAACAAATATAAGGGTATTAGAAAATTTCAAACCGTAGTCTCACATTTGCTGTTGAATCCAGATGATTTATGAATAGCAGCTTGCAGCAGTAACGTTTTCAGCTTCGTATGTTGACAGAGCAACAGACATCTGCTTCTTACAATGCCATGTGACTAATCGTCTTCCAAAGAACTGAAATCCCGTAGATGTTAACTTGTAATTCATGTTGCAACCCCCATAAGCTGAGTCGCTATACGATGTTAGCTCAAAGTCATCATCATGAGGATACCACAACCCAAGTGTTGGAGTACCCTTCAGATAACGAAAGATCCTTATTACCCTAATCAGATGATTTACTTTTGGTTTTGCTTGATATCTAGAACAGACACACATGGCGTACATAATATCAGGATGAGAAGCTGTGAGATACATCAGAGATCCGATCATTCCTCGATACATAGTGGCATCTACCATATCACCATTTTCGTCGGGTGCCACATCATGGTTCGTGGTAAGTGGAGTACGAGCAACCGTTGCATTCTCCATGTCGAACCGACTAAGGATATCTCCAACATATTTGGTCTGATGCAGGAAGACTCCATTCAGTGTCTGATCTACCAATAAACCAAGAAAGAACTTCATCTCTCCCATGGCACTCATTTCAAACTCAGCTTTCGTCACCGATTCGAATTCTTTACATAATGCTTCGTTTTTGGAACCGAATATTATGTCATCCACGTAGATCTGCACTATGAGTAAATCACCATCTTTTTCCTTTATGAATAACATGTAGTCAATTATACCTCTACGAAAGCCATGTTTCAGCAGATGAGTAGAGAGTTTCTCATACCAGGCCTAAGGGGCTTGATGGAGCCCGTATAAAGCCTTGTCTAGTTTATTGACTCTATCCCAATGATAAGGATCCTCGAATCCTTTGGGTTGACTGACGTAAACTGTTTCACGGATTTCACCATGAAGAAATGCACTTTTCACATCTAATTGATATACTTTGATCTTCATAAAGGATGCATAGGCTAGGAAGATTCTAATTGCTTCCATCCTAGCCATTGGTGCAAACATTTCATTGTAGTAAACTCCTTCGACTTGCTTGAACCCTTGAACAACTATCCTAGCCTTGTTTTTGATTATGACCCCTTGGTTATCCTTCTTACACCGAAGAACCCACTTAGTGCCAATCACCTTTGCACTTTTTGGTCTGTCCGCAAGTGTTCAGTCGCCTAACTTCTTAAACTGTAGGAGCTCTTCTTGCATGGCACATACCCATGCCTCATCCTTTAAGGCATCGATTTCATACTTGGGCTCAACTTGAGACATAAAACATCGATATGCGCCATCGTGTATGTACCCCTTTTCCATGACCGCAGCATAGTCAGCTGAGTATAGCTGATTTCTTGTCTGAATTCCCGAGAGAAGATCCACGATGATGTTATCCAGGGGATGATTCACATTAATCCTAGTTCCCGGAGTTGTGGGAACTGCTACTTTATCATCCAGGTTTTGAATCACAGGTTCAGTTTCTATGGCTGTTGAATGACTAGGTTCAAAAGTTCCAGTCACTTCATGCTCAGCTGCAGGTGTACTTTCAGCAGTGATGACCTGTTCCTCATGGTCCACATTCTCATTTTCAACTTCTTTATCATCATAGGAGGGATCGGTTATCTCTAGATCTTCCCCTGAAGGGCTAGAAGAAGCTTCTAATAGAGTCGAGGATGTCGAGTCTCGAGTAGGAGTATTCAGTAAATCGTACATCATTTGAGCTGCTAGCTCGTCATCAGAATGGGAAGAAGGTAGATTAAAGGATTTAAAAAATCCATCATAGTCGAAGAAGAAGGAAGGTACTATTCCAGCAAGGGGGTGGTGTATCTTTGGACATCAACATTGCACCACACTTCTACCTGACAAGTTGAGTTATTATAAACCCTTTTGTCTGGTATACTGTAGCCAAGGAAGATACCTTCTTCTGCCTTCTCACAAAACTTCCCAGTCTGACTTTTCTTTTACAGCAGGCAGGGGGCTCCAAATGGTTCTAGATACTCCAAATTGGGTTTACGCCGTTGGAGCAACTCATAGCAAGTTTTACCATGACGTTTAACCACTAAGACCCGATTGAGTGTGTAGCATGCATTAGCCACTGCTTTGTTCTAGAATTGAATCGACAGCTTTGAATCTGCCAGCATTGTCCTCGTAGTTTCAATCAACCTTCGATTCTTGCATTCAGCAACTCCATTCATCTATGGAGTGTAAGCAGAAGAGAATTGATGAACAATCCCTTTCTCTCGACAGAATGCCTCCATCCACTGATTCTTGAATTCTGTCCCATTGTCTGAATGTATTTCCCTCACTTTCAGCTTGTAGAGTGACTCCAATATGGTAACTAGATGATTGAATGATTCAAATGTCTCTGACTTTGCTTTCAGAAACAACACCCAAGAGAATCTTGAGTAATCATTCATCACCACAAAGCAGTACCAATCCCCAGGAATGCTCTTTGGCTGACAGGGCCAAACAGATCCATATGTAGAAGCTCAAGAGGAATTTTGATAGAATGAACTTTCTTCAATTTGTGAGACTTCTTTGTCTGTTTCCCTTTCTTGCATGCTACGCAGAAATCTGGGAGCTGGAAGTTCTTAACAGTAACTTCGTCCTCCAGATCATTCTGAACCAAATGATTAATCTTCTAGGATTGATGTGTCCCATTCTCCTATGCCGAGAAACTGAATCCCTCTCAGTTGCTTTTGACAAGAAACACTGAGCAGTAGACTCAGTTGTGGAGGCTTTTGAAAGGTCCAAGACATACAGGTTGTTATATCTTGAGGCCGACATTAAAACTTGTTCCTCTTGGATAACATACTCATTCTTAAGTATGTAACATTTCTTATTGTCAAACATGACCTTAAAGCCCTTATCACAAATTTAGGAGACAGAAAGCAAGTTTTTTTGTAATTGCTGAACGTAGTTTAGTTTGTCGAACTTTACCTTCTCGTTTCCCACTTGGCCTTGAGCGGTGATACATCCTTCTTTATTTCCTGCAAAAGATACATGTCCCCCTTTAATTTTCTTGACGTTGAAAAGGAGGGACGAATTCCTGGTCATGTGCCTGGAAGCCCCACTATCAATAATCCAGGTATTAGTGATAACGTTGTAACGGACAACCTGCACAAAGAATGGAAATGATTAGTTCAGGTTTGGGACTCAAGCCTTTACTGGCTTGGGTTTCCAAGAGGTATCACATATCATGAACTCAACCCATTGACCTTCAGAGGACGAGGACACATCTTTCTTTTTCTTGTCCTCACTATCAGACACATTACTTGATTTTTCTTTCCACAAACCAGTTTTGTGCAAGGCCTGTTTATGGTAAACAGATGACTTGCTTATGGTTTGAACTTTAGGTTCACTAATATTCCTAGGTTTAATCTTAGGTAACACAGCTTTGCTGAAGGCTTGTCTGTGTTGCCTTTGGTATCTCGGAGGATATTAAATCTATTTTAACAAAATCTTTGTTTTTCATGAAAAGGTTTAAATTTTCTTTTAGGTGTCTGATAATGAGGACAATTTGGAGAAATATGTCCTCTTTTTCTACAACTGTAGCAGGATCTCCCTTCGACCGGTTGGGGAGAACTTTTGTGAAGGGGTGAGTATGGTCGGGGGATGGTCTTTTTCTCTTCCTTCTTAGATGCTTCACCTTCTTTAAAAAAGTTAATTGTTTTGACATTTTAAACACCTTATTCTTTAATTTTATCAGTATTTTGATGATTAACACATTTAGGGTTTGTTGGTTTAGATTTTTAGGTTCTGAAGTAGACGTTTGTGAACCTGACCCAACATTATCATTTTCAACTTTATCGCACAAATCCTCTATAAGCACCTTATCTTTTAATCCCGAAGTAGTAGCCTTTTATTCAGTGACAGACTGCACAGGTTTATCTGTGGACTCTGGATCACTGACCAGAGGAGTAGTCACCACATGATCCTTAGCTGGGTTATTATTTATTGGTCTACATTTAGTATTTAAAAGGATCGCATGTGGAGGCGGTACTACTTTATATCCCAGACCTTCCCCGCTGTTACATTCTTTCACTAAGTTTTAAACTATTTGAGAGGAACTAGCTAAACTATGTAGTTTTTGATTTAAAGATTCAACCTCGACTTGCAAAACTGCTTTTCCTTTTTAGTTTCTTCTATAGTAGTTAAATAGAACTTAATGTCATTTGATTGATTTAGGGAAACAACCTCGGTTTCTCTTAGTTGTTTCCCTAGCAGTTCTATCTTTTCTTTAAAACTGCACTCCTTTTGTTTTAAAACACAGTTTTGCTTCAGTGCAGAGTTTTAAATCATTTACCATATTATCATTGTGTTCTAATAACTTAGCAAATTTTAAGTCAATGCTTTCTCTAAATTTATCACATTCTTCATAAGCATGTTTATAAAACAATTCGTCTTTAGAGTATACCTGTGCGGAACTAGACGAATCAGCCATTAATGCAGATTCAGACTCTTTGATAACTGGAGATTCTGAGTTTGCAGCACTCAATTCTTCTTCTACAAGATGATCTACAACATCCATAGCTTCGTCAATACCTGAACGTGCATGCTCAGCGTTGATGTCTCCCTCACTCGCAGATCCATCATCCAAATCATCAACTAATCCTACATTCGATTCTCCTTCAGATACAAATCGGAAGGACCAGTCTTGTCTTTCATCTCCCTAAGCAACCATAGTTTTCGACTCTTTACTCGATGATGCACCATTCTTCTATTTGTCTTGACGGTTGATCAAAGAAAAAGGGTTGCCGTTACCAGTCTTCTTTGGCTTTACGCATTCATGTTTGAAATACCCCTTTTCTCCACAGTTGAAGCATGTGACCTTGGTTTTATCAAACCCAAAGGTAGTGTCTTTAGTGGCAACCAAGTTCTACCCCGTCTTCTTAACAAACTTTTTGGCTCTCCTCACCGCACTAGCCAAGGCCCACATTATATCCATACACTCCAACTCAGTCTCATCCACCTGCTCGTAGTCCTCGTCAGCGAGATGACAATTCCCAATCTTCCCAGCGACTAACCCATCATAAGAATGAACCACTGTGTTAGGATCTCAGCCTCTAGTTTGATCAATTAGATTGTGTTCGCAGCGGATTTAGCATGAATATTAGCAATTAAAGCAAGAACATAAAGAATATTGCATGCAAACCAAAAGTAGATGTAGAGAGAATAATTCTGCCTTGAAAGAATAATATTCGTTTATTTCATGTTTCGGCATGGAATACATTCAGGTCACTGCCCTTTTATAGGCAAATGACCCATACCGATGTCAGATTCCACTGACATTAAACAATTATTAAACTAACTACTGATAGAACACAACTACTGAAGATGTCACAACAGCTGACATCTTCTTACAAAATTTCCTAAGTGTTCAATCTGTTACAAGTACTGAAAAGTAAACTACTGACAACTACAACGACTGAAGAACAAACTCTTCAGTCGTTTACAACTACTGAACTATAACAGCTGAAGAACAAACTCTTCAGCTGTTGTACAAACTACTGAAAGGAAAAACATAAAACTACTGAAAGGAAAATATAAAACTACTGAAAGGAAAATAAACCATCACAACAACTGAAGAAGACTTCTTCAGCTGTTGTGACAAACTCTGAAACTTCAGCACTTGGTCTTCAGACTTTGGTCTTCAGATGTTTCATCAGCTGATGACTTCAGTAGTTGTCATCAGCTGTTGTCTTCAGTCATTGTCTTCAGACTTTGTGCATCAGCAGTTGTTCATCAGTTCTTCAGTTCTTCAGACTTTGATCTTCAGCACTTGTCTTCAGTACTTGAAGTCTTCAGTACTTGTGTTTATCAGTACTTTAGACTTCAGTACTTGTCTTCAGTACTTTGGGATCTTCAGCTGTTGTACTTCAGTTCTTTGAACTTCAGCTGTTGATTCTTCAGACTTTGTCAGAACAGCTGATGAGGGTCTTCAGCAGTTGTTGTGATGTCATGTGGGACTTAGAGGTTTTCCTGATCTTGGCTCATTGGTTCTTTTGGTCCAGCACACTGCAGCTAGAAGATCCATGTGCTCTTTAGCAACTTCCATAGTGACATTTCCGAGATTCTCGGTCTTCAGCTTAGTTGGGTTGGAATCTGGGACAATGTATTGGGTTCCAGATGAACCTGACGCTTTGCTTCCCGAGGAACTGCTTTGGGAAGGAGCTGATGAATTAGACACAAACGCCGTTTGTAGCGGTGCGCCTGATCAAGCCGGAGTAGCAACAAAATTGTACAGTGAAGAATTCTGAGCGTAGGATCCTTTCTTAGACTTGTATTTCAATCGTAGTTCCTCCTCCCTTAACTTCAAGATGAAATCATTTATGTCTAAAGTTGCAAGAGTGTCATTCTGTCTCAGACTAGACATAAATGGATCCCATTTGTCCGGCAGACCATCAGCAAAGCTTGAACTTTATCTTCCATAGATGTAGTCACACCATGAGTATGCAGCTCACTCATCAAATGATAAAATCTATCAATGATGTCATCTAAGCTCTCATTTCCTATTGGAGAGAAGTTATCAAATTCTTTTTTGAGAACTTTAGCCTTCAGCGCCTTCAAGGTTGCATTACGATCATATCTCTTTTCTAAAGCTTCCCATAACTTCTTTGACTGCTTGTTTTCTGAGAATTGATGGAACATATCCTTTGGTATCGACTGAGTCAACAATGCATACGCTTTCTTCTTAGCGTTATGCAGAACCTTCTGAGCTTCGTTCATACCCCCCAGTGTCAACTTCACCCCGTTTACGCTGACTGGTACAGGATAACTAGTTTCAATAGATGTCCATAGATTAGGGTCTACCCCATTCAAGTATATCCCAAACCGCTGCTTCCACTGTGGGTACTCATCCAACGTCAACAACTTCGGCAGTTTGTTGTGATTCCCTATCTCATTTTACAGAAGAAGAAGATTCTGGATGCGCGAGTCTTTGCCGACAGTGAACGCAGCAAACTGGTCTTCCATGGCTTAAAACTTGACAAACTTAAGACAAGACAGATTCAATCGTGCGATTAAACAAGGAGACTGGTTCAATCGTACGATTGAAGGATGCTAATGAATTCAATCATGTGATTGGATTCAGTCATGTGAATGAAGAGGACGATTGAGGTCAAACGACTGGAATAGCAAAACCGTACGAATGAACGATGTGACTGAGTCCAGTCGCGCGATTGGAATATGCTAATGGTATTCAGTCGTACGATTTATCCAATCGTGTGACTGAGGCTGCTGTGTTTGAAAATTTTCAAATTTTGAACACTTTGACACAAAATACGAGTTTTTCAAGAACCCTAATATGCCGTATGATGAAAAATCGAAACTTTAATTCATGCACTCATCAAAAGCACATTTTGAAGCAAAAAGATAAATCTTTTAATCAAAAACGCTAATTTTAACACCAAAACTGATCGAATCCACGCAAAATCATGAGCCTAGGCTCTGATGCCACTTGTTAGGACCATTTTTGTATGGAGTACTAACTGATTCTGCGTGAAACCAGATCAAATAGCGCAGAATTCTATTTGATTGGTGATCCAATCAGTGAGAACGAGAACCTGATCGATCTAACATTTAAACAAACATTAAGAACGAGATGGAATCGATCAGGAATGAATTATGAAGTTGGATGGATGAACTGGGACGCTCTGGATGGCCATGGTATGATAGTATTCGAAGTGTTCTGTTTTTCCACGAATTATGTGGTATTTATAGGTTTTCAGTATTCAGTCGTACGACTGAGCCATTAGCATGGTTCAGTCGTGCGACTGAGTCATGAGTTTGTTTCAAATGCACGACTGAAGGTTCAGTCGTGCGACTGAGTCATTCGTATGTCTCATTCATACGACTGATCCAGTCACCTGCCTCAGTCGTGCGACCGGTCCATAAGTATGGTCCATTTGTGCGTCTGGTCCATAAGTATGGTCCATTAGCATGAATAACCACCCGACTAAGTTGAACATATTTTTGAATCATTATTGACTTAGAACTATGTACAACAACCTCAAACCTATATATTGTGTTCATACATATGAGTAATACTAAATACACTAAGAATATGATATAATCAAAGACAAATAAACATAAAAACACATATCATATTTCATTAAGCACTTATATTACACATGTGTAAGAAATGAAAGACATATACATTAAAGTACATAAACTAGGACCATAGTGTATCAACAGTATAGAGAAAGTTGATCCCATAGTCAATCATCTGGTGCTGGATCCAGAGCACTTGTGAACAACAGATGGAAGCAGCCATGTATTCTGCTTCTCCCGTAGAGAGAGAAACAGTGGTCTGTTTCTTGCTTTGCCATGATACCAGACAATTTTCCAAGTATTGACAGCCTCTAGTAATCGACTTTCTCTTTAACCAGTAGCCTCTAGTAATCAACTTTCTCTTTAACCAGCAGCCATTAGAATCACTATCAGAATAGGCATGTAAGTCAAAATTCCTACCATAAGGATACCAAAGACCTAGAAGAGAAGAGCCTTTAAGATAACGAAAGATTCATTTTACAGCCTTTTCATGAGACTCTTTCAGGGCAGATTGGTATCGGGCACAATATCCTACAGCAAAGGTTATGTTAGGACGACTTGCTGTAAGATACATAAGGGAACCGATCATTGATCTGTAGAGATGAGGATCAACAGATTTCCCATTCTCGTCAGGAGTGAGGAAAGTTTGAGCAGTGAAAGGAGTGAGTTCAGGAGAGGCATTATCCATCTTAAATTTCTTTAGAATCTTTTTAATATACTTCTCCTGATGAATGAGAATTCCCTCTGGCTTTTGTTCAACCTGCAACCCGAGGAAAAAGCACATCTCTCCCATCATGCTCATTTCAAATCGACTTCGCATGACCTCCTCAAACTCCTGACACAACTTCATATTGGTGGAGCCAAAAATAATGTCATCGACATAAACTAGTACAATCAACATCTCACCAGCTACTTCCTTCTTAAATAATGTCATATTGATGGTGCCACAAGAAAAACCATTACTTAAGAGATACTGTGTTAAAGTCTCATACCAGATTCGAGGAGCCTAATGAAGACCGTAAAGAGACATATCAAGTTTGTAGACTTAGTCAGGAAAGTCGGGATCATCAAAACTAGGTGGTTGACACATATTTCGTGCAAAGCCCTGGACCACCAATCTGGACTTGTTTCCTACCATAATGCCATGGTCATCGGGTTTGTTCTTGAACACCCATTTCATGCCAATTGGGCATTTGTTTGGTGGTAGATCGACCAAGGTCCACACTTTGAGTTTCCTAAACTGTTGTAGCTCTAATTGCATCGATTCAACCCAGCAAGGATCCTGAAGAGCTGCATGAACATTTTTCGGGACGATTTGAGATATAAAACAAGATAATAGACAAACGTTAATCAAACCAGATTGACTTGGCATCCGAACTCCATTGGTGATGGATCCTATGATGTTATCATGTGGATGATCTTTCAAGGTTTTGAAATCAGTGGGCATGGGTAGGATAGTTGAAGACCGTTGGCTAATGGGTTGTTGATGGGTAGATGAAGGTGAGGTTGATGGTAAGGTAGATTCAGTTGGAGAGATAGGTGATACCGGCTGAGATGAGGTGGATATGGGAAGAGACGCAGAAACAGGTGGAGGTGGAAGGTCAAAAGATAATGAAGAAGATGCAATATCAACTGATGTAGCATCGTTTGCAGATGTGGTGGGAGGTGCTTGAGGGTTGACAGGTAATAGAGTTGGAGGAATGATATTTGTTTAAACATTGGAGATAGACGTATCATCGTCGAAAACTGGAAGATTAAAGGAGTTAAACACCGTATCGGAGTCAAAGAACCATGCTGGTTCAGATCGAACATCGGAGGAATTAGATTCCTGCCAATCAACATAGAAGGACTCTTGAACAATACGTGTTCTCTTGGTATATACCCGGTAAGCTTTTTGAGAGGAAGAATAAACGATAGAGTAACATTCATCAGACACAACATCAAATTTCGTCTTCTGCGCCTGAGTATTCAATAAAGTGCATGAGCAGCCAAATGTTCGAAAAAAGTCAATTAAAGGCTTTCTCTTATGAAATAGTTCATAAGGAGTCTTCATTTTGTCCTTGACTATCAACACCCTGTTCAGAACGTATGAAGCACAATTCACCGCCTCAGCCCAAAAGATGATGTGTAAGGAGTACTCAATCAACATTGTACGAGCAGCTTCAATGAGGGCTTTCGTTCAGCCACACCATTCTGTTGAGGGGTCCGCGCAGCACTGAACTGCCTTAAAATTCCCTTAGTAGCACAAAACAAATCAAAGATCTGATTTCTAAATTCAGTGCCGTTGTCACTTCTGATTGCCAAAACCTTCCTCTTGCTTATTGTCTCGGTCGTAAGAACTAATTTCTGTAGCTCCTCAGCAGCTTCTCATTTGTGGGCAAGAAATCTCACCAAGGAGTATCTAGAAAAATCATCTGTAAGCACAAGACAGAAAGATTTTTTAGCAATTGATTTAACACTAATTGGGCCAAACAGATCAGTATGTAACAACTCAAGGGGATTAGATATGCTATTTTTAATTTTTGGTTTATGTGGTTTCTTATGTTCTTTTCCTTTGGCACACGCCATGCATTTTTCAACCACTGGAAAGTCCTTTAAAGGTAATCCCCTTACAAGATTGTTTTTAACTAATTTGTTTATATTTTTGAAATTAACGTGACCCAATCTTCGATGCCATAAGAAAGACTCAGAAGTAGAAGCTTTGGACAAAAGGCAAATGACGGTAGACATTGACTCCCTTGAACCCATGTCAAGAAGATATGTGTCATTCTTTCTTGGGGCCCGCATTAACACCATCTCTTCTGGAATATCAATCGCTGATTTCAGAAAAAGAAATTCATTGGACTTGAACAAAACCGGAGTGTCTTTATCACAAATCTGAGAGACACTAAACAGATTGAAAGTAAGTTCTGGAACATAATTGACTTTCTTTAAAGTAAGAAAGTCGTTGGAAACCTCCCCTTGACCAACCATTTTCCCTCCTTTCTTGTCGCCAGCAAATGTGACATATCCTCCATTGATATATGATAATTGGTCAATAAATCCTTTAATCCTGTCATGTGTCTGGAGCATCCACTATCAACATGCCATACACTATTTACAACTTCAGTGGATAATTCCTGCAAAGATATCAAAGAATAGATTAACCAGGTGAAACTGGAACCCAGGTTTGAACTACTTTGGGTTTTGGAGAGATTGGATTTTTATGGAAGAAATTATCAACCAATCGAGTCAATGTACTGCCAAATGAATTTCTGTTAACATGTCTATGATGAAGATCAGGACAATGCTTAACTACATGATCATCTTTACCATATCGAAAACAGTGTGGTTTTAATCTAGGTCTGTTATGCAATAAGGTAGGGATTTTATCAATGTATATTTCCTCATCACATTCAGACAGTCTAGAATCAACGTCACCGTATGTCTCATACATGTCTTTAGGTCTATTTTGATTTGAAAAAGAATGATTATTTACAAAAGAAGATGAGTTGTCATCTGATATACATGTGGTATTTATACCAGTTGTACTTGCTTCAGATGACGATATAACCCTTTCGTTTGACATAGAAATTTTTGTTGGGGTAAAAGAGGGAATGGGGTGAGAGAAGAATTTTTCAAAACAATTATTTTTAATTTTCTTGTTACTCTTCTCAGTGAAATCAGTCACATTATTAATGCAATCAGAAGAAGTAGCATCATTGTAATCCAAAGCATTTAAAGATGAAATAGAAACATCACTAGAACATGATGAGACAGAGTCTGTTACAGATTCACTAGAAACAAAAACAGAATTTAAACTAGATTTATGATCTAAGCCAGAACGCTGAGATTCAGGTGTTCTAAGACTAGAGCATCCAAGTCCGTAGTCGGTCCATAATCGTAGTCCTCACAAACATGATTAGGATTCACACCTTCTAAACCTGAAGACATACTGTTAGTATCTATTTTGATCAAATCATTAGAAGGATGAGAAACAAACATAGGTGAATAACAGTAAGTACTAGGGGGGATAAACTTTAGCATTTTCATATCCTAATCCTCTTTTAATCCTAGCCCCCCATTGAGATTTACATAAATCATCATGTTTCATTCCCGATATTTTCCATTTATCGAGCTTTGACTGAAGTTTGCTTGTTTCAAATTCAACAAGAGTAACCCTTTCAGTCAAAGTGTTAATCTCAACATTTCTTTCCAAAACTAATCGTTTTAAGTGATCATTCACTTTCAAAGCCTCGTTTAATTTAACAAAATATTTAGACTCGTTAATTTTAAGTTCCTCATTAATTCATTTTAAATCTTTGTCATTATCAATTAATAAACAATTAGCTTTATAAACCCCAAATAACTTGATTTTGCAAGCTGAAGAACACATATCTTGAATTACCTTATAAGGAAGTCCCATCACCACCTTTTCTGCTGCTAGAGCCTTCTCGCATTGGCACACCGGAGTACTCAACTTGTTTTCCTCGACAGTGGTAGCAGCATCATCTTCTTCCTTTTCTTGCTTAGTGGGTTGACTTCCTTCCTTCCTTATCTCCTCAATGTTACCTTCTTTCACCTTCTCATCCTCCTTCACCTTTATAGACACTTCAGCTTCATCTCTAAATTCTTTGAATGGGTCAAAATCATCCTCACAATTCACCTTCCTAGTTCTTTCCACAATCTCAACCACCAGCGCTTGGTTAACCTCTTCTCTTATCTCTTCAATTTTAGCACTCCAATCAAAGTTAGAAATCAAAGTTGTCTCTTTCTTGTGACTCATTTCCTCTTTACTCCCGCTTGAAACTAGTCGTGGAACTCCTGAATTACTAGGATCAGTGACAATTGGTAATGGACATTCACGTTTGAAGTGTCCCAACTGTTTGCAATTAAAACACCTTAGCTTAGACTTATCAAATCCTAGTTTGGAGTTAGAGCTTTGACCTACAAAGTTCTTTCTTCCAGTGCGCTCCATGAATCTTCGGGCTCTAAGTGTCAACACTGCCATCTGCCATTGAATGTCAGTCTCTTCAAGATCATCAGGGTCCACCTGATACATATCCTCCATCGTCATCCCTTTGCCTTTCAACTCCCCTACTATTAGAGCTTCATAACTCTGAACAAACATACCAAAAACGGCCATTGTCTCGGATGGAAATAAAGTTTCAACATTTTCTTTCAAGTTAGATTGATCTCTCCCAGCACTACCACAACCTCCAGAATAATCACCAGTATTCACTCTGCCTTGACAAGATGCCTGCATTGGAGAACTTGCAGCGGAAGACAGTAATGCAGCATTCTGAGTGTAACCAGATGTAGGCATCATGGTTTGGTTGAATTCCCTTCTCTTAAGATCCAAGTCAAAAGATTTCAGTTTGTTGATTACATCCATAAGCTGGTAATCAGCAAAGTTTCTTTCCTGCTTCAGCATCCTCACTTGTAAGCTACATTGGGGTGGAAGAGAGTCTAGTAGCTTATTCACCTGCTCATGATTACCTAACTGAACATCATACTTCTTTAGAGTACTTAATACTGAAAAAATTAATTGGTAATATCAGTAAGGTCTTCATTCTTATGTCCGACAAATGAATTAAACTCCTTCTGAGCTTAAGCTTTCTTGTCCTTCTTCAGATCATTTCCATCATAGAATTCACATAGTGCATCATACAAAGACTTTGCATCCTTATGTTCAACAAATCGATTGTAGAAATCAGGTTCAAGACATAGAGTTAATGCTCCAAAAGCTTTCTGGTCTCGATTAATCAGCTTTAGATCCTTCTCGTTGAACGTGGCTGGGTCCATGTTTTGAGACACAGTACCACCAACAGTGACCGTTGGTTTGTGTGGACCAGTGAGATAGATTCCCATTGGTTGTAGTTGATGTAGAAGAAAAAGGCTTTGAGACATCTCTTCCAATCATCTAAGTTATCACCATTTATGAGTCTCGAAGGTCTGTTGGGAGCTACACTTTCTAAATCTGCATGGGTGAGAGACGTCATCTTTGACATACTAGTTCCGCAGAAGAGAATGACAATTTCGCAGGAAATGAATAGTTTCGCAGAGCTAGTTTCGCAGAAACTAGTTTCGCAGCCCAGATTGTAATTTGGCTCGCAATTTCGGCAGCAATTTCACTAGCCAGAAGCTTGAAAATACTTAGTTTCGCTGACAGTTTCGCACGAAACAAGCTTGAACTTTCGTTCACTGATATTTTCGACAGCAATTTCGCTTGGAAGATGAACACAAGTACACTGTTGAACTTTCGTTCAGGGTTTCTACTTTCGCAGATATGCTGAAAACAACTACAAAGTGTAAAACACTTGTAGTTTCGCTGAGTGAAGATGACAGTTTCGCTGGATGATCAGTAGATTTGCTGGATGAATCTGAAAACCCTTTTTACTCCGAAAACAATCTAAAATCACCTAAATCTCAATGAATTTGAGATCTGATGATTCATAGAGCTTCCCAACCAATAACAAGCAAAATTCAATCAAATTCCATATCAAATACAGTCAAATTTGATCCAGAATTGATGAAATAGTGATATTGAACAAAAACAACCAAAAATATCAAACAATCAAGAGCACTAAGGCTCTGATACCATTTTGTTGGTCCATTTGATCAATTTTCAGTACAAATGATGGGTTGAATCGTTCAATATCAGAAATAATAACAAACACAAAGATGGAGATGACTAAGAACAAGCAAAATGTATTCTAATATAAGCAAGTAATGATCCAATACAATCAAAAGAAGAAAGCTCAATATATTTCAATGAATAACAACTTACAAATGCCTCTTGTAACACAAATACACGATTAGGGTTTTTTCAAGGATACCCAACAATGAACAAGATCAAATCTATATATAACCGTCCTAGTTTCGCAAACAGTTTTGCTGTTAGCGAAACTGTGCTGCAGAAACTATAGTTTCGCCCGGCAGAAACAACAGCGTTGCTGGGCGAACTAAACGACTGACTATGAGCGAAACTGCAGTTTCGCTCATAGTTTCGCTGGACTCCAAATTACATAAACTAATCAACATACAAAAGTAAACTAACATTAAACCTATTACAAAGTAATATTATAATCTAATCTAAGGTGAGTCCAACCTATACTAGATCTTCAGCTAGATAGTAGAGGTGGTCGCACAGTGAGTTCAACACATAAAGAAGAGGAAAGGGTTAAGCTATTGTTGGCTCAGGTAGGGGATCCTCAAAGTTATCAAGAAGCAGCCTTGCAGGAGAAATGAAGTGAAGCTATGGATACTAAGATCAAAGCTATTAAAAGACACAAGACTTGGGTCTTGGTTGACTTGCCAAGAGATGCCAAGGTTATCGGTTTGAAGTGGTTGTATATTGAAAAAAGATGCTGGTGTAAATATAACCAAGCATAAGGCAAGGTTAGTAGTGAAAGGATATGTTCGAGAGCAAGGGTGGATTATGAAGACGTTTATGCACCTTCTACTAGAATAGAGACAATAAGGTTAGTCTGGGCCCTGTCTGCAAAGATGAAGTGGAAGGTGTACCATCTGAATGTTTAAGAAGCATTCTTGCATGGAGGGTTAGATGAAGTGGTATATGTTTCTCAACCTCAAGGGTATGAAGTAAGGGGAGAGGAACATTAGGTATATAGGCTGCATAAGGCACTGTATGGGCTAAAGCAAGCACCCTTGGCATGTATTAAAAGACTAGATGAGGTATTAAAAGAATTGGGATTAAAAAGGTGTCAAAGGGATGCTACTGTGTATGTGAAAGCATGATCTGATTACCTGATTGTAATGGATGTGTATGTTGATGATCTCATTGTGGCTGGAGATAGTCAGACAGAAATAGAAGACTTCAAACAACAGATGAAATTGAAGTTTGCAATTACTGACTTGGGGTTGTTATGTTACTATCTGGGGATTAAAGTGGAACAAAGAGAAGAAGGTATATGTGTTAAGCAAGCTAGGTATGCGTCTAAAGTGATTAAGTTGGCTGGGTTGGAAGGTTGTAATAAAGCTAAGATTCCAATGGAGCATGGGTTAAAGTTGTGCAATAAGACTAAGGGTATTAGCATAAACCCTTATGAGTATGGAAAACTGATTGGGTCCTTAAGATACTTGACACAGACAAGGCCAGACATAATGTACTCCTTAGGGTATATAAGTAGTTTTATGCAAGACCTTAAGAGGAACATTGGAAGGCTGTGAAGCATATTGTGAGGTATGTAAAGGGAACCATTCATCATGGAATCATGTATAAGTGTAAAGAAACAGGTGGCTTGATTGGATATAGAGACAACAACTATTCCACAGGTGAAGGGGATGGAAAGAGCACTTCAGGAAATGTGTTCTACTATAGTGGAAACCCATCACTTGGAATTCACAAAAGCAGTCCATAGTTTCTCTATCCATCGGTGAAGCTGAGTTTATGGCAGCAACATCTGCTGCTTGTCAGGCATTGTGGTTACATGGATTATTAGAACAAATTACGGGGAAGAAGCAAAATTCTGTTGTGTTGAAAGTAGACAACACGTCAGCTATGGCATTAATGAAAAAACCAGTGTTCCATGGGAGGTCTAAGCACATAGATGTTAAATATCATTTCATAAGAGATTGCATTGAGAATAACCAAATTCAGGTTGAATTTGTAGAAGGAGTGATGCAGAAGGCTGATATACTCACTAAGGGATGAAGTTTGCTGAAATGAGATTGATTCTTGGTGTGAAGTGTATGAATCGAGGTTCTTAGAATTAGGGGGGTTGTTAGCATAATTCTTTGGGAACTCGATTTAATGAAGTTTAAGGGGTTGTTAGTACAAATGTAATAGTGTGAGGGCGTTTGTAGTTAGTTAAGTTTGTTAATACTTGTTAATAAAGGAGTTTTAGAGGGAGTGAGTTTGTATTGATTTTGTAATCATGATCAGAGTGAAATACATTTTTTTGATTTCTTGTTCTGGTACCTGTTTTCTTTGAGTTAAAACCCTATTTGTCCTAGTCAAAGTTGTCTACAATGAAATAGGTTTGGCACGCTCCTCACTTCTGAGAAACATGAGAAATGACCCACTAAGGTTTCAGAAGTCTTCAATTAAAGGAATCAGAGTGTAGTAATGCCCATGCTTGCTCCTTTTGTGATACCTTAATCTTAATTTCTTTGGGCGTAAGGGACCATCTCATCTAAAAAGCTATAGTTTATAGGAATATATTATAATCTCACTAATATCTACATTATTGTTATTTGAAATTTTAACGAATTTAAAAATCTTTGATTTTTACTAAAAAATTTTTTAAAATTTATTTATTATTTCTCAAAATTATATATATCATCATCAATCATATGTTTAAAATTATATAATTCACAAATTATATAAATAGTTTATCCATAAAAGAAACTATATCGATGAACATGTGTTTAATCATAATTTATTTGCTTCGGTGTTTAGTGTCTAATTCATAATAATTATTTCTCTAAACAATAAAAATTAGTATTTTAAGAACTTTTAATAATCATCTCACTAAATGTTACAAATAATCTTGACGAGTGTTGATGTATTTAGTTCCTTTTAAACATTAATATCTCAACCTATAGTGTTGATGTATTTAGTTCCTTTTAAACATTAATATCTCAACCTATGTCATTTGTAACAATACTATCATACACTTGCAACTAAGACCGACAAGTACTTCTATCATATAAACATATGAAATGATAGTTCTACCAGCTTTCTTCTGTTTTATAAAAACGAGTTACTAGAGAGTTTTTGGTATTTATGGAAAAGTTGAACCAAAAGTTCCTGACGCAAGTCGGTCGATCCATAGTCTATGAAAGTCGATCATATTACCCTAGGTCTAGAGTTTTTCAATTTTGTAAACGTTGTACATTGTAAAATTTTACACTCAATAGTCATATCCAATATTTTGAAAGCATTTTTAGACCCTCCAATGCGTCCTTAAGACCTAGGATAGCATTTACTTATTTCATGCATGTATCATTTTATTTTGAATATATATTATTTATTAAATGACAAGCTTAATGTTTTGTTCTATATGCTCTAGCTATCCTAACAATTTGTTTATGGTTTTGTTCTATTCTTTACACCTAAAACCAAGAAAACTAGCATGCCACCTTATTTATTTTATCTTAAACAATCGGCTTTGGTGCATAGCATTTGGCTTTAAGTTTTTGGTGTATAGCGTTTGACTTAAGTTGTTAACATAAATCAACTACCTCCTAATTTAAACCATACAAACTTATCACGTGTTTTAGGTTCTTGGGGCATTTACTTTTAAAGGAGTTACTAGACAGGCTTATCTTATTCTTTATCATAATCTTTTGTAAACTCAATCCAAGACTTCTAGTATTTTTAGATAACCTAACAAGTTTATAAAAGATGTTACTTGCTTTTGACTCAGTTTTCTATATATAGAGCTTAGAGTGATTTTACAAAATGATTTAGTCTTCTAGACAAGACAAACAAATAAACAAACATACCCAGTATGTACCACTGGAAGTAGGGTCTGGGAGGGGTAGGTGGTGGCCAGTCCTTCCTCTATCTTGGGAGACAGAGAGACCGCTTACAAAGAGACCCTCGGCTCGACATCGATAACAACCAAATTTTAGTGTATATATCACATAAGCGTACATCACATAAGAGTGTATATATATATTTTTTTATGCATATGCATATTCATAAGCAAAATAATCAGATTATATTGCATACATCACACATCACATAAGCACTAGCATACGCATAACAATCAAAATATAATGTATACCTCACATAAGCAATTAAGCATGCGTCGCAAAAGCAAACACACCAGCATTGAAACAGGTTTGAGACAGATAAATTTTACTATGATATTATGCAAGGATTAAAGCCGATGAATTTTACTAAGGTATTAACAATACTAATATGGAAGTTAGTACTAAGGCTTCACCTACATTGGACAAATCACGTTACCCTACACATCACATGAGGGCTAGCGCATCAAGGCCCACTAGTAGTCCCTAACTTTAATTCTATGCCTCCACGCACTCCTATCCTCGACCATGTGCTCGGAGAGGTGCAACTCTATCATATCCCGGCTAATCATCTCATCCTAGGTCAACTTAGGTCTTCCTTTACTCCTCTTACCATCTAAGGTGATGCACTCTACTGCTCTAACTGGCGCTGATATATGTCTCCTCTTCATGTGCCCAAACCATCTCAATCTTCCCTCTCGTATTTTATCCGTGATACAAAACACCTCTAGCCTCTGCCGAAAGACGTTGTTCCTTATCCAATCCATCCTCGTGTGACCACACATCCACCTTAGCATTCGCATTTCTGCGACCTCCATTTGTCTCTTGTGCGACTTCTTTATGGCCCACCAGTCTGTTCCTAAAACATAGCCGGACGAACTGCCACTCTATATAGTTTTCCCTTTAGTCCTGTTGGGAACCTCTTATCACACAAGATCCCTGATGCTGCTTTCCACTTACACCATCCTGCCCTAACACGATGGGCTACATCACTGTGTATCTCTTCGTCGTCCCGGACGTACGAGCCTAGGTATTTGAACCTAGACGTTTGTGGGACCGCCAGGCCCTGAATATTAATTTGGGTGTTAATGTGTTGTAAACACATCTGATTTTACCGTGTATTTTATTTTAATTTCTAGTTAATTCGCGTTTTATTTTTGTAGATTTTAGTTACTTTGCTTCATTTCGTATTTTTCAGGTTCACGAGAGTTTATGGGAGGAAACCGAGCAATTATCGGGCGATTGGGAGTTAAAAGCGAAGAAAAATTCCAAAATGTGAAGCTCCTGCGGTCCGCAAGAGCCTTCCCTGCGGTCCGCAAGAGCCTTCCCTGCGGTCCGCAGGTCAGGTCAATGCGGCCCAGGAACCCTGAAGTTCCTACGATCCGCAAGACTTACTCCTGCCGTCCGCAGGAGGTCGCGAAAAAGTCAAAGTTTGTTTTTTTATAAGTTGAGGTCAGGGTTACGACTTGAGAAGGCTGGGACGGCCCTTGGAGAGTTCCAGAAGCATATTGGAGGCGATTTGGAGCAGCTAGGTCATGGGATTGAAGAAAAGAACCTTACTTTCGGTTTTTCACGCGTTTGACCATTCGGTTTCTCTTCGTTTTTCTGTTTCCATTCGTGTTCTTCATTGTTTATTCATGGTTTATCATCGTAATTCTGATTTGATTATGATTAGTGGTTAATTGTTCTTTATCTACCTAGATTAGGTGATGGTTGACTTTGTTTGACTTGTTTTTCGGGTTATTTGACTTGTTGATGAATTCTATCGTATAAAGATTGATGATTTATGAGTAATGATGCTGATTTACTTCTGTTGAAATTGATTTGATTCATAATTAGGCTCCTCGTGTATTTTGGTTGATTTACTTGTGTGTTAATTGACTAGAATTACATGTTAGGATCATTACTTGGTGTTTTGACCTAGATGGATTGATCACCCATAGGAGTTTTATGTTTAAAATAAATTTTCAGAAGTTAGCTTATCTTGAGTCTGAGAGGAGAGAGATAATTGCTTGATCTTAGGGGTTTTTGGTTTGGGTAACAAGTGCACGAGAGTGACTAGTCCTAAAATTAATAACTTTTCTTGTCATTTCAAGTCGTTAATCATATTCATCAATTTACTCTGTGTGTCTTGTGTTGTATAGGGTAACCTATTTCACATTGTGCTGTTGAGACTGAGAGGTAAAATAGTTTTCGAGTACGTAGAGTTTCAGGGAATTTTGAGACCGAAAGGTGAGAAATAACCTGTTCAGTGCTACAATTAATTTTCATGGCATTTAGAGTGTGTTAGTGAGTCCAAGAGGAGATCTGATATGTTTCAAGTGTCTAATTCAGAAACTGGAGTCAAACAGTCAATCAACCCGAGAGTCAGTCAAACCGATCAACCTGATACCGAGTCTAGGTAGTGCTTTCTTTTATTTGATTTCCCTTTCCCTTTACAGTGATTTGCGTGAGTCTCCTTGTTTAGATTTTATTTCTTTTAATTTTCTATATTTTATTGCATGCTTTATTTAGTTTCGTCTTTTGTCTTATTATTTTATTGTGTTTGCTTAGTCGGTTTACTATTTTTCTTGTCTTCTTCTTAATTATCAAAAATCCCTTAAAAATCATCAGTTAGGATTCGACAACAGTTCAGTAACAAGGGCTGCCACCCTTTCGTGTCCATGGTCGATACTCGGTTTACTTTTCATACTACACGCGACCGGTAAGCTTACCGTGAGTGTGTGTTTGAGAAGTAATTAGTTTTAAATAATTAAAACTTGGTATTTATAATTTAAACTACATTTTCACACCATCAAGTTTTTGGCGCCGTTGCCTGGGACACGATTTTGGCGACTTTGAGAACCACTGGAGTCAGGGGTCGAACCACCCTTGTTTGCTTGTCTAGTGCTTAGTTGTTTTTATTTGCTATTTTTAGGTAATTTTTGCAAATTTTATAAAATTTTCTGTTAATTGTTTCTTAGGTTTAATTTGTTTATTGCTTGCTTTAGGATAAATTTCAATTAATTATTTTTATTTTATTTTATTTTTTTTTCATTTATTTTTATCAGTATATGCACAACATCCGGCGGACCCGATCTGCAGGATCTGCCAAGTTCGAGGGACTTTCTGAACCAGAGCAATTGTTTCGTAGGAGGCATATTGCAGCTGAAGAGATGGCACAACCACAACCCCGAAAGACTCTTTCTGATTACACGAAACCTGCTACTGGAGGCGTGCGAGCACCTGTGGTACCACCAGTCATCGAGGCAAACAATTTCCAGATCCCTTCTCATGTGATGACCACCATTGCCTTGTTTGTGCAATTCCATGGTCTTTCTCATGAAAATCCACACACGCACATTAACCGCTTTCAGCGTGTCTGCGACACGTTCAAAATCAATGGTGTGACTGACGATGCGCGTCTGACGCTTCTGTTTCCCTTCTCTCTGGCAGACAAAGCCGCCACCTGGCTTTAGTCTTTGCCAACTGGCTCTATCACCACCTGAGATGGCATGAAGGACAGATTCCTTGCTAAATACTACCCTCCTTCGAAATCTGCCCATCACAGAATCCTTATTCATTCTTTCAAACAGAAGCCGGGAGAGTCGTTTCACGATGCATGGGAGAGGTTCAAAGGTCTCTGTGATGATTTTCCATATCACGGTATCGAGGATTGGCAGCTGGCTGAGAAGTTCTACAACGGTTGTGATTACGTCTACAGAGAGAGATTAAACATTGCCTCGGGAGGAAGCACGTTCAAGACTAAAACACCGAGGAGTGTTTGGAGCCTTTTCAGGATCTGGCCATGTCCAGCTATCAGGATCCAGTTGAAGGATCACACAGGGGTGTGTTGCAGATGGACTCTAGCACAGCTTTAGCAGCACAGGTGGAGGCCCTATCTAGAATTGTGAAGGATCTGCAGCTGAAGACAAACAGGATTTGTGAGATCTGTAGAGGTGGACATAACATGGCTGATTGCACGGTTACTCAGGAACATGTGGACTTCATGGGGAATCAGCCTTGCAGGAGCTTCCTTAGGAATAATCAGGGTTGGAAGAGAGGTCAAGGCTCAAGCTGGAGAGGACAATAGAATCAAGGACCGTATCAGAGCTATGCACAATCCAGCAGTGAGAAGAAGACACCTAGCATCACGTCTATACTTTCACAGTTCTTAGAGAAAGATGAGAGGCGTCATAAGCAGATTCAGGCTAAGTTCCAGGAGCAAGGCATGATGATTCAGAATCAGGGAGCATCACTGTAGAATTTGGAGCGTCATGTTGATCAGATAGCTGAGATCCTTTCCAGCAGGAAGGAGGGTACCCTACCGAGCTCCACTGACATGAATCCTAAGGGGTTCGTGAAGGCAGTCACTACTAGAAGCAATCATGGTGGAGTGGTGTTTTCACCACCTGCGACTGAAGATGAGCCTGTACATGAAGAAATTGAGATGGAGGTGAACCCTGTCCAGGTGCAACAGAGGCTATGCCCAACAAGTACAATACAGCCATAGGTCACTCCCCAGAAGGAGCCACCACCAGTTTATAGGCCTCCTACACCGTATCCAGCTTGCTTAAGGAAGAGCAAGGATGATGAGCAGTACAAGAAGTTCCTCGACATACTTCGTCAGATTCACATCAATCTTTCTTTCGTCGAGGCACTTTCGAACATGCCTAAATATGCGAAGTACCTTAAGGACATGCTATCTAACAAGAGAAAACTTGAAGCATTGTCTATTATGGTACTCAATGAGGAGTGCTCTGCGGTTTTAAAGCCAAATCTACCTCAGAAAATGATGGATCCTGGTAGCTTTACCATTCCATGTGTTATTGGAGGTATGACTGTGAAGAATGCCCTCGCGGATCTAGGTGCTAGCATCAATCTGATGCCGTATTCTGTTTATCTGAAGCTAGGCCTAGAGGAGCCCGCACCCACCAGGATGAGTATCCAGCTTGCGAATAGATCTGTGAAGTACCCACGCGGGATTGTGGAGAACATGCTGGCGAGGGTCGACAAATTCATCTTTCCGGTGGAGATTGTCAATCTTGATATGGACGAGGACGATCACGTTCCTTTGATTTTGGGTCGTCCATTCTTAGCTACCGCGCATGCGTTGATCGACGTGTCCAGCGGCAAGCTGACCCTCAGCGTGAATGATGAGCAAGTTACCTTTGATGTTAATCGAGCCATGAAGCATTCGCGTGGTCAGGACGACACTTTATATTTTCTGGATACTATCAAGTCTCATGTCGGAGAGTCCGTGAGCTACATTTACGAGAGTGATGTGTCCGATGTTCAGATATTAGATCAGCAGGAGCCGGAGAGAGAGTGCACGATAGTTGCAGTAGAGGAGGTTGCGAGTGCTGATGTAGTGGATCATACCCTAATTGTTGAGGGGTTTGAGGAGATTGAGAGGTTGGAGCCCAAGGAGAAGCCGTCTATTGAGAGCCCACCATCATCATTGGAGCTGAATGAGCTACATGATCGTCACATTCGTCAAGATAGAGAATTCAAAGTTGATGATCGAGTGCTTTTGTTCAATTCTCATCTGAGGTTGTTTCCCGAGAAATTGAGATCACGATGGTCGGGACCGTTCATAGTTACAAATATTCATCCATATGGTACGGTCGAGATAGCTGGGAATGATGGCGAGAGGTTCAAAGTCAATGGACATTGCCTGAAGCATTACATAGGTGGGTCAGAGGATCAGAGAGTACTCAAGGTGTTACACCTCGACCCACTTTGGGAATAAGTGTGGGGATGAGTCGGGCTGAGGACTCGTTAAACTTAGCGCTACTGGGAGGCAGCCCGGATTGTACGGTTTAATTTTTACTTCTCCTTTTTAATTTTTCATCCTTAGTAGTTTTTCTTTTTATTTTCTTGCTTATTTTTATTTCTAATCGTATGTCGAGTGTTTTATGAATTCTAGCCCGAGGAATCATCGCATACACTTCAAGGTACGTATATATATATTTTTTCGGAATTTTTGGTGCCCCGGGTCAAAAAATTGGGCGATGGTCGGCTCGGTGGGGGCAAAACAGGAAAATTGGCAGTCTGCACAGCCCCGCGGTCCGCGGGCGATTTTCCTGCGGTCCGTATACCCTTCCTAAGATTACTGCGGTCCGCAGGAGTTACTCCTGCGGTCCGCAGGAGATTGGACTGAGAATTCAACAAGGTGAAAACCCCTGTTGACCTACAAGCCTTCATTTCAAAAACCCTCCGAGAAACCCTTCGCCACCACCACCGTGCACCTCATCCGAGCCAAACCAAAACCACCACATTATTTTATTTATGTATGATAGTTATGCGTGGTTGTTTAATTTGGCCTTTGAGATAATTTGCAGAATAGATCACATGCGTTAAGGTTGGATCCCACAGTCTGTGTGCGTGTGTACTTACACGAACGCCTCAGTTGCTGCCCCTGCTTCTTTTGTCCCTTTTCTTTGTTTCCTTTTAAGTTACTTTTATTTTTGCTTGCTTTCTTTCTTGTTTCACGTGCTGCACATTAGGGTCAATGTGCATGATAAGTTTGGGGATGCTGAGGACGTGGCCAGGTTTTACATTCCACTTTTAGCTAATTATCTATTTATCCTTAGTTATTTTTCGTTTGCTAAAATGATTAAAAAAATTTGAAAAATTTTAAAAATGCCCTTGAAAATAAAGTTTGCAACTAGAATGGAAAAAGATAAGACCGGATGGGAACTTGATTTTGATTTCAAGAAAAGAAAAAGAAAAAAATTGGGTAGGAGCGCGTCTGATTGGGGATATATTAGTGGGCCCAGTTAACTATGTTAAATTCCCACAAAGTGTTTAATAAATTAACTTTAATAAACATATAAAATCTTGTGGATGTACATCTTAGGGGAGGCGATTAAGCTGAAATGCGTTAACAAAGTTTTAGGGATGCCATTGCATATTTAAAAACAGATTTGTCTGATAATTAATCACACAGCCCGGCACACCGCTCCACTATTTATGAGAATAAATTCGAGGTGTGGTGGCGCCCTGCTAATCCATCCAAATAAATAAGTGTGTTAGTTGCTGAGTTATTAAGACTAGCCTACGTGTCACATGCCGAGTTACAGCTTGGTTGAAACACCACTGGGTCAAAATCTTGATTATTAGAAAAAGAACTGCAGCCTACGTGTCATATGCCGAGTTGCAGCTTGGTTGAAACACCACTGGGTAAGGTTCAGCTGAAATAAATTAGAATACCAATTTCACATTCCATCTTCCATCAGTGAGTTTAATTATCTGTTCAGATAGGTTTCTGTGTGCAATGGTAGGAAAGTAAATTTAATTAATCTGTATCCTAAATGCTTGAAACGGACCTAAACGAAATCGTAACCTCTCTAAAGCGTTGGACCCATATATTTAAAATCGAGCACATGCACATAAAAGAATAATACTGAGTGAGAGTTTGATCAGCTAATGTGAGTTTAAGTGGACAAATATATCGGCAATCCCTGTTAATGCGCACTATTTTTTTAATTGCAATAATTCTTGATTGAAATCTGAGATCCTAGTGACCCATTTTGATCCCATCGTTGCATACAGCTTTTTCAGGGGCGAAAAAGATTCAAGTGTGGGGATGTTTGATGTGTTGTAAACACATCTAATTTTCCCGTGTATTTTATTTTAATTTCTAGTTAATTTGCGTTTTATTTTCGTAGATTTTAGTTACTTTGCTTCATTTCGTATTTTTCAGGTTCACGAGAGCTTACGGTAGGAAACCGAGCAATTATCGAGCGATTGGGAGTTAAAAGCGAAGAAAAATTCCAAAATGTGAAGCTCCTGCGGTCCGCAGGAGCCTTCCCTGCGGTCCGCAGGTAGGTCAACGCGGCGCAGGAACCCTGAAGTTCCTGTGGTCCGCAAGACTTACGCTTGCGGTCCGCAGGAGGTCGCAAAAAAGTCAAAGTTTGTTTTTTTTGTAAGTTGAGGTCAGGGTTATGACTTGAGAAGGCTGGGACGGTCCTTGGAGAGTTCCAGAAGCATATTGGAGGCGATTTGGAGCAGCTAGGTCGTGGGATTGAAGAAAAGAACCTTACTTTCGGTTTTTCACGCGTTTGACCATTCGGTTTCTCTTCGTTTCTCCATTTCCATTCGTGTTCTTCATTGTTTATTCATGGTTTATCATTTTAATTCTGATTTTGATTATGATTAGTGGCTAATTGTTCTTTATCTACCTAGATTAGGTGATGGTTGACTTTGTTTGACTTGTTTTTCGGGTTATTTGACTTGTTGATGAATTCTATCGTATAAAAATTGATGATTTATGAGTAATGATGCTGATTTACTTCTGTTGAAATTGAATTCTATCGCAAATCACTGTAAATGGAAAGGGAAATCAAATAAAAGAAAGCACTACCTAGACTTGGTATCAGGTTGATCGGTTTGACTGACTCTTAGGTTGATTGACTGTTTGACTCCAGTGTCTGAATTAGACACCTGAAACATATCAGATCTCCTCTCGGACTCACTGACACACTCTAAATATCATGAAAATCAATTGTAGCACTGAACAGGTTATTTCTCACCTCTCGGTCATAAAATTCCCTGAAACTATACGTACTCGAAAACTATTTTACCTCTTAGTCTCAACAGCACAATGTGAAATAGGTTACCCTAAGCAACACTAGACACACGGAGTAAATTGATGAATATGATTAATGACTTGAATTGACAAGAAAAGTTATTAATTTTAGGACTACTCACTCTCGTGCACTCGTTACCCAAACCAAAAACCCCCAAGATCAAGCAATTATCTCTCTCCTCTCAGACTTAAGATAAGCTAACTTTTGAAAATTTATTTTAAACATAAAACTCCTATGGGTGATCAATCCATTTAGGTCAAAACACGAAGTCCTGAATAAAACATAGCCGGACGAACTGCCACTCTATATAGTTTTCCCTTTAGTCCTGCTGGGAACCTCTTATCACACAAGATCCCTGATGCTGCTTTCCACTTGCACCATCCTGCCTGAACACGATGGGCTACATCACTTTGTATCTCTCCGTTGTCCTGGACGTACGAGCCTAGGTATTTGAACCTAGACGTTTGTGGGACCGCCAGGCCCTGAATACTAATTTGGGTGTCCTGTTCATTCGCTCCCCTAAAGTTACAGTGCATGTATTCCATCTTAGAACGACTTATCCTTAAGCCTTTGCTCTCTAGTGCCGCTCTCCGCTGTTCTAACCTATCGTTCAACGCCGTTTTAGATTCTGATATTAGCACAATATCGTTTACAAACAACATGCGCCATGGGACTGGCTCTTGTATAGACTTGGCCATCTCATCCAATACTATTGTGAAGAGAAATAGGCTCAATGCTGATCCTTGGTGAAGTCCCACTTCCACTAGAATGAATTCTGTGTCTTCGACTGGTGCTCGCACACACGTTTTTGCCCCTTCATACATATCCTTGATTATCTTGATATATCTCTCTGGTACCCTTCTATCCCGTAGACTTTCCCAAATGAGTTTTCGCAGGACGCTATCATAGGCTTTTTCTAAGTCAATGAAAACCATATGAAGGTCCCTCTTTTTTCTCTATATTTCTCCATTACCCTCCTTATTATGTGTATGGCTTCTGTTGTGGAACGCCCTGGCATAAATCCAAATTGGTTTATCACTATGTGAGTTTCATGTCTGATTGTCGCGTCTACAACTCTTTCCCATAGTTTCATCATGTGGCTCAAGAGCTTTATGCCCCTGTATTTTGTGCAACGTTGGGCATCTCCTTTTTTCTTATATATGGGGACTATAACACTACTGCTCCACTGATCCTACATCTTTCCGGTGTTGAGGATAATGTTGAATAGCTCTGTTAACCATTGCAAACCCTCTTCTCCCAGGCACTTCCACACTTCAATCGATATGTTATCTGGCCCCATCGCCTTAGCCCTTCCCATTTTCTTAAGAGCTTGCGTAACTTCCTGGATTGTGATTTTTTCTACAATAACAGTATTTGGTTACGTTGCTCGGGTTGTTTGATCGATCTCTGTTTGTTGATTGGGGTTCATTATGTTGAAGAGGTTATGGAAGTAAGCTTTCCATCTTACATTGATGTCCCTCTCCTTCACCAAGACCTTTCCATCCTCAGCCTTTATAAACTTCACCATTCCCAAATCTTGTCTTTTACGTTCTCTAGCTTTGGCGATCTTAAACTTTCATTTTCTCCTTCTTTCGTCTCTAACCGCTTGTACATCCTCACATATGCTCTATTCTTTGCCTCTAACACTGACTTTTTCGTCTATCGTTTGGCCTTCTTGTAGTTATCTTTTAGTTGTGTTCGTTCTTCCTCGTCATTACAACGTAAAAGCTCTCTAAAGCTTTGTTGTTTAATTCTTATTCTCTCTTGTACGTCTTCATTCCACCACCAGGATTCCTTATGACCGACTGTTCTACCTGTTGTAACTCCAAGCGTTTCTTTAGCTGCGTGTATGACTCTAGTGGTCGTGCCCTCCCACATTTAGTTTGTGTCTTCCTGTGGCCCAGTCTTGGTCATTGATATGACCTTATCTCTAAAGATGGTAATTTTCTCTTCTTTCAGTTGCCCCCATATGATCGTAGGTCTGATTCTCTTGGGTACTTCAACAATTGCTCTCTTCACGCGTAGATACGCCACCAACATATGATGTTGAGTCACTACTGTCTCGTCCGAGATTGCCTTGCTGTCCTTCCACGAATTACTGTCTTCTCTTCCCATCAGCAAATAGTCTATCTGCGTGTGTCTCCCGCCACTGCTAAATGTGATTAAATGCGAGTCTCTTTTCTTAAAAAATGAATTTATAACACCTAGATCATACGCCACTGCAAAGTGAAGCAGCTCCCTACCACCATCATTCCTAAGACCATACCCATAGCCTCCATGCACCAAAGGGAAGTGGTCATTGGTTTTACCAATATGCCCGTTAAAATCACCTCCGATGCAAATTTTTTCTTCCGGAGGTATGTCCCTCATAATTTGATCTAAACTCTCCCAGAATTTTTTTCTTTCCAGTTCTCCTAATCCAATCTGTGGTACATATGCGCTAACTACCTCCACCACTTCTTCACCTATTATTATTCTTAACAACATGAGCCTGTCATCATACCTTCTCACCTCTACTACATTCCCCTGAAGTTCTTTACTAACTAGGAAGCCCACCCCATTTTTTGTTCCATCAGATCCTGAATACCATAGTTTGTATCCATTACACTACGACGCTCTCCTACCCCGCTATCTAGTCTCTTGAAGGCATGCTATATGTACCCTACGTCTCTTTAGCACATCTACAAGCTCTAATAGCTTACTACTTAAAGTTCCTACATTCCAAGATGCTAATCTTATTGTATAACTCCCTCTAGTTGCACTTCTCGTCACCGAATAAGGTCTCTGAGTTACATAATAACTTCTCTTATCTATTTTAGCTCTCTGTCCCACCCTAACAAACTCAAATCAGGATCCACTACAACCGGTGATACACAAATAAAAAAAACAATCAGATTTCATACTGGTACTCCTAACCCAGCCAAACAAACAGTAACCTAAAATAATGAAGAAAAGACTAAATAAAGTAATAACAACAAAATAACACTAAACCAAGGTAATCAAGAGGACATTCAATAGAATAAAAGATGCATAGATGAAAGATCTCACCAGAAAAGTAACTCCCCGCCACCAAATGAGAGCACACAAGTTACAGAGAAATGCAACACGACGCTTTGGCGAGTAACAGATGAGAACACACAAGTTACAATTTCTTTTTGTAGTTTCTTCCCAAGTGCAGCGTGAAACCCCCAAGTATGAAACCCAACCAAAATCACCAGCAAGCAGCTGTATCAAAAATCTCCCTTGTATAAAAAGATAGAGTCAACCACAAATCCCAACTCAGAATCACCAAATCAAGATGGGTTTTGATGCACAAAACGAAACCCTCCTTTTGAAACCCAACCAAATCAAAAGCAAGATGGGTTTTGATTTTGAAAAAGTCAAAAACCCCAATTTTAGAACCCTAAATTCGGACTGAAAATCACCGATTACTCAAAAACTGACAGAAATCTATCAAATAAAACCCTAGGGTTGTGTTCCTCTTTAAAAAACACACAAGTTAGACTCAAGAATCCCCCGATTTGGTTAAGTTTGATGATTTCAGAGAGGTTTGAAGGTTAAAGGGGGTTTGAAGAAGATCGGTTTGAAGACAGTTGCCGATGGCCCTGGTGGTTGCTTCTGCGACGGTTGCGGTGGCGTTGGTGGTTTGGTGGCTGGCGGTTGATGGTGGTATCTTTTGTGGCAGGCGGTTGATGATGGTGGTACCTCTGTTGCGATTTACACCGACACCTGAAAGTAAATGAGCAAAATCGACGAAGATGAGGCCACCTACGAGTTAGGTAGTCGATGCTTCTACTTTAAGTCTTCTAGACAAGCAATTCACTTAATCATTTAATTTTATAAAGTGTGTTTTTGGAAATGACAATAAAACATATTTTTGTATATCTTAGAATTCTTTTGATTAATGGCTTATGATTCTTTTCATTTCCGTATCATATTACTTTTGTCGTCTATTGTCAAATTGATTTGTATCACGTGTTGGTTTCATGTTTACTTTGTTACCAAACCTTAATTAACATCATTAATTCTAAGTTTCTAAGGTATTGACTTCATGTTAGTTTTCATATTGATCTCTAATTAACATTGATCATTTGTGGCACATGTGTCAATTTTGTATTAATTTCTTCAACACATCTTGATGTTTTGACATACAGATGATTTAGCATGACTAATATCTTGAGAGCTTAATCTTATTGATAAACAAGTATATTTAACGACATGAGTGTCTATAATTTATATGCGGCATATGATTATATTTTAATAAGCAACTGTTACCAAATTTTACTTATTTTTAATTCTGTTAAAAAATTATGGTTCCACTAAGTATCAATTGAGCCATTGTTACCCCAATATAACATATATCTTAAAAACTAATATCATACTGATCCCATACGCAAATACCTAACTAAACATATCAAGTCTTGTGTAAAACCTCAAGCCCAGGAAACCCTATAGTTTCTTACAAACATCATTACCATAATTTTCAACTTAAAATTATTAAAATAACAATGGAATACATAGTACTTGTTTTAAAATGTCAAATACAAAGTAAAAAAGCCATTGTGTTTATAAAATAATAACTTAATAGAAATAGGTTGCCAGTCTTTTTCATATGGGTAGCATTCATGTGACGGTCGTCACCAAATCCGATTAGCTAACTTCTGTTGAGTTTGACTTTTTAACTTGATTTTGACTATTGACTAGTCAAAGTGCTAATGTGAAACACTAAGTGTAAAGACCTAGTGTACTTGTTATATATGATATCGTGATTTTAACTGTATTAGTATAGTTTTTGGTATTTACGGTATGAAAGTGTTCAAGTCCTTCCAAAGGCTTGTACCACTTATATTTGATTTTGTAACATAAGTATAAACATTTAAACATGAGATGTTGGTAAATGCATGTCCATAAGAAAAATATACATGTGATTATCAAATATTATGAATCTTATAACAACTTAAATGTTTAAACTATATAAAACTCCAAAACACACGTGAAAAAATATAACACATTAAAAATTCTAGTGCAACAACAATAATATGTCACACTTTAAACTTAAGCTAAATAATAAAAAAGATGTAATTCTCTCTATCTCTCTCCCCATTTATGGCCAAAAAAGGGGGTGTAATCCCCCACCCACTTAACTTTCAAACAAGAAGTGTAACCCCCCATTCATCATAATTTCTTATCAGTTCACACCTTAATTCTCATTTATCATTCTCAATCTTCCTCTCTCTCCATCTCTTGGTAGAATACCAATATCCATCGTCATGTTCATCTTTGTTCTGCAAATTAACAAGGAATTAAGTGTGTTGTGTGGTGTTTATCTTTGCAATTTGGTAAGTGTTAGATGTTGTCTAGTTCATAATCTTGTGCTCATCCTTTTAAAATAATAAAACATATCTAATATTCCTTCATTTTTCTTGTTCATGATGATCAAATGGAATATTACAAGTCGTGGTGCTAGTCTTGCCATTTGGGAGGATTGATGTTCTTCCTTTCAATTTTGTGAATTTTTCTGACTAAAAATACGAATATCATCTAAATATCTTTGGTTTTCTTTTTGTTATGATAAGCACATGAAGGATCAATTGGTGGAGATCATCACATTCTTGTTGTTAACATTTAAATTCTATTCTTGTTATTCTCTATTAATCATCTTTTATTTCTTGATGATTCGATCCTCATTTCCATTATAAACTAATTGCAAGATTAAGTTTTATGACTATTTTGATAAATTGTAATCCTGAAAAATAGATGATAAATACATATTATACAATCTACAAAGGTTAAATTTTGAGAATGAATTTACCATGTAAAGCGATGATAAATACATATTATACAATCTACAAAGGTTAAATTTTGAGAATGAATTTACCATGTAAAGCTGAAAATTCGAACAAAAATTTATCTCAACTTTAGAAGACCATAAAATGATCATAACTCAACATTTTTCTGAAAATTTAGGGTCTAAATTATTTAACTCGGAGTCTACTTTCATTTTTAAGTTGTTACATAATTTAATAAGAAGTTTAAGGTCATCAAAGATACGTTTTACTTTAAAAAGTCAAGAATAAATTTTTAGGACAAATAATGGGATTACTTGGAAATGTATAACTTCAATTTTCTGAGTTTTTGAGGGATTTTTCAGTTAATTAATTTTTATGTCTTATACTTCAAAGTATAATACAACCCTTAAATCCAATGTTTTGATGGCCAACTAACACAAAACTTTTTAGTGTGTGTTATAGTGCAAATTATGAGTTAATTATGAGTAAAAATCAATTATTTAAAAATGTTATGAAGGTATCAAATAAAGACCTTATAAATAAAAATTGTTCCAAAAAACATAACACTACTGTAGTCAAAATTTGAAAATGAACAAGTTGGTTTGGGTTGGTTGTTATGCAATATAAAAATGCGTAACAAAGGTGAAAATACACAAATGGACTTGTAGTTAATTTACTAACAGAACATGTAGAGGACTTTGGTATTAAGTAAATTTGACGTTTGAAAGACTTAAATAAGTGACCAATATAACTGGTTATATAAATCTCACAATTGGATTACAATAGAAAAACATGTGTGACTTGGATAAATTGAACGATCGAGACGTATTTTGGTTGAATAGTTTGGTGAATTTTGGATGATTTGTATGATTATATTTTTGTTCAACTGAAGGTGAGTTTTGTGGCTTCTCTTTATTGTTTAACTTGGGGAAAAATTTTGCTCAAACCTTTTGAACTTGCCGTTATACTTTGTACATTTTAATATTTATGTTTGGTGTGTTAAGTCATTAACTAGAGTTTGGAACTACTTGCTTGGGTTTTTATGTTCATGTTCATAAAGTTCCCGTTGTTCACAATCATTTAACTTTTATATTAGAGCCATGGAGAGGTATTGTTAGTACTAATGGGTTGACATGCTCACCATTGTTGTCGGTATGCTAGCTATAACTGACTTGGCCGGGATGTGCCCTTGGGTGAATGTTATCCAGCTGTTTGTGTTCATGTATATGTTCATGTTCATGGGTCATATACGTTGTAGGTTTGGTTATGAACCCTTGATGAGTATTCTTTACTCCTATTGTACTTAAATACATAGACAAGGATTTTGCTTTGGACTTATACGAGATAACTGTAGCTATTATAAACCTGCAAACTCACAAACCTAGTGTTGACATTTCCTAGCATTTTTTTCAGGTTGAAAACTAAAGACAAGTGAATTGATGTAGATAATTTTATGCAAGACTAACACGTTTTACAACTTGTCTTTACTTAAGTATTTATGCTATATGCCTATGGTTATTTGATAGTATAAATTATTAAATTTAATGATAGTTGCTCATTGTATAGACTTGTTTGAGACAATGAACTTAGACTTATAGATATTCTCTTGTAAGCGATGTGTTCTTGATGGTTGATTCATTGCATTCCTATAATTCTACGTTGGTGAGGGGTATGACAGAGTAGTATGAGAGAAATTGGTTATAGAGAAGTAGGCTTTCCTTAGTGAACGCTAGACTATAATCATAAGCTCATTCTGGATAAATATCGTTAGGAATTGTAGGGATATTGACTTACAGAAATCCTTTAATCTAGGTGTTTATTCACCACAACCTCTATCTCTATTCTAACTTGGCTCACAGTACTACTATCATGCATCCTTCAAAGACTTACACTGATGGCTCTAGCATCTAGTAGAGTCACCTTGCCTGTTTCGACCTTTGCTGCAATTTTCAAGATCGGACCTCGGGGGAGGAGCACATTTTCTGGTGCAATGAATGGACACTGGAAGCAAGGCGCACTAAAGTTAGAAGACCATGGCTTAAGCTTTTGGACAAGACTAACTTAACTTTCTAGACATATGTCGACTCAAGTGAATGTTTTCTTAACTACTCCTTTAATTGATTCTCAGGTTAGTGACTTCATTATATGATATTCTTAGTTATAGACAATAACTAGATTTTGGTGCCGCGCGTTGCCGCAGCTATGCGAGTTTTAACGTAACCCTAAACCAAAATCAAAATCAAAATAAAGGTTCGAAACCATAAAATCTTCAAAACACAAAGTAAACACACAGACTGGCTCGGTCAAACACGCATGCGTATAACTTAGAGCACATACCTATTATAGACAATTCTAATTTCATAAAACAAAACAATAAAGCAAACAAAACAGCAAAACAAACAAAAACACAGGAGTAAAAACAAACCTGAAAAGCAACGTATCGCTGTACCTACAGCACCAAATAGCACAACGGGCACGAAATTGCGGAAAAATATTTCTTTTGAACCTGGAACCTGTTGATTTATCATTGCAAAAATAATTAGAACAGCTTTATAACCATCAAATGTTAAAAAAATACAAAAACAGAAGCACAAAGTATATATGTACGTATGTATGTGCAGTGAGTACGCGTATATATGAACATGTGCACGAGTCAAAAAGAAGAATCATAAGGATCACACAACCACCTTAAAGTCTCAGTTTGTTATGACTCAGCTCATTTAAGGCATGAATTCACATCAGGCACCAGCAAGGTGATTAAAACAGAAGGCCAATACATCATAAAATGTAGTCTTAGGTCCATTGACCAATATGTAATCTTCTTGACACCACCTTCTGTCAAGTATCTATCAAATTAAAATATAAACGTCAGTGAAATAATAAAATTTAGTGGGAAAATGGCTAGCTCAGGTCAAAATGATAATGTAAACACACTTTGTCAAAAAAGTTTATTTTTTGTTTTAAAATTTCTAGTTAAAATTATAAAGGGATTATTACACCAAACGCAACAAAATTTAACCTTTGTATACGTAAAATTTCTAGTTAAAATTTCTAGTTTATTTTTTGTTTTCAATTATACGTAATATATATTCAATTTGTTTACCATTATATGTAACAAACCTTCTAAATCAGGTTAAATCATAAAGTGGCACCATTTAATGATGATGAGACTGTGTGCCAAGTTACCACATAACTGCCATAGAAGATTACTTATTGGTGTTTTGGGTAAAGATTATTTCTAAGGCGTATGGCTTTATTAAAATACTGAAAAGGTGGTAAATCAACTTCTAACAGCTTATGAGTTATGAGCGTATCAACTTAAACTTACGTCTTATTTAATCCACACACCAACAAAAGTATGACAAATTACCAACTATGACAAAACTAACAGATTTGAAAACAATTTGTTTGCATTAGTTGTTTAGCATTCATAATGCTTACTTCAAAACAGTTGTTGCACTGCTGCAATCTTCAAACCGAATGCTGTAACCAACCTCTTCTCCAATCGTAACATCCATTTCCTCTGCAACTCTCCTAGAAACAGACATCGCCGCCACCCTACGAGGCTGGGTGCAACCCGCCATAAACTTCTTACGCCTATCAGCACTCTCCAACTCTACAGCTTCCAACACAAACTGAGGAATCTGTTTGCAACAATTCAAACAACTCAGAATCAGAATCTCAACAATCTTTAAAAATTTAAACAAACAGCATTACCCAAATCATTTCACAAGATATAGACCGGCAGAAAGCAATTCAATTCATACACAGATTCCCAAACATACACAAAATTTAACCTCAACAGACAACGGAAGCAACAATCACAACAAACACAGAGTCGGAAACTTAGAATCAGGATATCAGACTAACCTGAGTGGTTTTACCACTACCCAAACATACACAAAATTTAACCTCAACAGACAACAGAAGCAACAATCACAACAAACACAGAGTCGGAAACTTAGAATCAGGATATCAGACTAACCTGAGTGGTTTTACCACTACCGGTTTCACCGACCAAAATTAGGGTTTGATGGTAGTTGTGTTTGAGGAACCTCGGGTCGGGGTTTTCGAGCCGGTTGAGCTTCGATTTGACTTCTTGGGTTTGATGGTAGTTGTGTTTGAGGAACCTCGGGTCGGGGTTTTTGAGCCGTTTGACCTTCGATTTGACTTCTTCGGAGACGCGATCATAGATCATGTGGTTCGGAGGTGGTGGAGATGGTGTCGGGGTGTCGGAGACGGCGGCGGCGGTGGAGGCGGTTCTGGTGGCGATGGCAAGGTGGTGTGAACGGCGAGAGAGGATAAGCATAAAGAAAAGTGGGGGAAGCCACCGACAAAAGCGAATAATTAGAATAGAAATAAGCACACGACAATACATATTATTCTGGAGTAGGAGGAACTTGAGTGACCACGCAAAGTAACTTACAATTTCAAGTGCACATGCAATTGCAAGTTATAGTGCATGCTAACCCTGGGGCATTCTAAGATTCATAGGATCCTAATGGTCATTATTTTTTCTTCTATGCCATGTAAATTCTAATGAAACCTTATGATAGATCTCTAGCCTTGATTAATACGTCAAAAACTAGAACTACTAATTAACTTGCATGTTTCAACCAATGTTGTAAAAGTCGCTAGGCGCTACCAGGTCGGTCGACTGGGGAGTTACGAGTACTCGTTCTAGGCGGGGAGTACTCAGGGAGTACTCAAATAAAGAAATTTATGAAGAAATTAATTTTTGTAAAAGTATACATATATCAAATATCATAAGTTCACTAATATTTATAACAATATATGTGAATATTAGTATAAATTAAAAAGCTAGATTATCAAATACTAAAATATTTTAAAAAATTGATATTTATTTTATAATATTATAGACATTGTAATCATTTAATAGTCTTCTTCCAAAGTATTAACATAAAAAAGTCAAAAATCCAACTAAAAACGATGAAAAATAGTGAAAATTCACGAAAAACAATGAAAATCCAAGTTTTCCGAGTTGGGCTGCCTAGCTCCGGTAGGGTCGAGTTGGCCACCTAGCTCTGAGTAGGTTCGAGTTGGAACGAGTTTGACCAATTTCGAGTTATAAGACTGTGTTGAAGAAAGTATCTTTAGTACATGTCCGAGTTCTGAGTACACCCCGAGTACTCGGTCGAGTTGGCCGAGTTTTACAACACCGGCTTCAACTAAAGATGTTGATTGAGTTTTCCACTCTACTATTGATATATGCGACTTACCTTTGGTCTAGCTTTTGTTGTACATTAATCCTTGCAATCCAAAAGTCAATTCCTTATGTAATATTCTCTCATTCTTGACGTTCATGACATAAGCTGTAGGAGCTATAGCTTGATAACAAGACTCTATAAAACCACATCAATTCATTCTCTTAGTTAATTATGATATCTGAATAATCGACCATTCTTCTAACCGAAATCACTCTTCTTCTTACCTTGTTATATAATCATCAACCCACTTAAATTGTTAAGCTAACGAATATCAACCATTTGGCAAGTACTTTAATTAAACGTTATCAAAGGTGTGTTGCTTATTATGCCTGATACAGTATGGTTCGACTTCTTCATTGCAATCTTTATCCAATTTTTTACAAGATGATTTAGACATTCACCAAGATTTGGGTTAAGGCAATCTAACCAGTCTAAATACCACTTACTTACATCAAGTTTTCATATGTAAGTATAAGCATCTATGCACAATATTACAATGGACTTCTTATTCTCTACCTCATTCGTATCTCCACACCAACTATTCGATGATAAATCTTTCGACATTCACCAATGTGGCGAGACGTTAGAATATGTGTCTTTATCTCTAATGGATCTACATTTAAATATTGTTTTAGTTTCACTCTAACCATTCGTGAATATTAATGATATCTCACCTATGTATAGCATCAACTATATCATTATGGAATCTTTTGATGTAAGGTGATCCAATTGCACACATTCAAATTGGAGCCTCATTATGCCTTTAATGTTCTGACAATACCATTTCATATTATAACATCACTTTGACAGGAAGAAGATCAGGTTGAACTAACAAGCGCATCTATAGACATGAAATATTGAGGACTTCTCCTTATAAGATACTCTCTAAGTGAGCCTCTTAGTAACATGCATGCAACAATTACTATTTTGTCTGGTCCTAGTTGTTATGAGAAATTATTATGAAATCCAAAAGTTCTGCTACATGATCTACCTTGGATTTAAATCTATGCGTTATAGTTTTCACTACCTTTTTAAAAGATGTTTAGACTTGGGCTGTTATAACTCATATTTCCAATGTTGGAATATGCAACTTCAGACATAGACAATTTTGCACATCGCTATTTCCTTAGAAATCATTAAGCATACTTTAGCACTCACCCCATCAAATTTGTTGATCTGAATCTTACCATAAGACTAGTACTGCTCATATTTGGTTATATGTAAGGACCGAGACTTGACTACAAACCATAAATTGATGATATGTATCAATATGATTTTGATGGAAACAAAGTCTTAAAAAAACTAACTATTAACTTTGACTAGTGAGCTCTACAATTAATGGTGTTCAAAAGTACTATTGGCATGTTAGTTCTTCATCTTGAGAATGTACTTACTTTCAATGCTTATTATTGAAGAAAGGTCAATCAAGAATCTGGATCGATGGTCATATATAGATTCAATCTATGTGTTTATATTTTTGAAGTCGCTTATCTAACTTTTGGTCATGGCTTGTTATGGAGCCTACCCTTATTCTCCAAGTATATCACTTATAAGAAGCACCATTCACCTTTTGAGCGTTTAAAAAATTAGATCAGACATTTAGATTTATTTTGTTATACGAGTACTTGCTTTAGTGTTTGACATTTGATGCACCTTAGGAATCATTGGTTATAACTATTCGTATAACATACTGGAAATCTAATCTATTAAAGAACTCATGTTTGAACTAAGACTCATAACTCTAGACTCTTGATATATTTTTCTAAACTTGAACCTTAAAAATGAGTTATGGATTCCATTCTCGATTTATGGTACATAAAAATAGTTAAATTAACGGTTTGTTAGGGGAGGTGATAGGAGCACCTTCAAAGTGATGCTAGTGTGGTGGGTTAGTTGTGGTACACCCTATGTATGAAGACTAATGGTATATTGAATATGAAACCTAGAACTGGGCTACAGAGTAACCTTGGATGAAAAGTAACAATCATACTTCAAAGTGTAACCTTAAAGGACCCCGTTCCCATGAAATTATTCTAAGAAAAGGTTGCTTATCTGTTGTTGTAGAACATTATAGTTACCTTTAAGTCATTTCAAACTACATTAAATAGGATGTAAATGTCTAAAATTAATCCCTTAATCTGTAAGGCCCCGTTCCCGTGCACCTCACAGTTGGTCATTCATCGCACATAAAACATTTTAAAACATACATTTATTTTGCAGCGGAATTTAAAACTTTCATTAATAACTAAAACATGTCATTTCATTACGTTACAACAATCGTTTTCATCTAAAAATACAATGACATGTCAAAATATGGGTGCCAGCCTTCAAAACGCTCCCAGTAGCTTATGCATCCATGCCCGCAACTCCTCAGCATCAACCAAAATACCTGCCAACTATCATGCATACAAAAGTCAGCGACGCTGAGTGAGTTCTAGTTTTTATAGATAAAATACTTTACTTTTGTTAAAACCGTTCTTTACTTTCTTTCAAATCATACTATACTTTCGTACATGCTCACACATCATACGTACACATAGATAATATCATTATTATCTTTCATTGTGTTCGTTAACTTTTGTTCATTCATCGTACATCATTATCATTCATTTCTTATCTAGATCCCGTCAGGCTTTACCCTCTTCATGGCACACAGCCATGATTACTGAGGTCGAATGACAAGGATCCCGTTTCGTTCTTTATTATGATATTTCGTTAGCGTTCAATTAATACATTCGTTCATTTCATGCATATCACGTTTTTCATACATCATTTATTATCTTTCACTTCTATCTAGATCCTGTCAAGCTTTACCCTCTTCATGGCACCCAGCCACAATTGCTGAGGTCGAATGACAAGGATCCAGTTTCGTACTTTATTATTATATTTCATTCGTTCATTCATTTCTTCGCTCATTACTTTTCATTACTCGAATCTTGTCTCATGCAATATCCTCGACTCATGCTCGAAAGCTGATGTTGTGCCGGGGCTTGTACACAAACCCCCGACTCATGTCCAAAGACTGACACAACACTAGGATACGCGACAAAGATCCCATTCGAGTCAATCACAAGGATTGAACTCTATCCGAGTCTGCTGCAACACGAAGTCGCTCACCTCATTATCTCGTCTCTTGCAATATCCCCGACTCATGTCCGAAGACTGATACTGTGCCGGGGCCTGATAAACAAACCCCCGACTCATGTCCGAAGACTGACACAGTATCGGGATACGCGACAAAGATATCATCTCTTTATTTTGTCTTATGCAATACCCCCGACTTATGTCCGAAGACTGATACTGTGCCGGGGCCTGATAAACAAACCCCCGACTCATGTCCGAAGACTGACATAGTACTAGGGTACGCGACACGGATCTTATCATCCATCACTTTCATACTCACCATTCGTTATCTCATGTGTTCGTTCATTTCATACTCTATTGTATTCGTTTGTTTCGTGTCTTATCATTATCTTTGACTTCGTTACATAATACTTTACGTTCATTAATTTATTCCTTCATTCATCACATCACGTAAAGTCATACATAATGTATTATAAAACATAACATGTACGTTTTGAAAACTCTTTAACGAAGAAAGATAACATCACTCAAACACATACACATCATAGTCTTCATCACATCATCATACACACATCAAGCATAAGCCATCAGGTAATAACAGATCCTATCTCAATCTTTTTCTTCTTATAAGGCCCCTTAGAAAATCCTAAGTCCAAAATGGGTGCATGGGACTTTTCAGGCACAGGAGCATAAAAATTCTAAGTGTAAACAGTCTGGGCGCATGGGCACTATTTGGGCGCATGAGCCTTGTTTGGGCGCTTCACCACTATACAGGCGCATGAGGCCTGTTCAGACGTCTCATCACTTAGCCGTTTTAACACTTGGGCGCCTGGGAACTATTTAGGCGTCTGGGAACACTGTTTGGGCGCATGGCCCACTCTTGGGCGCATGGCCAACACTTAGGCGCATGGCCAACATGTCGGGCGCATGGGCCACTGTTCAGGCGCATGGCTACTATTTGGGCGCATGTACTTGGGCGCATGGGGACTTAGGCGCATAAGAGCATTCTGAATTGTTTTCTATACTACCCACAACACCCGAATCCTATTCCAAACACACCCAAACATAGATCTAACATACTAAGCTCTTGAAAGTTCTAAACATCAATTCTAGTCTATAAACAAACTCTAAAACATACGTGCATACATCATTTTCGAACATAAGGCTGTAGACCTACGGTTACTTTTAAAACATTTACTTAGTATGCATAATATCCCCAAAAACGTTAAAATCAGTAAAGAGGGGTTCTAGAAACTCACCTTGAAGCAGATCTTCGAGCTAAACACTTCCACTCGTAATTCAACTTCAAGTTCTTGAAAACCAACTCTAAAACATCAAGAATTCGGTCAACCACTCATGAATTTGGTTAAAACCAAACATATACTCAAGAAATCTCACCTTTTATAGCTTCTCTTCCTTTCTCTCTTTAGAACCGAGAATTCTTCTTCTCTTTTCTTCCTTGGCCAAAAGCAGAAGCAGTTTTCTTCTTTACTGTGGGCGGCCATACCCATTTTAATATAAAATATTAGACTTTTATGCTTTGTACACTTTATCCCCCTCTACTTATGCCCATATCTATTCTTCCCATTTAGTTTTCTTTGCATTTCCTTTAAATAAAATTTTGGGGTGTTACAAGCCTACCCCCCTTAAAGAGGTTTCGTCCCTAAAACCTGTCGCTTCTTGAACAGTTACAGGTAACACTGTCTCACCTCTTACTTGATCTTGCACTTAAACTTAGATCCCTTTAGGCTTCACTTCACCCGCACAAGTGAAACCATTATCCTCCTTAGCTCATTCTCTTCCTCTTATCAGTAATGGCCACCAGTTGCTTCTTATAGTTGAGTACTTTGTCCCTCTCAGTGTTCTCTAGTGGCACGATCATATCCTTATCGGTTGAGCACTTTCTTAGACGAGATACATGGAACGTCAGTTGAAGTCCACTTAACTCATCAGTTAACTCCAGTCGGTGTGTCACTTCTTCTACCCGAGCAACAACTGTAAATGACCCTCTATACTCTAGTATTAGCTTTACTTGATTTCCGAATCGAACGATCCACTTTCCTGGCGAAGCCTTCATCATAGCCCATTGTCGTAGGTCGGCACTGAACTCTTATCGGGCACCGTTAATCAATCCATCTTCTTGCAGCACTCGATGCTCACCTCATAAGTTATTGCTCAATTCACCCGAACGTGTATGTCTATCCACCTACGTCCGTCCTAAACAGTCTAGCAGGAACAAGCGCTCTCTCTCAATTCTACTGCGTAATCCTCTAGGGCATTAGGTAACCTGGTGGACTTACTAATAGCAATCCCTATATCGAAGGACATCGATCTTCCTACTGTTAACATACAACTTACCGCAGAAGGAAGTAGGGATAAAACTACTACTAGCACTACAATCACAGTATAGATGCACAAATCTATTTACTAGAAACGTACTAGAAGTTACCTTGGAGTCTGACCTAGCCTCCTACCGATCAAAGCAAAGGCTCTAGCCTTCACCCTCTGTTCTCCTTCCTCATGCCGGAGCTTCCTTCCCTTGACTTCTTGCAGTCTCTGCTCATGTGTCCTGTCTCGCCACAGTTGTAGCATTTAGCCATTTGACAATCTCTTGCCTTGTGGCCCTCCTTTCCACATTGGAAGCAGACGTTCAGTCCCCACTTGCACTCTCCTTTGTTGCCTCTGCCACACTTCTTGCATATTTCGTCCTTCCTTGTTATCCTCTTCCGATCATCGACCCTCATCGCCTTACCTTCAGCCACCATTTCACAATTACTACCTCTCCTTCCATTCCCATTCTTAACATCGCCCCGCTCATCCTCTTCGTCCGTTATCGCCATCACCTCTCGCTCGTCGTACAATCTCCCAGCTAAGTCGACCACCGATCTAAATGTACCTGGTGGGGCAGCTATTAGATGTTTGCAGATGTCGGTGGGCAGTCCTTGAATGTACCTCTTGATCTTTTGTGATGCAGGCGTCGCCTGATCTGGCACCAGTCTATCCTTCTCGTTGAACTTAGTGGTGTACTGCTGGTGTGTCATCGTTCCCACCTCCAGCTGCAAGAACTCTCTTTTGATTTTGTCCAATTCACGGTGAGGACAAAACTCCTCGATTACCAGCCTCTTCAGTTCACTCCACCTCATCCTCCTGATTGCCCTGGTACCCTCAGCCTGGACAATGTTGTCCCACCAGCACAAGGCCGAGTCCACAAACGAGTGAGTGGCAAACTTCACCTTCTGGTCCTCTCGGCACTCGCTGATCTCCAGGACAGCCTCCATCTCCCTCACCCATCAGTGAGCAGCAGCAGCAGTGTCGTTACCATCAAAGGTAGGGGGCTTGCACCTTTGGAATGCCCCATAACTACAGCCTCGTGTTGTCTCAGGCACAGGCTCTTCTTCCTCCTCTTCTTCCTCGGTAGGAATAACCGTCTCGGTCTCGGGTGGTTCTCTCCTTCCCGCGGACTTATTCCTCTCCTTCCTTTCGCCTTCCCTAACAATTTTAATCACTTTGGTCATTACAGACTGCAAAATCTTCTGTATAACTTGATGGACCTCTTCTACTACTGCCTCTTTCACCGAGGCCCTCAAGTTCGCGCTCTCATCACCACCGTCCTGGTGTTGCATCTCGGACTTCTCACGTGTCCTCTCATTAGCCCTAGCCCTATTCCTGGTAACACGCGGTTTAGCACCACGTCCTCCCTGTGCTCCATCCCTAGAGGCCTTAGATGATCTACCTCCAGCCATTCTCTAATCACTATAAGATTCAAACACTAACACGGTCATTCAAGGTAATAGCTCGGATTATGTCAAATATAGTAAGTCCCTAATTACAGTGGCCAGTTGTGATTAGCCACTTACTTTACTCTTCATACCCCAAGTATCTCCTATCCTGACTACATCAGTATCTAAATCTACACAAAAGCACACTAGCCACGTAACATGCGCATATAATACCGGTTAACCGTTAGCTTACATAAAATGTTTACATAAAACCTTTACCTGCAGGCACGTAGCTACTAGGACTGGCATCCTTTTCTTTTCATCCTATTCTCAGTTTAAGATTAGGTTTTGCAAATAATTACCTAATTCACTTAAACTTTGGCTATGATACCAACTTGTAAGGCCCCGTTCCCGGGCACCTCACAGTTGGTCATTCATCGCACATAAAACATTTTAAAACATACATTTATTTTGCATCGGAATTTAAAACTTTCATTAATGACTAAAACATGTCATTTCATTACGTTACAACATTTGTTTTCATCTAAAAATACAATGACATGTGAAAATGTGGGTGCCAGCCTTCAAAACTCTCCCAGTAGCTTATGCATCCATGCCTGCAACTCCTCAGCATCAACCAAAATACCTGCCAACAATCATGCATACAAAAGTCAGTGACGCTGAGTGAGTTCTAGTTTTTATAGATAAAATACTTTACTTTCGTTAAAACCGTTCTTTACTTTCTTTCAAATCATACTATACTTTTGTACATGCTCACACATCATACGTACACATAGATAATATCATTATTATCTTTCATTGCGTTTGTTAACTTTTGTTCATTCATGGTACATCATTATCATTCATTTCTTATCTAGATCCCATCAGGATTTACCCTCTTCATGGCACACATCCACGATTACTGAGGTCGAATGACAAGGATCCCATTTCGTTCTTTATTATGATATTTCGTTAGCGTTCAATTCATACATTCGTTCATTTCATGCATATCGCATTTTTCATACATCATTTATTATCTTTCACTTCTATCTAGATCCTTTCAAACTTTACCCTCTTCATGGCACATAGCCACGATTGCTGAGGTCGAATGACAAGGATCCGGTTTCATACTTTATTATTATATTTCGTTCGTTCATTCATTTCTTCGCTCATTACCTTTCATTACTCGAATCTTGTCTCATGCAATATCCCCAACTCATGCTCGAAAGCTGATGCTGTGCCGGGGCTTCTACACAAACCCCCGACTCATGTCCGAAGATTGACACAACACCGGGATACGCGACAAAGATCCCATTCGAGTCAATCACAGGGATTGAACTCTATCCGATTCTGTTGCAACAAGAAGTCGCTCACCTCATTATCTCGTCTCTTGCAATATCCCCGACTCATGTCCGAAGACTGATACTGTGTCGGGGCCTGATAAACAAACCACCGACTCATGTTCGAAGACTGACACAGTACCGGGATACGCGATAAAGATATCATCTCTTTATTTTGTCTCATGCAATACCCCCGACTCATGTCCGAAGACTGATACTGTGCTGGGGCCTGATAAACAAACCCCCGACTCATGTCCGAAGACTGACATAGTACCGGGGTACGCGATACAGATCTCATCATCCGTCACTTTCATACTCACCATTAGTTATCTCATGTGTTCGTTCATTGCATACTCTACGTATTCGTTTGTTTCGTGTCTTAACATTATCTTTGACTTCGTTACATAATACTTTACGTTCATTAATTTATTCCTTCATTCATCACATCATGTAAAGTCTTACATACTGTATTATAAAACATAATATGTACGTTTTGAAAACTCTTTAACAAAGAAAGATAACATCACTCATACACATACACATCATAGTCTTCATCACATCATCATACACACATCAAGCATAAGCCATCAGGTAATAACAGATCCTATCTCAATCTTTTTCTTCTCATAACGCCCCTTAGAAAATCCTAAGTCCAAAATGGGCGCATGGGACTTTTCAGGCGCATGAGCATAAAAATTCTAAGTGTAAACAGTCTGGGCGCATGGGTACTATTTGGGCGCATGAGCCCTGTTTGGGCGCTTCACCACTATACAGGCGCATGAGGCCTGTTCAGGCGTCTCATCACTTAGCCGTTTTAACACTTGGGCGCCTGGAAACTATTTAGGCGTCTAGGAACACTGTTTGGGCGCATGGCCCACTCTTGGGCGCATGGCCAACACTTAGGTGCATGGCCAACATGTCGGGCGCATGGGCCACTGTTCAGGCGCATGGCTACTATTTGGGCGCATTTACTTGGGCGCATGGGGACTTAGGCGCATAAGAGCATTCTGAATTGTTTTCTATACTACCCACAACACCCGAATCCTATTCCAAACACACCTAAACATAGATCTAACATACTAAGCTCTTAAAGGTGCTAAACATGAATTCTAGTCTATAAACAAACTCTAAAACATACGTGCATACATCATTTTCGAACATAAGGCTGTAGACATACGGTTACTTTTAAAACATTTACTTAGTATGCATAATATCCCCAAAAACATTGAAAATCAGTAAAGAGGGGTTCTAGAAACTCACCTTGAAGCAGATCTTCGAGCTAAACACTTCCACTCGTAATTCAACTTCAAGTTCTCGAAAACCAACTCTAAAACATCAAGAATTCAGTCAACCACTCATGAATTTGGTTAAAACCGAACATATACTCAAGAAATCTCACCTTTTACAGCTTCTTCTTCCTTTCTCTCTCTAGAACCGATAGTTCTTCTTCTCTTTTCTTCCTTGGCCGAAAGCAGAAGCAGTTTTCTGCTTTACTGTGGGCGGCCATACCCATTTTAATATAAAATATTAGACTTTTGTGCTTTGTACACTTTATCCCCCTCTACTTGTGCCCATTATCTATTCTTTCCATTTAGTTTTCTTTTCATTTCCTTTAAATAAAATTTCGGGGTGTTACATTATCTTTGTTATATGTTAAGACATGGGACCTTATCGAAGACACGATATTTCGGTAGTCTTGTTCATGTGAACACAGTGAGAAATCTCTTTAAACTGTGGCTATCACAAGTAGTGTGCCAACACTTATTAATAAGAATTATTATGTAGGAATATAGTCCTTATAGGGTCTTAGTTAATTTAAACCATCCATATGTAAGCTAAATTAAGAATGTTCTAGATATAAGCGCTATGTGGATAAGGATCCATTAAGGATATAAAGTTATGATCCGCCATTCTAACAGTCAAGTACCAACTGAATTTCAAGACAAAATTCTCTTAAGTGGGGATGCTATGACGTCCGTCACCAAATCTGATTAGTTGACCTATGTTGACTTTGAAATTTTAGGTTTGACTTTGACTTTTTGACATTATTTTAACTATTAACTAGTTAAAGTGATTATGTGAAACACAAAGCGTAATGACTTAGTCTACATTTGTGATATATGATATAGTGATTTTAGTGTATTAGTATACTTGTTGGTAATTATGTTATGGAAGTGTTCAAGTCTTTTATTAGGTTTGTAACACTTATATTTGATTTTGTAACACAAGTGTAAACCTTTAATCATTAGATGTTGGTTAATACAAGTCCATAAGAAATATATACACGTGATTATCAAACGATATGAATCTTAAACTAAACAAAACTCCACAACTCACATGTAAAAAAATATAACACAATAACAAGTCTAGTTCAACAATTACTAATATCTAACACATTAAACCTAAGCTAAATAATTAAAAAAATAAATAAATGCAACTCCCCCCTCGCTCTCTTTGTCCATTTAAGGCCAAAACAAGGGGTGTAGCCATCCACCCATTTAACTTTTAAAGAAGAAATGCAACCCCCTATTCATCATAAGTCCTCATCATTTCACATTTTGATTTCATTATCACCCGCATTCTTCATTTTTCTTAATTTCTTGGTCGAATACCAGCATCCACCATCATCTTCATCTTTATCATCTTCATCTTTATCTACAAACTAAGAGGGAATCAAGGGTGTTATGGTGCTTATCATTGCGATTGGTAACCCCCCTATTCATCACAAGTTATCATCATTTCACACCTTAATTAACCAACACAATTAAAACGATAATGCTAATATTGTTAAATATACAAGGGGTGGTTTTTATTAGTTTAAATAATTAAGTAAATAGTCTTTTAATGTTAAATAACTTTCTAACTATCAAAAAAGTCTTTGTAGTAAGAAAGATCAAAATACCCCTGCGCGTAACAGAGAAAACTAATAGAGTGGATTAGTAGTTAAAACTATTATAAGATACAACGTCAGAATCTGATATGTCAAAATATTCTTTTTTGGCCTAAAGAGTTAAAAGGACCAAACTACACGAGGCAAAATAGTAATTTACTCTAAATTAAATAATACTTCTTGAGAGTTAAAATCTATACATAAATATTAATAAAAGACTAACTTTAGTGCCACATGGCCTCTTACTATTTGTCCATGTGGTATTACCACATAAAACTGACATTTTAAACAAAAATCAATCATGTCAAACTTTTCAAACTTAATTCCAAATTTGAATTTCCATTTTAAAGAATATAAATAAAAATCAATTAAATAAAACTTTATAAATTTATAAATATTTTTGAATGAATAAATTTTCTTTTAATATGATAATAATAACTTAATAGTTAAAAAAATTAAGTCACAAGTCAATTCTTAAAGTTTACATATCATATGATTTTTAGATATTACTAATATTAGATATAGCTACATTATATTATAAATATATTTTTTCTCTTGATGTTAGATCTTTTATTCTATTTCTTAATTAGATCATATTATCGACAACATTATTTTTATTTTAATATTTTATATCTTTTTCAACCCGTGTAGTACACGTATCAATAACCTAGTACATTATATAGTACTTCTTGGAAACCAAAATACATAAATGATATTTCTAGAAAACTAAATTAAATTAATTAGGTGGTATCCACCATGCCTGATGTGCGTGTTGTGGACTGGGTTCACAACATAAACCGTTATCATGCCAAAGCAACCGACAATACTATTGTTTATCATCATAACCCAATATTATAGAATATGGTCACAGACCAACGAAAGGATCACGGGTTCTAGAAACGCGTAGTGCGCGCGGTATAAACCTGGCTCAGAAGAGGCGCTCGGTACGGCTGCAATCCTAAAAGATTGTCAGGCCAAACCAAGCGATGCCATTTTTGTTTATCATCACAACCCGATATTATACTATACAGTAACAAATCAACGAAAGGAACACGGGTCATGTCCCAGATGAACAAAACATTACCATCAACAACCTGAAATAGATAGATGTGTTTCTCAATAATACTCAATGAAACAATTTACCCAATAGCAGAATCAGGGTAGCACACATGAATACCAAATAGAACCCTTCAACTAAAATGAAAATCAAAGCAACAGTCTCAGATGAGGAAATCCCCATCGTCATTGATATTACAAATCATCAAACAAAAAACTCTCATATGAGGTAATCCTTAGCATCATCAACATGACTAATCAGCCAACCACAAATCTTAGATGCATCACATAAGAACATCCATTTAGAAAAACTCAGAAGAGATCAACATTAGACTAAAGACAGATCCAAAAACCCTAATACTTCAATTGGAAAAAAGAGCAAATTAGAGAGGCAGGGGAGAAGGGTGACCACGGTTGTCAAACCATCATGTCAACACCCTGATACAACTGTGATGTCTACCTTAAATGCAAACGGGAGGCCAAGCGGCGGCTATGCCACCACCATAATGGTGGCCGACGACCATCGGCCATCACAACAGCCATCCCCAGATCTACATGAAATAGGGCACATATGGGTGGTAGGAACAGAAGAGCCTCGGTGGCGATGCGCTTGCATGTAACGGTGGCAGCAATCTTTGTGACTCTCGACACATATCCATATTTTTAACCCATTTATTTTTCATTTATTTTTTATACGATAAAGCATTTGGAATTCTATGTTATTTTTTTCATACATACTATTATTCATGGTAATTTATAGTATTATACATGCTATACACAAGATTCTATATTAGTTATGTTTGTTAGTATGACTAATATTTGTTTTATAACTTTACTTGTGCTATGACATGATGATGATGAATGGAAGCCTAAATTAGTAATATCATGATGTTCTTATATATTTATAAAATTTCTAGAGTTCATTTTATTATTAAAGTTCTTAACTCTTATAAAAGTACACATGTGCTATTTTTCACACATGTATAATAAAGCTAAACTTTTATAGACTCGGGTAGTCAAAGTCAAAGTTTAAGTGAAGGATATGTAGTAACTGGAAGGGTAGTGGGCACCAATAGTCAGGTATCCTGTCTAGACTAAAATTGCATATAAATCCAAATCTATCAATGGATCCAAATGCCTACCTAGGGATTCCCGATGAGAGTGTCTTGACCTATTAGGCCAAAACATGTCAAAATACACATCATAAAAACTTAAAAACTTTGATAAGGCAATGTGCTCATTAGGGGTAACAATTATCACTCCAAACTCTATAATATCATATGTTAAATCTTATGATTCATATTATTGATTTTATATATTTCTTAAAACCCAAGTCTTATGCTATCACATACTGCTATTTGTTTTAACCGATCCATACTCTAAGTCTCACAAACTCTCCCATTTTATTTTGTGAATTATGGCTTCAAGCAAACATCAACGATGTGGTTAATGATACCTTTTTAGTCAATAACCAATATGGTTCTATTTTTTTATATCGGAGCCTATTAGAGTTTTATGTCATTTGATTTTAAGCCTTTACTTGCTACCACACGTAGTAAATTAGAGAAAACCTTCATGGTGAAGGTGGCGATGAAAAACCCATCATCATTGACTCTTTTATTCGTGACTACACTCTTAATCTCAACAAATATAACTTCTCCATCGATCTCATACCCATTGAATTGAGTAGTTTTGAAATCATAGTAGGCAAGAATTTGTTATCTCAACACCATGCTGAAGTTGTTTGTTTTGATAAGTATCCACATCTATTTATATCTACCTCATCCTAACAAATTTTAAGGATGAAATTATCTAAAGAATGGGAGACTGTGACCCTCGACACCTATCTATATTTGTAACCCAATTCTTTTTTATTTATTGTTTGTGCAATAAAGCTTTTGATATTCTATGTTATTTTTTCATACATACTATTATTTATGTAAACTTATAGTCTTATACATGCTATACACAAGATTTTATAATAGTTACATTTGTTAGTATGACTAATGTTTGTTTTGTAACTTTACTTGTGCTATGACTTGTGAAATTAGTAATATCGTAATGTTCTTATATATTTATAAAATTTCTAGATTCATTTTTAAAGTTTGGAACTCTTATAAAAGTAAACTCATGCTATTTTGTACATACGTATAATAAAGCTAAATTTTTATAGACTCTCATCCTTAATTTTATAGAAAGTTCTGATCAGAATATATTTATAAAAGTTTATAATTAGTATACTTTTATAAAAAACTACTAACTAATTTTACAATTCAATACAAAATTTTATAAAAATTAATTTTATAAACATTCTATCATTTTTATAAAATTTGAAAGGCTAAAACCCTCTCTCCTTTGACTCATTTATAACCCACCCATAACCCCTCAAATTTTGATTGTGCTCATTAAACTTCCTCATTCATAATCTCTATTTTCTCACCTATTAATACTTACCTTTGTCTTGTCATTTTCTTGCATCAACTCTTATTCTTAACTTATAAGAGAGTTCTTCTTCACACTCTATACAATCTTAAGAAACTCTCAGCTCCAACCCTCCATTAAAGTCTTTAGAAGTTTCAATTTGTTCATCATTCTTAAAGTAGCACTTACTATTTCTAAAACCATAAAAGTATCTCAAACCCTTTTATTATCATATACATGCATAAAAAATTTATTATATGCACTTATTATTCTTAAAACCATAAAAGATGCACGTAAATGCTACCGTTGATTTTGGATATAATATGTTACAACTTCAAACAGTCATAACTTGGTCATAATAAATAAAAAAATAATAAACTCAGATCCCATGAACAAGTTTATCGAATTATATTTTCAACTATAGTTTACAAGACTTCTAATTCTATTGGACGATTTCGTAACAGCCTCTTCAAAGTAAGTGCGCATATTTGCACCTGTTGCTTTGGACTGCTGTTTTGATCAGTTTCTGATCCAAATTTGAAATTTTTTCTAAACTAAAGTTGTTTGTAACATCCTAAAACAGTATATTAGAGAGTTTTAGAATTTTTACTTAAATTTATTATTTTTAATTATCATATAAAACTATAACAATTAATCTGTCCAAATCTGTTTTGATCTTGCAATAATCTTTTTTTTTTCTTTGCTTTTGATTCCTTTATTATTATGGTCAATGCTATTAACTATAACCTTAAACATTAGTTCTAATACATATAATCATGCTAATTTTGGTCCTCACCATCTCTAATAATCAATTCATAAGTCCAACTTATACTTAAGAACTCAATGTGAGTATTCATAGTCCGTTTTCTTTTTATGTTTTTGGGATGTGACATGTATCGTATTCAATTCTAAATCTTTCTTGCAAATCATACGATTCAATTAAGTCTTATGTGTTTCCCATCATTTGTGATAAACTTGTTGTATTTATCTTTCATGTGATGGTCAACCTTGCTTACTTACCTGCTAGCATATGATCATTAACATTCCAAAGCCTAAGGTGATGATGATTGCTATTGGTTTGACATCAGCCCAAATAAGCCGTTGTAGACGACATTTGGGTATCGAAACCGTTATTCTTAGTTTAATCCGTTAGTTAGGGACACTTATCAACAAAGGTTTGATCAATGCATTTAGTTTAGTCATACTTGCTTGAATTTATACATTGACTCTTGAATCTTGTTTTAAATCTAGTATATGTAACACAATCTATGTTCACTCACCAGCTTGCTAGTTGACATTTATTTTATACATGTCATAAGGAATGATGCTTGAGATACCTACAAGTTTATGACACTTATGATGCTTGTGGACTTAGTGAATAAATCAAACTTTATTTTATCTTATGTTTTTTTTGAACAATTTATGGTGTCTTTGTAAGACTTATATATATGTGTTGATTAAATAAATTATCACTTTAATAGTTTCACGTGTTATGGACTGTAAGGCCCCGTTCCCGGGCACCTCACAGTTGGTTATTCATTGCACATAAAACATGTTAATATACATTTCATAAAATAAACAGCAGAATTACGTTAGCAAAAGCCATCCTCTATTATTAAAAGATACTGTTGTTAAACAATACAATAATGTTCAAGTTACAAAAATTGTTTAATTGCATTACAAAACAACAATATCATAACATAGGAATGGACGTCAGTCTTTCCCTGTCGAGTAGCTTCACCCTCGTGCCATCCTCAGCAACGATTACATGCCAACTGAAAATGTATAAAAGTCAGCGTTGCTGAATGAGTCCTGGTTTTATAAGTATTAAAATACCTTGTGTAATGTACATATATATGAAAATACTCTTTTTAGAAAAACACTTCTCTTACTCTTGTACGTGAGCACGCATCAACTATACAACAAGGTAATATTTTCTTTGTTTACTATATGCCTTTGTTCATTTCGTACTCTTTTACTTTATCTTTCACTGTCTATATGGACCAATGAGAAATTCCCTAAACTATATGCGTGGGGAAACTGGTGCTGGGCCTCTAGTCTCTTCATGGGCTATGATCTATGTACAAAAGGCTGACCCAGTCACCTAGGGCATGCTGCAAAGGTCCGCCAATCTCAATTGATTGGCCATGTGTGCATCGTTTGGGGTAGCTAACCTGTAACACAGTTAAGCTAACGACAACATGGTCGTGCACCTCCTATATGCTTGCAAGAATTTTAACATTTTAATTATGTTCCACTTGTCTTTATCATTAATCTTTCTCATTGTTAAGGATAATACTTGCATTTATGATCATAGGCACACCACATAAGTCACACAATAATAATCACTCTGACCATAGGAACAACTTATAATAATGCAAATATAATAGCAATTAAAAACCCTAAGTCAAACTTGGGTCAAACTCTAATGTTTCTGTTTTACTCAAAATTTCAGAAAATATTCTAAGTGTCCTAGGTGCATGAGTACTATGTAGGCGCATGAGGCCTGTTTAGGCGTATGGGTACTATTTGGGCGTTTTAACACTTAGGATTTTGGACCATCTCAGACGCATGAGCACTATTTGGACTTTTGGTTTGTACTTAGGCATCTGAGTCTAAATCATAGACGCATGAGCTACTGTTCAGGTGCATGGGATTACATTTAGAATTTCTAAGGCATTTTCTAGACGGTTGGGGCACTGTTTAGGCGGTTGGGCCCTGTTTAGGCGTATGGGCTGACTTAGAACTTTCTAAAGCAAATTTTAGGCGGTTGGGGTACTGTTTAGGTGGTTGGGCAACCTGTTTAGCATATTCTTAACATATTACCAGTCCCAATCATTCTTCTTACATGTTCTAAGATTAATAACACCATTCTAAGTATAACTAACACATAACAACCAAAAAAACATCATCATGCATTCATAGACACATACGGGTATTCAAACAACTTCTGTAAAAATAGTTTTACATACATTTTCTGCCCCAAAAGTGTTAAAACATGTAAAATTACGGGGCCTAGAACTCACCTTTGATACTCTCAAGTCTCAAACTCCAAGTCTTGAACTTCCCAAAGGATTAAAACACCTAGAAACCCACCAAACACACCCGAACACATACACAAACACTTAAGCATATAACCGAGACTAAACCCAAATGAACACTCAAAAACAACGAATTCTTACCTTGAATTCAACCTCTCCTTCTTCTTTAAAAATCCAAGAGTTCTTGCTCTCTCTCTCTCTTTCTAAAAATATCCGAATGAAAGGTGATGTGAAGAGAGGGTGGGCGGCCATGCTCACCTTTTACACTAACTTTTTGGTACTTTTGTCCCTTTTACACATCTAATCCCTCACTTGAGTCTTATGGCATTTCTTGCTTTTTCCTTCTCTTTTATTCTTCATTTCTCATCTTTTTAAATATCCGAGTGTTACAAGTCTACCCCGCTTCTATAGGTTTTGTCCCCGAAACCTGTTATTCCTTAAACAGATGAGGGTAATGTTTCCTCATCTCCTCTTCAGCCTCCCACGTAGACTCTGATCCCTTCCTGTGCTTCCACTGTACACGTACCAGGGGAACCACTTTATTCCTCAACCTCTTCTCCTTATGATCAATGATCGCCACTGGTTGTTCCACATAGTTGAGCTGTTCATACACCTTGATATCCTCTAGTGGTACGACCATGTCCTCATCAGCTAAGCACTTCCTCAGATGAGATACATCGAACATGGGATGAATTCCACTTAACTCATCTGGCAATTCAAGTCGATAGGCCACCTCTCCTACTTATCTCGGGCTTATCTTACCTCGCTTCCCGAATCGGATGATGCCCTTCCAGGGTGAGACCTTCAACATAACTCGGTCGCCAACCTTGAACTCTATCGGTCTTTGCCTCTTGTCAGCATACAACTTTTGTCTATCTTTTGCCACCTTCATAAAGGCTTTGATCTTTTCTAACTTCTCAGTCGTAGCCTGATCACCTTGACACCTCCTAGCTCTTTTTGCCCAATGTCTCCCCAACATACGGGCGTCCTACACCTCCTACCGTATAGCATCTCGTATGGTGGCATGCCGATACTGGCATGATAACTATTGTTGTACGAGAATTCCGCTAACGGTAAGTGATCATCCCAACTTCCTCCAAAATCGATTACACATGCTCGAAGCATATCCTCGAGCATCTAAATCGTCCTCTCAGACTGACCATCTGTCTGAGGATGATAAGCCGCGCTAATGTGTAGCCTCGTTCCCATCGCATCATGGAATCTCTTCCAAAATTTCGGTGTGAATTGGGTGTCACGATCCGACACGATAGACACAGGCACACCATGACGAGCTACAATATCCTTGATGAACAGATCCACCAGTCTTTCAAATGAATACGTTTCGCGGATCGGTAGGAAGTGAGCACTCTTGGTTAGACGATCAACAATCACCCAGATGGCATCGTACCCCCTCGTCGTGCGGGGTAACTTCATAATGAAGTCCATGGTGATATGCTCCCACTTCCACTCGAGTATATCTAACGGTTGGATCTTCTCGTAAGGTTTCTGATGTTCCGCTTTTACTTGCAAGTAAGTAAGGCACTTACTCACATACCCCAACACATCACGTTTTATACCCGGCCACCAGTAGTCCTTCTTCATGTCTTAATACATCTTGGTGGTACCGGGATGAATGGAGTATCGAGTTTTGGGAGCTTCATCCATAATCCGCCCTCGTAGGTCTCCATAACGAGGGATCCACATTCGCCCACAGCGGGTTCTAACCCCATGAGTGTTTTCTCCCAGTTCCGTGACAAGTCCTCTCATTCTTTCAGAGTTGAGGTGATCTTCCTTCAACGCCCCATCTTGAAATTCTTTCACTTGCTTCATCACGTCTGAGGTCATCACTAACTGATATGCCTTCACCCAAATCGGCTCCGCTCTCTCTTTTCGGCTTAGGGCATCGGCTACCATGTTGGCCTTGCCTGGATGGTAGTGGATTTCATAGTCATAATCTTTGATGAGCTCTAACCACCTTTTCTGTCTCATGTTGAGATCCTTGTGCTCAAAGAAGTACTTTAAGCTCTTGTGGTCAGTGAAGATAGTGCACTTCGTCCCATATAAGTAGTGCCTCCAAATCTTCAACGCAAAGACCACAACCGCTAGCTCCAAAACGTGTGTAGGGTAGTTGACTTCGTGGGTCTTCAACTGTCGGGATGCGTAGGCTATCACCGTTCCATATTGCATTATCACGCAACCTAGCCCAGAATAAGAAGCATCCGAATACACCACTAGGTCTTCACTCCCCTTGAGAAATGTCAAGACAGGAGCTTGAGTCAATCTTATCTTTAACTCCTCAAACGCACTCTCCTGTTCTTGACCCCACACAAACTTTACGTCCTTGCGAGTAAACTTTGTAAAAGGTGAGGCTATCTTGGAGAAGTCTTGAATGAACCTTCTATAGTAGCCCGCCAAGCCCAAGAAACTATGGACCTCGGATAGCGTCTCTAGAGACTTCCACTGCATCACCGCCTTAACCTTTGCTGGGTTCACCATGATTCTTTTAGCATTAACAACATGGCCCAAAAATTGAACCTCACGCAACCAAAAGGCACACTTAGAGAATTTAGCATACAACTTCTCTCTCCTAAGTGTCTCCAATACCTCGCGTATGTGGCTGACATGTTCTTCCTCGCTCTTAGAATAAATCAGGATATCATCAATGAACACTATCACCGATTTGTGTAACATTGGCCGACACACTCGGCTCATCAAGTCCATAAAGGCAGCTGGCGTGTTGGTTAATCCATAAAGACACAACGAGGAACTCGTAGTGTCCATAACGCATACGAAAAGCTGTCTTCGGAATGTCCTGCTCCTTCACCTTCAATTGATGGTAGCCAGATCGAAGGTCTATCTTCAAAAACCAACTGGCACCTTGGAGCTGATCGAACAAGTCATCAATCCTCTATAACGGATACCGATTCTTCACCGTCAACTTGTTCAATTCTCGGTAGTCGATGCACATCCGCATACTACCATCCTTTTTCTTCACGAACAAGACCGGAGCACCCCATGGAGAGATAATCGGTCGAATGAATCCCTTATCCATTAACTCCTGCAATTGGTCTATGAGTTCCTTCATCTCAGTCGAAGCTAATCGATATAGTGCTTTGGCAACGGGTTGAGCACCGGGTATCAAATCAATTTGGAACTCAATTTTGCGATCCGGTGGCACGTCAGGTAAGTCTTCTGGGAATACGTCCGGAAAGTCGCACACCACTGGTACATCGGGTAATTATGATACCGTCGTATCCACATCCTTCACGTAGGCCAGGTAGGCACTACATCCACGTCTCATGCACTTCCCTGCCACAACCATTGAAATTACCTTCGGAATCGTGGTAGCGTGATCTCCATAAACCATTACCAAACTTCCATCGGGAGCAACTAGTCGAATCATCTTCTTGCGACATACGATGTTTGCTTCATAGGTTGCTAGCCAGTCCATCCCTAGTACTACATCAAATCCACCTAGGGGCATCACATGTAACTTAGCAGCAAACCTACGACCTTCTAGTTCTATGGCACAGTCCTCTATCATGTCAGTGATTCTAGTGGACTTACCAATAGCAGTTTCTACATCAAATGGTTCACTAATACTTCTACTACTAGCAGACAACTTAGCACAAAAAGTAGTAGAAATAAAACTTCTACGAGCACCAGAATCAAATAATACAGAGGCACAAGTTTGATTTACTAGAAAGATACCTGACACGACATCGGGATCTACTCTGGCCTCTTCCCGGGTCATGGTGTAAGCTCTAGCATTTGCCCTCTGTCCCCCCTTCTCCGGCTTCTTCTTCGCCACAGAGCTCTCCGCCCTCGTCTTCTTGCAGTCCTTACTCGCGTGGCCCTCCTCGCCATAGTTATAGCACTTCAGCACCTTACAGTCTCTAGCGGTGTGGCCAGGCTTGCCACACCTGAAGCATACATTCAATCCCAACCTACACTCCCCGGTATGCTCCCTTCCATATTTGCCACACTTCTTCAGCCCCGAGTTTATGACACCCTACGATCATCCACTTTCATCCTCTTGTTATTTGCAGTGAAACCACCATGTCCAAACCTCCTCCCATTCCAGCTTTTATCACCACCACTCATCTTCTTCACCTCCACCACAGTCTCCTCTTGCTCATCGTACAACCTGCCCGCCAAGTCTACAACGGGTCGAAAGGTACCAGGCTGAGCATCGATCAAATGCCTGCGAGTATCAGCCGACAATCCTTGGGTGTACCTCTTGATCTTCCTTGACACCGGCGTCACCTGATCCGGCACCTGCCTTGCCATTTCATTGAATTTGGTGGTGTACTGCTGGTGGGTCATGGTTCCCACCACAAGTCGCAGGAACTCCCTCTCGATCCTGTCGAGTTCCTGCTGAGGACAAAATTCCTTGATCACTAGCTGTTTCAGCTCCTTCCATCGCATTTTCCCAATAACTCTGGCACCCTCAGCTTGGACAATGTTGTCCCACCAGCATAACGTTGAGTCGATAAAAGAGTGAGTGGCGAACTTCACCTTCTGGTCTTCATGACACTCACTGATTTCCAACACTACCTCCATCTCCCTCATCCAGCGGTAAGTGACAGCAGCATTACTATTGCCATCGAAGGTCGGGGGCTTGCAACTCTGGAATGCCCCATAACTACACCCCTTGGTCGTCACCCCCACTAAATCATCTCCTCTTCATCGGACAACATGGTCTCAGGCTCTGGTCGTTCTTCCTCCCCTTTGCTTCCTTTGCCTGTTGACCCTTTCCTATCTTCCTTCTCCTTCCTCTCCTCATTCCTCACAGCCCTGATGACTTCGGTTACTACAGACAGTAAGACTGTCTGCATGACCTGATGTACCTCATCAGCAATCGCCTCCCTAGCTGAGGTATTTAGGCTAGCATTCTCATTCTCCTCACTTCGGCCATGAACCTCAGGGTTCTCATGGGTTGTCTCAGGAGCCTTAGCACTACTCCTAGTCATACATGGACGACCTCTACCTCTTGGAGCCTTGGAAGATTTTCATCCAGCCATTTCCTAAACGCTATAAGATTCGAACACTAACACGATCATTCAAGGCAATGGCTCAGTTTATGTCAAGTATAGTAAGTCCCTAATTATAGTGGCCAGTTGTGATTAGCCACTTACTTTACTCTTCACACCCTAAGCATTTCCTGTCCTGACTACATCAGTATCTAAATCTACTAAGAACACATAAGTTAAATAGCACACACACATAATACCGATTATCTTTAAGGATAGAAATACCTGATGGCACATAGCTACTCGGGCTGACATCCCTCTATTTGTCCCATTTTCAGTTTAAGTTTAGGTTTTAGAAAATATTTTACCCAATTCACTTAAACTATGGCTCTGATACCAACTTGTAAGGCCCCGTTCCCGGGCACCTCATAGTTGGTCATTCATTGCACATAAAACATGTTAATATACATTTCATAAAATAAACAACGGAATTACGTTAGCAAAAGTCATCCTCTATTATTAAAAGATACTGTTGTTAAGCAATACAATAATGTTCAAGTTACAAAAATTGTTTAATTGCATTACAAAACAATAATATCATAACATAGGAATGGACATCAGTCTTTCCCTGCCGAGTAGCTTCACCCTCGTGCCATCCTCAGCAACGATTACCTGCCAACTGAAAATGTATAAAAGTCAGCGTTGCTGAGTGAGTCCTGGTTTTATAAGTATTAAAATTCATTGTGTAATGTACATATATATGAAAATACTCTTTTTAGAAAAACACTTCTCTTACTCTTGTACGTGAGTACGCATCAACTATACAACAAGGTAATACTTTCTTTCTTTACTGTATGCCTTTGTTCATTTAGTACTCTTTTACTTTCTCTTTCACTGTCTATGTGGGCTAATGAGAAATACCCTAAACTACATGTGCGGTGAAACTGGTGCTGGGCCACTGGTCTTTTCATGGGCTATGATCTCTGTACAAAAGGCTGACCCAGTCACCTAGGGTATGCCGCAAAGGTCAACCAAACTCAACTGATTGGCCCTGTGTGCATCCTTTGGTGTAGCTAACCCGTAACATAGTTGAGCTAACGACAACATGGTCGTGCACCTCCTATATGCTTGCAAGACTTTTAACATTTTAATTATGTTCCACTTGTCTTTATCATTAATCTTTCTCTTTGTTAAGGATAATACTTGCATTTATGATCATAGGCACACCACATAAGTCACATAATAATAATCACTATGACCATAGGAACAACTTATAATAATGCAAATATAATAGCAATTAAAAACCCAAAGTCAAACCTGGGTCAAACTCTAATGATTCTGTTTTACTCAAAATTTGAGAAAATATTCTGACTTAGGCACATGAGCACTATGCAGGTGCATGAGGCCTGTTTAGATGCATGGGCACTATTGGGAGTTTTAACACTTAGGCGTTTGGACCATCTCAGACGCATGGGCACTATTTTGACATTTGGTCCATACTTAGGCGTCTGAGTTTAAATCTTAGACGCATGAGCTACTGTTCAGGCGCATGGGATTACACTTAGAATTTTAAGGCATTTTCTATACGGTTAGGGCACTGCTTAGGCGGTTGGGCCCTGTTTAGGCATATGGGCTGACTTAGAACTTTTGTAAGGCAAAATTTTAGCATATTCTTAACATATTATCAGTCCCAATCATTCTTCTTACATGTTCTAAGCTTAATAACACCATTCTAAGTATAACTAACACATAACAACCATAAAAACATCATCATGCATTCATAGATACATACAGGTATTCAAACAACTTTTGTAAAAATGGTTTTACATACAGTTTCAGCCCAAAAAGTGTTAAAACATGTAAAATTACGGGGCCTAGAACTCACCTTTGCTACTCTCAAGTCTCAAATTCCAAGTCTTGAACTTCCCAAAGGATTTAAACACCTTGAAACCCACCAAACACACACCCGAACACACACACAAACACATAAGCATATAACCGAGACTAAACCCAACATGAACACTCAAAAACAACGAAATCTTACATTGAATTCAGCTTCTCCTTCTTCTTCTTTAAAAATCCGAGAGTTCTTGCTCTCTCTGTCTATAAAAATATTCAAATGAAAGGTGATGTGAAGAGAGGATGGGCGGCCGTGCTCACCTTTTACACATACTTTTTGGTACTTTTGTCCCTTTTACACATTTAACCACTCACTTGAGTCTTATGGTATTTCTTTCTTTTTCCTTCTCTTTTATTCTTTATTTCTCATCTTTTTAAATATCCGGGTGTTACATGGACGATCTATACGCCCCGAAAAATTTCACCGTCGGTTGGGGTGTGACGATCTCTGCCTCTAAAACCTCATCTCTGTCACGCACACACCGTTGTTTAACACCAAACCACCACTAGTGATGGTGGTGGGCATCAACACACCCAAAACCCAAATCGTAATACAGATGATGTACGGCCGATAGACCTGCAATATAACAAACGCTTGTCACGGTAGAGGCGGTGGCGTGCGATTGGTGGCGGCGCAGCCGTCCGTAGGCAGCGGTATAAGCGGTGAACTACAGAGAAAGATAGACCACTTTCTCTTTATAGAAATGAGTGGATGTGAAATAAGGCTCCGAACACTTTTTCCTATATAACGCCAAGGGGGAGATTGTAAATACACAACACATTTGTGGAAAATTTTAAAACCCAAAGAACCTAACTACTTATTCCCTTTCCTTTTTTAATATTTAGAAGAATAATATTTTTAAGTAATTACAAAAATTATTTTTGAATGTTGGTAAACTACATTGACCATTATCTACATACCATATAATATTTTCAAGTATTATTGTTATAATTATATAGTTGGTTTTTTATACTGATTGCAGGCTAGTTAATTTTTTTTAAGTGAAAACTAATTAATATTCAAACTTGTCGTTCCTCTCCGATACATCAATTTGGTCATATATATATAGATATATATACATATATATATATATGTATGTATATATATACATATAGATATATACATATACATATACATATATATATATATATATATACGCACATATATGTATATATAGATATATAGATATACATATATGTAATTTTAGAATACAAATTAAAGGGTTAAAATATATCAGAAGGTTATTATTGTAAATTAACCATTGTTCTCTGAAAAGGAAACAGATGTATTTTTGGATGATAACCGTGTAAATCTCCTCAAGTAATAAAGAAGATCAACAATGATCGCGAAGCAATCTTCAGTCGCATTACAAAGCCTTCCCGTGTGTAACATTCGTCTAGTAAAGAAGGAGATTCAAGTTTCAATTTCTGCCCTATTGTAGAAAAGTATGTGTTACGGTTTAATAGGAATTTATAGTTCCTAGACGGTATGAAGTAGAATTTCGGATTGATTATACATGCAATAGTGTTTGTGATGTTAACGACGTGTGAATTAGGTTTATTTAGAATGTATTCACGAAAATCTGATATATCGATTGATTAATTTGGGGGTTTTAAGAGTTTAAAAAAATGCAAATGCTTAGAACCTGTTTCAATTGGGTTTTTGAATCGAATCAGTGTAGGTTTTTTGGGATTTATAAAGTTATACTTGGGTATGAGTTGCAGGGTATCATATTGGGTGCTTAAACCTTTGTTGTTGAAACGATTTCAGTGTGGTGTTTATTAAGGGTTAATTTACGTATGGGTAATCTACCGATGTTTGCTAAAAAAAGGGGATAATAAATTAGCGTATGAAAGATAGCCATTGTTGTAGACATGTAAAAGACCACAACTGATATTTTCATTTAGATAGATTCAAGAAACTATTTAAAGTGCAAAGAAATTGTTAAGGACATGTTTATCTGTATTTGAATGTCTAAATGTTGGTTTTAAAGTGTGTTTTGTTACATTGTTGCAATCTGACGTATATGTAAATTTATGGTTAACTGGGCCGTAAGTGTGTAAGTACTGAGACAACCCTGTACAAAATTTGTGCACATGTGCTTACTGGCCCGTAAGTGTGTAAGTACTGATACAACACTGTATATACATGGTTAACGTATGATGATCACAGTTTGATATTTGATAACTGATGCACATGTGCAGTAGCATATGTGTATTATTGGGCACGGGTTATTTAGATAGTAAAATAGAACTATGTTTGAGAATATTTTTGGTATTGATGAGAACGAACATGAACTGTATGTTTCTGTTACATCCATTAGATGTAGTTAACCATATTTGTGACATCCGGTAATTTTCTGTTACCAAAACTCCGTTAGTTCCGTTAAGTCTTGCATACACGTGTCGTAAGCACACACTAGTTGTCGTTGAACGTTGGTGACTTAATAATACTAATCTATGATAAACAATGATACTCTAATTAATAATGTTGATTATTAGTTGTGATTATGTGATTCATGATTTTATAGAATTTTAAATATTTATTTTGTAGAATTTTACGCGATAACGTGACAACGTATTATATATATTTCATGTGTTGTGTGACTTGTTGTAAATGTTTTTTTATTATAATTATTGATTAATAATACTTGTAATTTGAAGTTAAAATTATTAAAAAAATTCTAAAGATATTAACTTTTACAAAAGTTGGTTAAAAGGAGGGTTTATATGCAAAAATCTATTTATGTTAAGTTGAAAATCCCAACCCTAGCCTCCCACAACCCAATTTCGGCCACAAGCAGCCCCTAAGCCCTCACTATTTTCGAAATTGAGCAAGAACAAGCACATACAAGTCAATTTTGATTAGTTCCAAGTGGTTGCAAGGTGTTAGCAAGTCTAATTCTTGATTTCTACTTGTTTAAAGGTTAGATTTCATCAAGTTTTCATAGTTTTGAATCATGATGAACCCTAGTTTGAAATTATGTATGAGAATATGAAATTAATGATTATTAGATGTTGATATGATGTTAGTTAGGTTGTATGAATGCCAGATTATGTTGATTATGCAACAAATCCATAGTTTGATCATCTAGTTCATACATGGCCTAAAGAAGAAACTTTTTTCTTCATGGAATTCATGTTTTGATGATTGGCATATGTTAGATGGATTGTTATGATTGCGATGAACTAGATTAGGGATGTTATTAATGAATTTGAGATTGAATTTGATGAAAATATGGATTTTGGATATGACTTTCCCGAATGGGAAACTTTATTCATATGAAATGTATGATTTTGTGATTTGATCATGATTTGATGATTGTATGCTGTTAGTTGTATTGCTTCGATGTTAGTTTACATGGATTTGATGCAAGAAATCTATGCATGATGTAGGTTAGTTCATACCTTGCCAAAAATAGAAACTTTTGTTCATGATGATTAATGAATTATGATGATTAGGTATTGTTGATCATGTCTAGATGTTGTCATGAGCTTGAAACGGTATATTAGTGATGAATTTATGAGTACATTGAGTGTTTGATGGAATTGGGATGTACTTTCCTAAAGAGGAAACTTTATTTGTACAAATTCTTACATATGAGGAATTTATCATGCTTGTGACATAGGAATCATGCTAGTATGTTCATGGATGAATGCTATTGTGGTTGAATGTATTGTTGGGATAGTATGAATGATTAATTGGTTAATTATCTGTTTTCGCCTGTTTATGAGAATCCATAGTTATGGGTCATATGAATATGTCATGCATGATTTGATCTTTGTATGATACACTAGTTGTGCTATAGGTACACTGAGCATGCTAGTTGTTAGGGACTTGCATGACTTGTATGATATTTATATGGTATGATGATGTAAGTAACACATTAGGTAACGTAGCACCACATGTGATCCATTGGAATGTTAACCATGTATGATATATGTTCATGTGTGCTTAATTGGTTTACAACTCATAATGTCACGAACGGGTCAAACGGGTCAACTGGGTCAAACATGTCTCTTTTCTAAAACCTTGAGTCTTTGGTTGTGGTGTACTTAGGGTTCCACATGTTCTCTGTTTACACGTACTTATGTACTTACGTGATCTAGGTAACCTCTGAAGGTTGTCTGTCCACTCTTACTTCCAAGTAAACCCTAAGTATTTGTACGCATATCAGGTGAGTTCATGCCCCACTTTTTATTTAATCCCTTTTGGGGGAGATAGCATACTGGTAATTTCACAAATGCTTTATATATTTAAGTTGTGTATAGTATTAATATAGTGCTGTTTACCATGGAAAAGTCCTCACACTTTCGAATTGTTAATATTGAATAGCGGGGAAACTTGGGTAGTCCTACTTGGTCTGACGAGCCCCACCTGCGTGACTCGAGGTCAAACGGGTGCAATTTGTCCTATGAACATTTGTCACGACCTGGTAAGTCGTGACAGGAGGCAAAAACTATCACAGTCAGCTTCATTTGCGAAATCACTATGAATTAATATTTATTGTTAATAGACTAGCTATCTGTTACAATACACTGCTTATATATCACAACCGTTAAACTGTTTATATTTGAATGCCGACTCTTGAACTCACCAACCATTGTGTTGACATTTTAGTATGCTATTCTCTGGTCGATAACTCAGCTTGCTAGTAGGAGCACACCACGAGTCCAACATGCATTCTAAGGCTTTATTTTCATAAACACATTTACTTGTCTTTTAATTATGTGTTTCAAACATTTGGATGGCGCATGTTTTGCCATATTATACATTTTATATTTTGGGTTTGTCTTGTTTACAATACGCTTCCGCATGGTTTTAAAGTCAGAATTTTGGTTTATTTTATTTTAAAGATGGCATATAGAGTCATTCTGAGTAACTATGGACTGTGATCCTGATTTGTTCACACGCCTCACGGTAAAACTCCGCACGTGGATTTTAGAGGGTGTGACAGATTGGTATCAGAGCCATTGGTTATAGGGAACTAGGTTGCATACACACTAGACTATAACCTCACACAGTTAGTTAGTTACTTGTTCCTGATTTCTCTACTCTATACTTATTGGCATACACATCACATTCTCTGCAGCATGGCATCATCGTCACGGGTTTTGGGAAAAAGACGTGCTCTTTCTGGATCCCCTCCACCTGTACCTCACCGAGTGTATGACTGGCCGCGACATCCTTACCCCCGTGGTGAGATAGGCTGGGATCAACCGTTTGTGCTACCTGAACGCGACCCTCCACGAGATTAGAGTTATTACCCGACTTGTATAGATCACATGATTTGTAGAGAGCGTGTTCTGAAGCCGGCCACTGCTGGACCTAGGACTAGGTCAGCAACTACCTCTACGACACCCACCCTCCCATCTCTAGATGTACCCCTTGAGCAAGCCGTGGTTGCATTGACCGCGACACTTGAGACTGATCGTCGATGAGTTGGAGTGCTCACTGACGAGAACTCCACACTTAAGAATGATATACGCTGACTATGGCTAAAGATGGCTATAATTGAGGAGCGGTTGTCGATGTCCATCATAGGAAATTTCAAAATGGCTGGTAGAGTGATGGATCTTACTGAGCGTATGGGCGAACAGGATCTCCACAATGTGGGCGTCGAGAGCAGACTAACCGGATTAGAAGCACAGCTCGCAGCGCTACAAATTGAGGATAACCCTGCACCTGTCGAAGACTCCGATGAAGACTCTGAGGAAGAACCAGAAGAAGCTCCTAGCAGTGGAAACAGTGATGGATCAGCTTTGTTCGATTGATTCTCTTTATTCTTATAACTTTGACTGCATAGCGTTTATTTTGAAACCTATGTGGGAAGGGTTGTTTCCCCACCTGAACGACAAACTCAAATTTTGACATTAATAAATATTTTGTGACTCATTTGCAATTTATTTACCTTTGGTTATTATTTTTGTTATAAATGTTGTGGTGATGAAATCCTTATAGTCAGAGGCGATAAGAGTGGTGCAGTGGTGGGCATCATCTCTTACATGAAGGCACAAAAGTTGTTGTGAAAAGGTTGTTTGGCTATTCTGGCACTCGTCACCGATAAGCAACTGGAGGAAAGGAGAATGGAGGACATACCTGTGGTACGAGACCTTCCAGAGGTGTTTCCAGAGGAACTTCCCGGACTACCACCTCATCGCCAAGTGGAATTCCAAATTGAACTGACTCCCGATGCAGCCCCGATTGCTAGAGCACCTTATCGATTAGCACCGAACGAACTACGGGAGTTGTCATCACAATTTCAGGAGCTTTTAGATAAGGGCTTCATTCGACCTAGCACTTCACCTTGGGGAGCCCCTGTCCTCTTTGTTAAGAAGAAAGATGGCACGTTTCGAATTTGCATCGATTACAGGGAGTTAAACAAAGTCACAGTCAAGAACCAATACCCTTTACCTCGTATTGACGATTTGTTTGATCAGCTTCAGGGATCAAGCTATTATTCGAAGATTGACTTAAGATCTGGTTATCATCAACTTAGAGTACGAGAAGAAGACATCTCCAAAACTGCGTTCCGTACTCGTTATGGTCATTACGACTTCTTGGTCATGGCTTTTGGGTTGACTAATGCACCTGCGGTGTTCATGGACCTCATGAATCGCGTGTGCAAACCCTATCTTGATCAGTTCGTCATTGTGTTTATCGAGGACATACTGATATACTCTAGGACAAAGGAGGGCCATGAAGAGCACTTACGATTGATCTTAGCATTGTTGAAGAATGAGCAACTGTACGCTAAATTCTCCAAGTGTGATTTTTGGATACGAGAAGTGCAATTTCTAGGTCATATTATTAATGATAAGGGAATACATGTCGTGTGACAACTGGCAATTTCAGGTGAATACCCGATCTTGACTTGGTTATAATTACACCTACGACACTTGATTTCCAATTTAATTACAATTATTGAAGTCGTTTTATGCATTGCAAACTTTCGCGTATAACATCTCATGCATCGATAATTTGGCGTAGTTACCATTTTTACACGCGATATAAGCACACAAGAACGTTGGTGATAATTAATATATATATGTGTCAATAAATACTTTAACGTGTTTTAAAGTATATTAGGTTCCAATATTAATACATTGGAAAACTTCAAAATTTAAGAAAAACTTTAATGCGTAAATTGATATGTTACCAGAATAAAACGCTTGTAACGCAACTACTAGATAAATGAGTTATTATTTACAAATCATTAATATTAAAATGTATGATATTATATGATTTCTTATAATAATTTGTATGTATTTTAAAAGGTAAAAAGTAAAAAATATAAAAATATATAAAAATTACCATAGTGACACAAATACCACCCAAATACCCATACTATACAACAATTGAAAATCAACCCAACCCCCACCCCCAAAGCCGTCCCCTTTACCCCCCCCCCCTCTCTTCTTCTCTTCCCCATACAACCTCAAAAGAGGTGAACTTTTCTTGTTTGACTTGAAGGGTGTAGTCATGCCATTTTTGTGTAATAACTTTTACACTTGTTTAAGGCATCATGTTGCCCTTCCAAGAATAGCCACCTCCATCTTCCAACCACTTGACCATAGGTCTCTAGCAAGGCACCAAGAAAGGTGGTCCTAAAACATGAATCTTCCTTATAAATAAAGATGCATAATACACCACCACCACCACCCAACATCTCTTCTCCTCCCCTCCCTCTCTAAATTTTCGGCCAAGGCATACCCACCACCACTTCATTTGATTTTCAACTTATTTTCTTCAAATCTCGGGTGATTAAAGTGCCATTGTGGAAGACCAAGTGATTTTTGAAGCTCCCAAGCATCCTACAACATCTTCTTCACTTTTTCTTGTGGGGTTTTCTTAGTTTAAAGGATCAAGTCTTCATTTCCTTGCATTTCAAGACTACCATCTCTTTCTTCTTGCTTGTTGAAGGTTAGCACCTTGTTTCTAATCTTCTATACATCACCATGATGTGTTCATGTTCACTAACTCATCCCAAAAGTGCTCTAGCAAAGTTTAAAAAGTAACAAAACATGTAAGACACTTTCTGGCAGATTCATGTTCTGTGTTTTCAATACCATAACTCGACCTAAACATGGTCAAATGAACCGTTTCTTTAGCCTAACATTAACTTTAGGATGTCTAGTTTCTAACCCATCCAACCTTGAAATTTTTAGATGAGTATAACCTATCCAAAACGTACAAACAAATTAAAGTGTTGAACCTGATTTTTTTGGCAGAATAGATAGGGCAGAAAGAATGAGGCATAAGTTATACTTAAAGTAATAAAATGAAGATTTTCCTTCAATGGTAACTTAGCTTAAGGTGTTAGGTTTAAAAGTAATATAGGCTCTATTTGTAAATGTAGGTTTTGACCCCTCAAAAAGGTGAATTCCATAGACATGTACAGAAAAATGCTGCACTGACATCTGTTGCTTCATTAACCATTTCGAGGAACTTAAACTTAGTTGCATGATACAAGCTATACCTTTTTGGAATCCTAAGACATAGATCTATATGTGATAAAAGTATTAGATTTCATAAAAATTCTTTGTACCATGAAAAGAGGATGACAACCAGACCCAAAAATCCCCTTTGATTCTGTCAAATACCTATATTTAGATAAAGTAAACTTTTAGAGATATTTGGTAAAAAGGAAACCCATACACATGGAAAGTATAATACCATTATACTTAATATAAAACACGTTCAATACATTATGTATCTTTAGGAAGATAAAGATGAAGACAAGAATCTAAATAAAACATTTACGACTCGACGTGTCTAATTAGTCAAGTGACATTTTCAAAACTAACTTTGTGGATGAGTTATGCATGACTATCTAGGGTTAGTAATCATGACCTCATGAATATATTGTGATTTTGTTTAGGAGATTCCTAGACCAATCATACATATAGACTATTGCTAGTATTCACGCGTGCAATTGAGGTGAGTTTCACGGCCTCATTTTCACTTATTTTCCTTTTGGGGGAGATTACATGCAAATTACTAATTTTCTTGGACACATTTACTTGTCAATGATTTCACATGTTATATAAGTTGTTTACTTACCATATGAAGTCCCCTGTTATCAAACCGTTAGTTTATTTCCCAAAGCGAGGTAATCATGGATAGTATTATTGGGTTTGACTACCCCCACCCGGATTAATTACCCTAACCTTGACTGGAGGTCTAAACGGGTGCATTATTAGCCTGTTCACACCCATGCTCATGGTAGGCATGGGTAGGGGCAATTTATTACAGTTACAGTCTAGCTTCGGTTGCGGCGCTTATATAATTTGTAGCATTGTATGTACAACAAACAAATCATAGAAAGTATTGTGGTCCTTTACGCTATTCATTATTACTTAAAACCTGTGAACTCACCAACATTATGTTGATATTTTTCATGCATGTTTTCTCAGGTAATTGATAGATGCAACAAGTTAAGCTAGCATGGATCATCTCATGTTTAGGGCCATTCATGCTGTTTGGGACATTCATTTTCGTATATGTCATGTTTTGAAAACAATTTACCTTATTACTATTGCTTCCGCAAATTTAACTCTGAACAATGATGTACCTTATACTTATTTGAGATGTATGTTTTACAAAACCATGTAGTGGTCGATCAGTGACTATGAAACCATGACGTTCGCTCCCCGCGGGATATCGCCATGGTTTGGGGGTGTGACAGATTGGTATCAGAGCCATTGGTTATAGGGAATTAGGTTGCATTTAGTGGACCTAGGCTATAACTACAGTTCATCACATGTTTTTAACGATTTATACACTAACTTAACTTATATCAATTGTACTTGTGCATTGCCTTGTCATAGATATGTCTTCAGCATCGATGCCGATCTATGTTTTCGACTCGGATGAGGAGTACGAGCCGACGTCTCCGACCTCTTCTGCAGGATCCACGTCTGTCCTCCCAACTCTGACTCCCCGTGCCTTGATTCAGTCGAGTGATGCCACTGAGACTAAGATCCCCGCACCACCTGCTATCTCTGTCACCGAACCCATTCCTAAACCTACACATGACACCCCAGAGGCATTACCTTCGACCCGGTTCTCCGAGCTACCACCTCCACCTCCGGGCACGTATTGGTGGGCGACTACACCTGAGATTCATGCCGACCTTCTAGAGGAGCTCATCCCGGGGATCGTGCGTATCATCGGCCCACAACTGCCGATGGTCGTCCCACTGACCATGTCCCATATCTTTGTTGAGCCATCCCGGGGGTCTGCCCCTGTGACTGCTGATCCTCGACCAGCCGACCCCACTCCCGAGACCACAGATCCCACCCCTCAGCCTGCTGACACCGAGGTAGTTGACCTAGACTCGGAGTCCACTGACCTAGCTTCCCAGACAGTCGATACTGACCCGGTCGACTCGGACCCGGCTGACTCCGACCCGGTCGACTCCGACCCGGTCGATACCGACCCGGCCGACACCGACCCGGTCGACACCGACCCGGCCGACACCGACCCAGCCGACTCTGACACGGCTGACTCCGATTCGGACGACGTGGACCCGATCGACCCGGAGTCCTCCGAGGCCGTTCCCCCGCCCAGTGACCCCACCTCTCACCCTGCTGATCTGGGTACTCAGCCCATTGACCCGATTCCTCAGCCCTCTGATCCGACTCCGTTAGCAGACCTCGATCCCATCCACCTCGCCCCTGAGCCTACAGACCCCTCCCCGGTAGCTGCTGGCCTCGAGCCGGTGACTATAGACACTCACCGTATCCTTGGTCCGGGTGTACCACCGCCCTCTTACCGTCGTTATCAGACTCGTCCTGCGGGTGTGCTTCTTGCACATACTCCTAGGAAGCGGGTTCATGTTCCGATCTATCCTGCCACACCCATTCGAGACTGTACTGCTGAGCCCGAGCCTGCGCCTAAAAGGCGCAGAATCGACATCCGTCGGTGGGGGTGAATGCCTAGCCGACTGGACGAGTGGAGAGACATCGAGGGTATTCCCTCCACTTTCGAGGTAGGCGATTCGTCACGTACCCCGCACCCGATTCCCCTCACTCAGGAGCCTATGGAGCTCACCGTTCCTCTTCTCGTGGCACGATTCGAGAGGCATGACCAGCAGCTCCATGAGCTACGCAATGAGCTACGCACTGAACTCACCGAAGTTCAGGAGACCTTTGACAGGGAGGACGTGGAGAGACGATTACTAGCGATCAAGGATGGCAGATACCTTGACAATCAGGCATTGCACACGATGCATAACCGACTTACCAGGGTGAAGGAGGACATGTCATCCATGATGTAGAGAGTGGAGGCGGCAGTGCAGAGAGCTACCCAGGCAGAGCAGAGAGCTACCCAGGCAGAGCAGCGCGCGATCATGGCTGAAGAAAGAGTGTTGGGAATGGAAGAGTGCCTGGAGTCCACTACTGCATTGGCAGCCGTATGCATGCTCATGGCCATGGCGACCGTACAGACAGGCGCGTTCACTCGCTTATTCCATTGATTGCCTATCGTGAGCGGGCTGTGCTCACGTAATATTGGATATTAACTTGTTGTACGAGTATGTACTCCGGAAATACTTTGTAATTCGTACAATTTATTATCAAGTTATGTTATCTTTTAAATATTGCGTGGTTGCTTGGTTGATATGATTGTTTACTTTTGGTGCACATCTGTTTGACATTATTACATATTGTCTCATCTTGCTTATCATTATGATTTGAAGAAACATGCCACCATGAAGGAGAAACGTCAGAACCAATGTGGGAAGCGGTACTCCAATGACACCAGAGGCTATAGAACAGCTTGTGGCGTAACGAGTGGAGGATGCAATCGCACATCACGAGGCGAATCGTAGCGCCGGAGGATCTGAAGTAAATGGAGGTAATGCCAGTGGAGCAGTAGGTATTATAATGACTGGCGTAGCTAAAGACCTGCAATACACAGGTCATTACTAATGTTTAATTATTACTAATATGATTAAACCTACAACATAGGATCTAATACTAACCACAAAGGTTGCTCCTACAAGACGTTTCTGAACTGTAAGCCGTTTTCACGGTAATAAAGGAGCTGTTGGTTTGGTCCGCTGGATAGAGAAGATGGAGTCCATTCAGTGAATCAGTAACTGTGCCGAGGAGAATAAGATGAAATTCGCCACTTGTACCTTTGAAGGTCAAGCACTCACTTGGTGGAATGCTCATGCCCAAACTTTGAGTATTGACGCTGCCTATCAAATCACTTAGGATGAGTTGAAACAAATGCTGACTGATGAATATTGCCCCCGAAATGAATTGCAAAAACTTAAGGTTGAATTCTGGAACCACACCATGAAGGGTGCAGAAGTTACAAGCTACACCACCCGATTTCATGACTTTGCTCGTCTATGTCCTCACATGGTTAACCTAGAGTTCAAGCATGTGGAAAGGTATATTTGGGGCCTTGCACCCTAAATCCAGAGCATGGTCACCTCATACAAGCCAGCCACCATCCAAGAGGTTGTCAGGATTGCCCACGACCTGACTGATCAAGCTGTACGTCAGGGAGTGTTTATGAAGAAGACGGCCATAGAGAAGAACTATAACAACAAGAGGAAATGGGACAACAATCATGGTTAAAATGCTCTGCATCAAAACCAAAACAAATAAGTGGTTGTTAGGGCTTTCACTACTGGCCCATCTGAAAAGAAGGCAAAAGGTAGGTATGCTGGAAACCTACCTAAGTGCAATAAGTGTAACTTTCATCACCTAGGTGCATGTGGAGACTCAATATGCCAGAAGTGCAAACGTTTTGGTCATGCGACTAAGGACTGTCGAAAGCCTACACTAGTCCTAAAATAGGAAACAATCGTGCGTGCTTTGAATGTGGTGTTACCGGGCATTTTCGCAAGGATTGTCCGAACTTGAAGCAAACTGGTGGAAATAACGCATGCGGTCGAGCTTTTATGATTGGAGCTGGAGAAGCTCGATAGGACCCAAAACATTGTTATGGGTACGTTCCTTGTAAATAATCTCTATGCATCAATCCTATTCGATACGGGTGCTGATAGGAGTTTTGTGTCTAGTGAATTTAGTCCATTGCTTGAAATTACTCCTACCCATTTGACTTCTAAATATACAATAGAGTTAGCTGATGGTAAGTTGATCGAAACTGACAAAATCATACAAGGATGCACTCTCAGTTTGGCGGATCACACGTTCAATATAGATTTGCTACCTGTAACCCTAGGGAGTTTCAACATTGTTATTGGCATGGATTGGTTATCGGAAAACCGAGCGGAAATCGTTTGTCGTGAGAAGATCGTTCGCATTCCACTTCCGAGTAGGGAGACCATATCAATTCAAGGAGAAAAATATGGTACGGTGTTACGGATCATTTCATGTATGAAGGCTCGGAAGTACTTACGAAAGGGCTATCATGCAATCTTGGCGCACGTAGTGGAGAAGCGAACCAAAGAGAAAAGAATCGAGGATATACCCATCGTGCGAGACTATCCGGAAGTCTTTCCCGAGGACTTGCCGGGACTTCTAACGCAAAGACAGGTCGAATTTTGAATTGACCTGGTACCTGGAGCTGCTCCAGTAGCACGATCCCCATACCGACTAGCACCGTCAGAGATGCAAGAGTTGTCTAATCAATTACAAGAGTTGTTAGATAAAAGATTCATAAGACCAAGTTTCTCACCCTGGGGAGCCCCAATTTTATTTGTTAAGAAGAAAGATGGATCTTTTCGAATGTGCATCGATTACCGAGAGTTAAACAAACTCACCATTAAGAACCGGTACCCTCTCCCTCAAATTGACGACTTATTTGACCAACTTCAAGGATCTAGTTACCACTCGAAGATTGACTTACGTTCTGGATATCACCAATTACGAATCCAAGAGGAAGACATCCCCAAGACCACATTTCGAACTCGTTGTGGCCACTACGAGTTCATGGTTATGCCATTTGGGTTAACCAATGCACCAGCTGTATTCATGGATCTCATGAATAGAGTGTGCAAACCCTACTTGGATAAATTCGTGATCGTCTTCGTCGATGACATCTTGATATATTCACGAACCAAGGATGAGCACGAACAAGATTTAAGGTTAATCATGGAGCTACTCAAGAATGAGAAATTATACGCAAAATTCTCAAAATGCTACTTCTGGATCCGAGAAGTGCAATTTCTCGGGCATGTGGTTAACGAGAAGGGAATACATGTTGACCCATCCAAGATAGAGGCCATTAAAAACTGGGAAGCACCTAAGACCCCGACTGAGGTGCGAAAATTCCTAGGTTTGGCAGGCTATTACCGACGCTTTATTGAAAATTTCTCCAAAATAGCCCAACCACTGACAACCCTGACTCAGAAAGACAAGAAGTTTGATTGGGGTGATAAGCAGGAAGCAACGTTTCAATTATTAAAGTAGAAACTGTGTTGCGCGCCAATTCTATCTCTACCAGAGGGAAACGATGGTTTTGTGGTGTACTGCGACGTATCATGACAAGGACTTGGCTGTGTCCTAATGCAACGTGACAAAGTTATTGCTTACGCGTCACGGCAATTGAAAGTGCATGAGAAAAACTACACCACTCACGACCTCGAATTAGGAGCTGTTGTTTTTGCACTAAAGATTTGGCGGCACTACCTGTATGGTACCAAATGTACTATATTCACCTATCACAAAAGCCTCCAGCACATCTTCGATCAGAAGGAACTAAACATGAGGCAACGCAGGCGGTTTGAGTTACTAAACGATTATGACTGTGAGATTCGTTATCATCCTGGAAAAGCGAATGTTGTAGCAGACGCTCTGAGCAGGAAAGAACGAACCAAGACTTTACAGGTGCGAGCGTTGGGAATGACGATTCATAGGAGTCTAACTACTCAAATTCGTGATGCTCAGTCTGAGGCACTAAAGGAACAGAATTTGAAGAAAGAATCCCTTCACGGCATGGATAAAAAATTTGAGATCAAGTCTGATGGAACTCGCTACTTCATGAATCAAATTTGGGTGCCAAATTTTGGAAACTTGAGGGATCTGGTGATGAACGAGGCACACAAATCTAGATACTCCATCCATCCGGGCTCTGATCAGATGTATCAAGACTTGAAGGAGTTATACTGGTGGCTTAACATCAAAGCTGACATTGCCGCCTATGTTAGCAGGTGCCTCACGTGTTCAAAGGTTAAAGCGGAGTATCAGAAGCCATCCGGATTACTGCACCAACCGGAGATTCCACAATGGAAATGGGAGCAGATTTCCATGGATTTCATCACAAAACTACCCAAGACATCAATCGATTATGATACGATTTGGGTAATTGTGGATCGACTGACAATGTCTGCTCACTTCCTACCAATTAAAGAAACTGATAAAATGGAAAGGTTGATAAGGGTTTATCTCAAGGAGGTTGTTTCGAGACATGGAGTACCGATCTCCATTATCTCGGATCGAGGCAGTCGATTTACCTCGAGATTTTGGCAATCATTACAAAAGGCCTTGGGTACATGGTTGGATATGAGTACCGCATACCACCTACGGACAGATGGTCAGAGCGAACGGACCATTCAGACATTAGAAGACATGATTAGGGCTTGTGTGATAGACTTTGGAAACCGTTGGGATACTCACCTACCCTTAGCTGAGTTTTCTTACAATAATAGCTATCACACAAGTATCAAAGCCGCACCGTTTGAAGCACTATATAGAAGGAAGTGTCGATCACCACTGTGTTGGACAGAGGTTGGCGATAGTCAACTCACTCGTCCCGAGATCATACGCAAGACCACGGAAAAGATCGCTCAGATTCAGAACCGACTCAAAGCCGCGAGTGACCGTCAGAAAAGCTATGCTGACGTGAGACGTAAACCATTGGAACTCCAAGTGGGAGATAAGATTCTACTTAAAGTCTCACCATGGAAAGGAGTCATTCGTTTTGGCAAACATGGTAAGCTAAACCCTAGATGCATTGGACCATTTGAAATCCTGCGGTGTTCATGGACCTCATGAATAGCGTGTGCAAACCCTATCTTGATCAGTTCGTCATTGTGTTTATCGATGACATACTGATATACTCTAGGACCAAGGAGGACCATGAGGAGCACTTACGATTGATCTTAGCATTGTTGAAGAATGAGCAACTGTACGCTAAATTCTCCAAGTGTGACTTTTGGATACGAGAAGTACAATTTCTAGGTCATATTGTTAATGAGAAGGGAATACATGTCGTGTGACAACTGCCAATTTCAGGTCAATACCCGATCTTGACTTGGTTATAATTACACCTATGACACTTGATTTCCAATTTAATTACAATTATTGAAGTCGTTTTATGCATTGTAAACTTTCACGTATAACATTTCATGCATCGATAATTCGGCGTAGTTACCATTTTTACACGCGATATAAGCACACAAGAACGTTGGTGATAATTAATATATATATATATATATATATGTGTGTCAATAAATACTTTAAAGTTTTTTAAATTATCTTAGGTTCCAATATTAATACATTGGAAAACTTCAAAATTTAAGAAAAACTCTAACGCGTAAATTGATATGTTACCAGAATAAAATGCTTGTAACGCAACTACTAGATAAATGAGTTATTATTTACATATCATCAATATTAAAATGTATGATATTATATGATTTCTTATAATAATTTGTATGTATTAAAAGGTAAAAAGTAAAAATATAAAAATATATAAAAATTACCATAGTGACACAAATACCACCCAAATACCCCATACTATACAACAATTGAAAATCAACCCAGCCCCCACCCCCAAAGACGTCCCCTTTACCCCCTCTTCTTCTCTTCCCCATACAACCTCAAAAGAGGTGAACTTTTCTTGTTTGACTTGAAGGGTGTAGTCATGCCATTTTTGTGTAACAACTTTTACACTTGTTTAAGGCATCATGTTGCCCTTCCAAGAGTAGCCACCTCCATCTTCCATCCAATTGACCATAGGTCTCTAGCAAGGCACCAAGAAAGGTGGACCTAAAACATGAATCTTCTTTATAAATAAAGGTACATGATACCACCACCACCACCCAACATCTCTTCTCCTCCCCTTCCTCTCTAAATTTTCGGCCAAGGCATCCCCACCACCACTTCATTTGATTTTCAACTTATTTTCTTCAAATCTTGGGTGATTAAAGTGCCATTGTGGAAGACCAAGTGATTTTACAAAAGTTGGTTAAAAGGAGGGTTTATATGCAAAATTCTATTTATGTTAAGTTGAAAAATCCCAACCCTAGCCTCCCACAACCCAATTTCGGCCACAAGCAGCCCCAAAGCCCTCATTATTTTCAAAATTGAGCAAGAACAAGCACATACAAGTCGATTTTGATTAGTTCCAAGTGGTTGCAAGGTGTTAGCAAGTCTAATTCTTGATTTCTACTTGTTTAAAGGTTAGATTTCATCAAGTTTTCATAGTTTTAATTCATGATGAACCCTAGTTTGAAATTATGTATGAGAATATGAAATTGATGATTATTAGATGTTGATATGATGTTAGTTAGGTTGTATGAATGCCAGATTATGTTGATTATGCAAGAAATCCATAGTTTGATCATCTAGTTCATACATTGCCTAAAGAAGAAACTTTTTTCTTCATGGAATTCATGTTTTGATGATTGGCATATGTTAGATGGATTGTTATGATTACTATGAACTAGATTAGGGATGTTATTAATGAATTTGAGATTGAATTTGATGAAAATATGGATTTTGGATATGACTTTCCCGAATGGGAAACTTTATTCATATGAAATGTATGATTTTGTGATTTGATCATGATTTGATGATTGTATGATATTAGTTGTATTGCTTCGATGTTAGTTTACATGGATTTGATGCAAGAAATCTATGCATGATGTAGGTTAGTTCATACCTTGCCAAAAATAGAAACTTTTGTTCATGATGATTGATGAATTATGATGATTAGGTATTGTTGATCATGTCTAGATGTTGTCATGAGCTTGAAACGGTATATTAGTGATGAATTTATGAGTACATTGAGTGTTTGATGGAATTGGGATGTACTTTCCCAAAGAGGAAACTTTATTTGTACAAATTCTTACATATGAGGAATTTATCATGCTTGGGACATAGGAATCATGCTAGTATGTTCATGGATGCATGCTATTGTGGTTGAATGTATTGTTTGGATAGTATGAATGATTAATTGGTTAATTATCTGTTTTGGCCTGTTTATGAGAATCCATAGTTATGGGTCATATGAATATGTCATGCATGATTTGATCTTTGTATGATACACTAGTTGTGCTATAGGTACACTGAGCATGCTAGTTGTTAGGGACTTGCATGACTTGTATGATATTTATATGGTATGATGATCTAAGTAACGCATTAGGTAATGTAGCACCACATATGATCCATTGGAATGTTAACCATGTATGATAGATGTTCATGTTTGTTTAATTGGTTTACAACTCATAATGTCACCAACAGGTCAAAATGGTCAACTGGGTCAAACGTGTCTCTTTTCTAAAACCTTGAGACTTTGGTTGTGGTGTACTTAGGGTTCCACATGTTCTCTGTTTACACGTACTTATGTACTTACGTGATCTAGGTAACCTCTGAAGGTTGTCTGTCCACTCTCACTTCCAAGTAAACCCTAAGTATTTGTAAGCATATCAGGTGAGTTCATGCCCCACTTTTTATTTAATCCCTTTTGGGGGAGATAGCATACTGGTAATTTCACAATCGCTTTATATATCTAAGTTGTGTATAATATTAATATAGTGCGGTTTACCATGGAAAAGTCCTCACACTTTCGAATTGTTAATATTGAATAGCGGGGAAACTTGGGTAGTACTACTGGGTCTGACGAGCCCCACCTGCGTGACTTGAAGTCAAACGGGTGCAATTTGTCCTATGAACATTTGTCACAACCTGGTAAGTCGTGACAGGAGGCAAAAACTATCACAGTCAGCTTCAATTGCAAAATCACTATGAATTAATATTTATTGTTAATAGACTAGCTATCTGTTACAATACACTGCTTATATATCACAACTGTTAAACTGTTTATATTTGAAGGCCAACTCTTGAACTCACCAACCATTGTGTTGACATTTTAGTATGCTATTCTCAGGTCGATAACTCAGCTTGCTAGTAGGAGCACACCACGAGTCCAACATGCATTCTAAGGCTTTATTTTCATAAACACATTTACTTGTCTTTTAATTACGTGTTTCAAACATTTGGATGGCGCATGTTTTGCCATATTATACATTTTTATATTTTGGGTTTGTCTTGTTTACAATACGCTTCCGTTTAAAGTTTGAATTTTGGTTTGTTTTATTTTAAAGATGGCATATAGAGTCATTCTGAGTAACTATTGACTGTGATCCTGGTTTGTTCACACGCCTCGCGGTAAAACTCCGCACGTGGATTTTAGGGGGTGTGACAATATTCAAGCAGAATGCTGGCATTAGAGGGGACCCAATGTAAAAAACTATCATCTGTCTCACTGAATGTATTAAGAACATCCTTGTGTGAATGTGGATTTGGAAAATGTTGGTTTTCAAGTGTTTTATGTTGATTGAAGAAATTTACATATATTGAATTATTTTATTAAAATGGTTAGATGTTTTGTTCAAACAGAGACAACCATATAACTTTGTTTGGGTCATTTTACTTATAGGTAGTTACAGCTAAAACCAAACAACTAGTCATATCTGAATATGTCTGTTAATGATGAACATGATCAATACCATATATGCGTTGATATATTGCGGGAATGTAATTGAGGTGTTCAATGTTTCAGGATATTTTACTCGGTGGAACGAGTCGCTCCAAAGAATGTCGTCAAGTATGTGTTTATGTTATTTGTATTGCATATGTAGCTAATGTTAAATTTGATTGATTTGTTTATGGTTATTTCGTTTCACGTGTGTACAGAAAGAAGAAGTGAATGTATAGCACTTAACTCATCTTTTAGCCGGTTTACAAACGATGCTGCAAATCCAATAGATATTGACAATCCATAACAAAGTATAACAAATGAAAGAGGTAAACAATGTAGACGCATAAGGGTGAATAATAGAAAATATTCTTCAGACATATGTTTAATTATAATTAGGTTTTATTTTGCAGACACAAGTGTTTTAATTAGATCTGAACAAAAAACAAAACGCAACAGCATTAGTGAATGGTGCTTCCAACAGTATGAAGAATTTTTTAGTAAGTATATTTCTTAGGTTATAGAATGCGTAATAACTTTTTATAGCTTTCATAATAACTTTTTTGGTTAATGTGACATGTTATAAAATGATCTAAGTATATGTAAATGTTAATATGCAGGGAAAGAGGCTGCAACTAAAGTAAATGATGGTAAAAGAATGGATGGGGATATTGTAGTAGATAAGGAGATTATGAGTAGAAAGGGAAAGAGCGACGGAGATAAAACAAGGTGAAGTTGTATTTATAATATGATCTAAATATATATTCGGATGATTTTTGTTTACATTAAAGAGTATATTGTCAAATAGATATGGAGAAAAGACGAAAAATTTCAAAGTCAAAATCAGTGAGTGTTGGTAGAGCTCAGAAAGTTAAAGGTTCAAGTAGACGGAATGCAGTTTCTGAAGTTCCATTAACTCAAAAAAGGAAAAAAATGATTGTAATGAAAATGTCAAAAAGAAATGGGTCAGGTAAGATGTTATTACAGTTTTGACATATATGTATAATAGAGGTTTGTTCATAAGTGTATTTTGCTATAGAAAAATGAAGGGACCGAATGCACGAGGAGACAATATACAGAAAAGGAAATATGATGACGTGAAAGGTATTGTTTTAATAATTAGTTGATATGTAGATTATGTCTAAAAAGAAAGACATTATATTTTAAAGTAACAATAATGATGAAGATGATCTGGTGATATATATTTACCCATATGAAAAAAGGTTGATTTAATTCTTTGATGATCGATATGGTTGTGTTTTGCAGGTATTGAATATAAAAACTCAGAAAAAGAAAAAGTTGTTAAAAGAAAAGTGGACGTGCCCGCAGGTAAGTACTTGATGAAATTTCAGAGATATAATTAACGATTTAATATAAGTTGAACATATGATGTAGCTTGACACGCTTTAATGTTCAGAAAACAAGAATGATGGAATGTGTAATAATGGTGAAGATAATGTGAAACTTAAGGTAAGGGGAGGGGCACAGTGGTTCGGAATCAGAACGAGCTCATCACCAAAACAGTTTTACTTGGGTGTTCTCGCACTTAAGACGAAACAGAGAGAGACAGTTCGTAAAATGGGTTTTGGGAGACTACTATCATGGAGGGCTGATGGAGTTCCAGCGAAGATGGGTCATTATGTGGTTGATGTACTGAACACGGATAAAATGGAGATGCAGATTGAGAAAGGGTCGGTTAGGATTGATAGTGATTCTATCCATAAGCTTCTAGGCGTTCCAAACCAAGGGATTGATTTAAATGCATTGGGGAAACAAGAATGTTGGACGCCTGTTGCAGTTGAGTGGAGGAATTGGTATAAAAAATATGATTGGGAAACAGGATATTGTTAGGATGATTAGTGACTCCGATGATGATGATGGGTTGATGTTCAAGATTGATTTTATTGTTTTATTTTATAACACACTTATTAAGTGTCATGTGAATGGCAAGTGTAAGTCCATGATTATGTTTCTCGACGAAATGATACAGAACAAATCTTGTTGTTCCCTGTATGGCCTTTACGCGTATGCAAGCAGGACAATCAGTGACCTTTATGTTGGATGTCCTGCTAGGTTGCGAAGATGAGTAATAGTCCCTGGAATCAAACGAGTCGCCACATGGCTTACCAGACTTGTTACAAAGAATATACTTATGAGTAACAACGCCTTGAATTTTTTTTCGTTGTTGATAATCTTATATCAAAACCGAATCTTTCCGCGTATAATTGGTACATAGATAGCACATCTTCCCATCTCTCAAAAACGGTACCACAAATAGGTTTATACTGTTCGGGAGCGTTAGGGATCCAATACTTGGTGCCATTGGGTGTGTGAAAGTAATTACTACTGATTGATTCTTCCGTGGCTTCAACATTCTTATCTAATTGTAACAACAAAAAAGAAAAAAAAATGTATAAGGATGTTGTAGTTTCATTTTTACATATACGTAAAAATGGTTAAAACATTCTGCTAACAAATTTATCGAAATAGTTGACTATTCTGAATATTACTAAAACAAAGGACTAACAGAAGTACCCGCAATGTTAATCGATGACTTGTCTATTAATCCATTAATAGACTGATTCAATGAATCATCAACGTTCGTTGCCAACAAATCATTAGTATGCTTATTCATGTGTTGATGATCATTGAAACAATTGAGATGTTCAACACCTTTTAAAAAAAATTAAAATTTTACCACACATATTCAAACATAAAAGGAATAAGATATTCATATGAATTAAAAAAAATGATACAACACAATCACAGTCACTTTTATACATCTTTTATGTAACGCCCTGAAATTTCCCGAAACAAGCCATTTAATAATAATGGGCTTTTAAGGGTTAATTTAAGAAATAAAGGGGTAAATTAGTGGGCTATGGATAAAATTAGTCTTAATGGGCTAGGCTTAATGGGTTTAAGGGCCCTAATCAGCCCTTAAACATGCATGAACAGCTCCATCTTCACCATTTCAAACCCTAGCCACCAAATTCGTAGAGAGAGAAAGTAGAGAGAGAAAATGGAGAAACTTGAGATTTGGAGCTTGGAAGTTGGAAAGATTGAAGTTCTGGGAGATTTGAACATCAAATCTGAAGAAAAGGGCAACAAAACAAGGTAAGAATCAACCTCTAAGACCTTCTGTAGATCAAACCCGGTTCTAGGGTTTTGGGGTTTTGAAAAGTTTAAAGAAACACATAAAGGTCGAATTTTTACGTATGAAAACGTGTAAAAAGCATAGATTTGGCTTCATGGAAGGTAAACTAAGGATTTGGACGTAAAAAGTTAAGATTTTGGTTTAAAAAACGGGCTGGATCTGAGTTTTTGTTTATCCAGCGAAACTGGGCCCCGATCCAGCGAATTTAAGTATTCATCCAGCGAAACTGTGTATTTAACCAGCGAAACTAGGAGAATCTTAGCGAAACTACAGTTTCGCTACAGCAAAACTATAGTTTCGCTGATAGCTTCGCTAAGTACTTAGGCTGACCTTAGACATTGCGAAACTAGAAAATTCCAACGAAAGTTGGGCGCTCATGCCAGCGAATCTGTCTAGCGAAACTGACAGAAGTGCTGTCCAGCGAAACTGGTAGCGAAACTGCCAGCGAAACTGGCAGCGAAACTGCCAGCAAAACTGGCAGCGAAACTACCAGCGAAACTGTGGGCGAAACTATGAAGAAAATGACGTTTTTGCATATTAACTTTCGTGCAGCTAGAGTATTCAGGCTATAGCTTAAGAGGCTTAGAATTTAAGCTATTGAACAAGTTCAGGTGAGTTCTAGACCCCTCCTTTACCCGTTTTCAATGTTTTGGGGTGATATGCATACTAAATTACATACTTTTATGATGACGGTCTTTAAGACCTTTTATCAAGAAAAATGTCAGCCCGGCCCCAGCCAGGGGCGTTGCCCCTTGGACCCCACTAGGGGCTGCCGCCCCTAGATCCCCGCTATCAGGGGCTGCCGCCCCCGAACCTCCGCTGTCCCGCGGAGGGTCAGTTATCTGGTTTATCTCTCATGGTTGATGAAATGTGAATGCTTAGACTAAGAGTTTGCTTCTTATTATGTATTGTGTTGTGTTATATTATGTATAACTTAAACATGACAGTGAAACATAAAGAAAGGTTGTGAGGCCCATAACATGTACCTTGATAAAGTGATAAAGTAAAGCCTTGCAAGCAATTGATAAAGGAGGGTTGCATTCGTTGTACCCTCACCAGTGATAAAGTGATAAAGTATGCTCGAACAGGCAGGTCAGTAAGTCCTAAATTGGCATGACAATAATGGCCTGATCGGGTACGGCAGTAAGTCCTTAATTGGCATGTCGGTAAAGTCCTAGGCGAGCCTAGGCACCGATAGTGACAGAGAATTGACGGATAAAGAAGAGTAATAAATAACAATAAATGATAAAGTAATGATAAAGTGATAGCTTGTGTGTATTTATATTTTGATAGACAATGATTATTTTCAACTGATAAAGCTAATATCTCTTACGAAAGTTATTTAGTAAGGTAAACCTAGAATTCACTCAGCGAAGCTGACTTTTGTATGCATATCAGTTGACAGGTAAGAGTTAGAGCTTATGGAATAGAGGCATGGGACTGAAGCTTCTTGGCACTAGAAGACTGGCATCCCCGATAAAGAAAAGCTTAAAAGGACATTTAAATAGTTTTGATGTTTAAAGACAATGTTTATAATTTAATTTAACTACGTTGTAATGGGTTGAATTACGGTATATTTTTCCGCTGCAATATATATATTTATACACATATGAGTAAATGATTGTTTTAAATCTATGTTTGCTGTGAATGGCCAACTGTGAGGCTTCCCTGAGAAAGGTGGGCCTTACAAGTTGGTATCAGAGCCAATGTTTAAGGGATTTGGGAAAACCATTTTATAAACCTAAACTTAAACAGATAATGGGACCAAGTGTTAAGGATGCCAGTCCAAGAAGCTCCATGCCCAGAGGTAACAAATATGCTATAGGTATTATTCTAGTGGATAGTGCCTTCTTATTTAAGTTAGAGCCGAGGTAGAGTATGATAATGTTATCTGTGATGCCTATCTGAATTTATATGACTTATACGTGCATAGACTAGGTATAGTAGGTTCTTGTGTTGGTGTGGTTCAGGATAGGAAAGTTTATGGCACGGGAAGTTCTGTAAGTAGTTAATCACAACTGGCCACTGTTATTAAAAATTTACAAATCTTGTCGTGAACTGAACTTGCCTTGAAAGACCATATTAACATTCTGAATCTTATAGGAAGTGGAACGAATGGCACCTAAGAAAGAAGTTCCAACCATGGTCACCCGGAGAAGCACTAGGGGAAGGCCCCCGACTAAGGCAAAGGAAACTGCAAGTGCAACTGTGAAGCCAACAAAAAGGTCAACCAGAAAGCCGGTTGAGGAACCGATTAAGGAGGAGGAGGTTGAGTTAGGAACGGGAGCCGAGGGGTCTACCCATGATCAGGCCAAACTGAAAGAGACAGTAAAGGAAGCTATTGCCCACGAGGTGCATCAGGTCCTGTCTGGAGTGATGCCCGCTCTGCTTGCGGAATTTGTGGAGCAGGTTAAGGGCGACAGTAAGAAGAGTACGGCTTCAGAAAAAGTTGATAAGAAAGGGGCAGTCAAGACTGAGGAGTTGAGCGACGAGGGAGATCGTCTGGGTAACCATGATGGCCCTGAAGTGGAAGAGAGGGCGAAGGGGTGCAGCTACGGGGATTTTCAGAGGTGTAAGCCCCCAACGTTTGATGGTACTGGTAACGCTGCCACTGCTCAGCGTTGGATTAGGGAAATGGAGGCCGTACTGAAGATCAGTGAGTGCCGTGAAAACCAAAAGGTGAAGTTTGCTTCCCATTCCCTTTTGGATCCAGCACTGTGTTGGTGGGATAACATTGCTGAGTCTTACGGAGAGGAGGCCATTGAGAGGATGAAATGGCCGGAGATGAAGAGGTTGGTGATAGAGGAGTACTGCCCGAAAAGAGAGCTTGACAAGGTCGAGCAAGAGTCTATGAGTTTGGAGGCTGGAAATATGACTCACCGGGAGTACACTACAAAATTTAATGAAATGGCACGTCTGGTGCCTGATTTGGTAACTCCTGAAGCCAAAAGGATCAAGAGGTACATACAAGGGTTGCATCTAGACATTCGTAGGGACATGGTCACTGCTCGACCTAGTACTTTTAAGTCAGCAGTGGACCTCAGCGGAAGGTTGTACGATCATCATAGGCCGGTGACAGTGGGTGAAACAAAGAAAGTTTGGAACACTAATGGGAAGGGGTATGGAAGTGGTAACTACCAACCGGGAAACAAGAAAACGAGAGTGGATGCAAAACAAGCGATCGTGAAGGGGGTAGAAGAAATTAAGGAATGTGGGAAGTGCGGGAGGAGGCATCCTGGAGAATGCCGGATGGGTAGCCCTGGGTGCTACCGGTGTGGGAAGACTGGTCACTTGGTGAGAGAGTGCCCGAAAGTGGATAAGTGCTTCAACTGCCACGAGTCGGGGCACCGCAGCAATGATTGCATGAAAGCTAAGGCGGGAGGCTCGGGAACTAGCGGGGAGGATGACAAAGGGCATGATGGAAAGCCCAAGGTCAAGGCAAGGGCTTTCACCATGAACAAGAAGGAAGCAAGGAAGGACCCGGACGTAGTGTCAGGTACGTTCCTTGTCAATGATGTTTGCGCCTCCATATTATTTGATAGTGGTGCCAGTAAGAGTTTTGTATCTGTATCCTTCTGTGCTGCACTAGATGCTCAAACTAAGAAAATAGATGATGCCTTCGAAGTAGAAACGGCCGATGGTAAGTCCACTAGAATAGCCCGAGTGATAGAGGATTGCCACATTAAACTAGGAGGTCATTACTTTCCCGCACAATTGTTTGCCATGCCATTAGTAGGTTTTGACGTCGTACTAGGGATGGATTGGTTGGCTGCCCATGATGCTAATATAGTATGCCAGCAAAAGATGATCCGATTAACGGCCCCAGATGGTAGTCCGATTACGATCTACGGTGATAACGATTGCAAGGTTCCAAGGATCATTTCCGTGATCAAGGCGGAGAAATGTATGAGGCGAGGGTGCGGAGCTTATCTAGCGTGTGTCAAGGATGTTAAAGATAAAGCGAAAGAGTTGTCCGATGTACCAGTGGTGCGGGACTTTCCTGACGTATTCCCGGAGGATCTGCCCGGAATACCACCGGATAGAGAGATAGAGTTTCAGATTGACTTGTTGTCAGGAGCCCAACCCATTGCCAAAGCACCCTACCGCCTAGCTCCCTCCGAGATGAAGGAACTCATGTCACAACTGCAAGAACTCCTGGACAAAAGGTTCATTAGGCCCAGCATTTCTCCATGGGGTGCTCCCGTGCTATTTGTGAAGAAGAAGGATGGCAGCATGAGGATGTGTATAGATTACAGGGAGTTGAATAAGCTGACCGTGAAGAATCGGTACCCTCTACCCCGGATAGATGATCTGTTTGATCAATTGCAAGGGGCAAGCTGGTTCTCCCGAATAGATCTCTGATCCGGATATCATCAATTGAAGGTAAGGGAGCAAGATATCCCAAAGACAGCCTTCCGAACACGCTATGGCCACTATGAGTTCCTGGTTATGTCTTTCGTGCTAACCGATGCTCCTGCGGCATTCATGGACTTGATGAATCGCGTGTGTCGCCCGATGTTGGACCGATCAGTGATAGTCTTCATTGACGATATTTTGATATACTCAAAGAATGAAGGAGACCACGCTTGTCATATTAAGGAGGTGTTAGAGACTTTATGAAAGGAGAAACTGTATGCGAAGTTCTCTAAATATGCCTTCTGGCTACGGGAGGTGCAGTTTTTAGGGCACATTATAAATTCCGAAGGAGTCATGGTTGTTCCAGCAAAGGTCAAGGCAGTTACACGATGGAATTCCCCAAAGACGCCATCCGAAATCCGTAGTTTCTTGGGATTAGATGGCTACTATAGGAGGTTCATCAAGGATTTCTCAAAGATAGCTTCCCCATTAAAAAGGTTAACGAGAAAGAACGTGGTATTCGACTGGGGGAAAGAACAGGAAGACGCGTTTCTGGAATTGAAGGATAGACTGACCAAAGCTCCTATACTAACTCTACCGGAGGGAGATGAAGACCTAACGGTGTACTCCGATGCTTCTTACTGCGGGCTAGGCTGTGTGTTGATGCAAAGAGGAAAGGTTATAGCTTACGCATCCAGACAGCTAAAGGACATGGAGGTTAATTACCCGGTTCACGATTTGGAACTTGCCGCAGTAGTGTTCGCATTGAAGATCTGGAGACACTATTTGTATGGAACTAAGTGCGCCATATTTACCGACCACAAAAGTCTGAAATATTTCTTTGAGCAGAAGGACCTAAATATGAGACAAAGGAGGTGGTTGGAGTTGATAAAGGATTACGACTGTGAAATCCATTATCACCCGGGTAAGGCGAACGTGGTAGCCGATGCCCTGAGCCGAAAGGAAGGATATGAACCGATCCGGGTGAAGGCGTGCCAACTAGTAGTGACCTCAGATGTTATGAGGATGATAAGCAAAGCTCAAATAGACGCTTTAAAAGAGCAGCAAATCAATAAGGAAAGGATGGTGGGAAAGGTGGATGAATTGGTAGAGAACACCTTGGGTGTTAAGACCTTCCATGGCAGGATATGGGTTCCGAAGCATGGTGACTTGCGGGAAAAGATTATGGATGAAGCGCACAAGACCCGCTACACAATACATCCAGGCGCAAATAAGATGTACCACGATTTGAAGAAAGATTATTGGTGGCCCGGGATGAAGAGAGATGTGGTTGCGTATGTAAATAAATGTCTCACGTGCCTACAGGTGAAGGCTGAGCACCAAAGACCTTATGGTTATGTTCAACCATTAGAAGTGCCAGAGTGGAAGTGGGAACATGTTACCATGGACTTCATCACCAAACTACCCCGCACGGCAAAAGGCCACGACGTGATATGGGTGATAGTTGACAGACTAACTAAGATTGCGCATTTCCTTCCAATCAAGGAAGCAATTAGTTCAGAAAAGCTTGCTGGACTGTTTATCCGAGAAATCATGGCGCGACATGGTATGCCCGTATCGATTGTTTCAGATAGGGATACGCGGTTCACCTCAAAGTTTTGGAAAAAGTTCAATGAAGAGATGGGTGCGAGGTTGTATGTTAGTACCGCATACCACCCACAGACCGATGGGCAATCGGAAAGAACGATCCAGACACTGGAGGATATGCTTCGGGCATGCGTTATCGAATTTGGCGGTAATTGGGATGATCATCTGCCACTAGCAGAGTTCTCCTATAACAACAGCTACCACGCCAGTATTTAGATGCCCCCATATGAGTTATTGTACGGTCGACGGTGCAGAACTCCTATTTGTTGGGGTGATGTCAGACAGAAGGAGCTAGGAAGCTTAGAAGTTGTGGAAGCCACAACGGAAAAGTTGGAGAAAATCAAGGCGTATATGAAGGCTGCCAAGGATAGACAAAAGTCATACGCCGACAAAAGAAGGAGACCAATAGAGTTCAGCGTGGGTGACAGGGTAATGCTAAAAGTGTCACCATGAAAGGGAATCATCCGATTTAGGAAGAGGGGGAAACTGAGTCCCAGGTTCATCGGACGATTCGAGGTACTAGCACGAGTGGGGGACGTAGCTTACAGGCTAGACCTTCCAGAAGAATTAAGTGGGATTCATCCTACCTTTCATGTGTCGCACTTAAGAAAATGTTTAGAACCAAATGAGGCAGTCGTACCTCTAGATGACATCGAGGTGGACGAGAAGCTGAACTATGTAGAACAACCAGTGGCTATACTGGATCGGAAGGAGAAACAATTGAGAAATAAAGTAGTCAAGCAAGTCAAGGTGCAATGGAAACACCGAAAAAGGTGGGATGCCACCTGGGAATCCGAGGAGGAAATGAGACGCCAATACCCCGATCTGTTTAGTGACGAGTCAGGTTTCGGGGACGAAACCTAAATAAGGGGGAGACTTGTAACGCCCCGAAATTTCCCGAAACAAGCCATTTAATAATAATGGGCTTTTAAGGGTTAATTTAAGAAATAAAGGGGTAAATTAGTGGGCTATGGATAAAATTAGTCTTAATGGACTAGGCTTAATGGGTTTAAGGGCCCTAATCAGCCCTTAAACATGCATGAACAGCTCCATCTTCACCATTTCAAACTTTAGCCACCAAATTCGTAGAGAGAGAAAGTAGAGAGAGAAAGTGGAGAAACTTGAGATTTGGAGCTTGGAAGTTGGAAAGATTGAAGTTCTGGGAGATTTGAACATCAAATCTGAAGAAAAGGGCAACAAAACAAGGTAAGAATCGACCTCTAAGGCGTTCTGTAGATCAAACCCGGATTCTAGGGTTTTTGGGTTTTGAAAAGTTTAAAGAAACACATAAAGGTCGAATTTTTACGTATGAAAACGTGTAAAAAGCTTAGATTTGGCTTCATGGAAGGTAAACTAAGAATTTGGATGTAAAAAGTTAAGATTTTGGGTTAAAAACGGGCTGGATCTGAGTTTTTGTTTATCCAGCGAAACTGGGCCCCGATCCAGTGAATTTAAGTATTCATCCAGCGAACTGTGCATTTAACCAACGAAACTAGGAGAATCTTAGCGAAACTCAGCGAAACTATAGTTTCGCTGATAGCTTCGCTAAGTACTTAGGCTGACCTTAGACATTGCGAAACTAGAAAATTCCAACAAAGTTGGGTGCTCATTCCAGCGAATCTGTCCAGCGAAACTGACAGAAGTCCTGTCCAGCGAAACTGGTAGCGAAACTGCCATCGAAACTGGCAGCGAAACTACCAGCAAAACTGTGGGCGAAACTATGAAGAAAATGACGTTTTTGCATATTAACTTTCGTTCAGCTAGAGTATTCAGGCTATAGCTTAAGAGGCTTAGAATTTAAGCTATTGAACAAGTTCAGGTGAGTTCTAGACCCCTCCTTTACCCGTTTTCAATGTTTTGGGGTGATATGCATACTAAATTACATACTTTTATGATGACGGTCTTTAAGACCTTTTATCAAGAAAAATGTCAGCCCGGCCCCAGCCAGGGGCGTTGCCCCTTGGACCCCACTAGGGCTGCCGCCCCTAGAACCCCGCTATCAGGGGCTGCCGCCCCCGAACCCCTGCTGTCTCGCGGAGGGTCAGTTATCTGGTTTATCTCTCATGGTTGATGAAATGTGAATGCTTAGACTAAGATTTGCT